>OU824201.1:1080147-1565147 GCA_917499995.1 Ichneumon xanthorius | reverse complement strand
AGAGAGAGAGAGAGAGAGAGAGAGAGAGAGAGAGAGAGAGAGAGAGAGAGAGAGAGAGAGAGAGAGAGAAAGAGAGAGAGAGAGAGAGAAGTCCCCGATATTTAAATTATATTCAAAATCTTATTGTTTCAAGGAACACCATGGTAGACCCCGATCGACCAGTAAAATTCCTGGTACTGCTCGACGTCGAAGGAAGTACGAGAAGAAAAGCTGCGTCATACTTGATAGAAAACTGGGACCATATGCTGAAGAGAACCGATGAAGGTTTCAGAAAGCTGTACGAGGAAGACTTGAATATGGACGATACAAAGAACATCGAAGATAGAGAAATAATTACCATGTGTCATTATACTCATATGAAGGATAGAAAAAAATTGGTAAAAGTCAAGGTCGAGGGGAAATTCGGTAAATAAAAAAAAAGTATCATGCAAAAAAAAAAGAAAATTAATGCTCGCTAATGAGACGGATACTTATAAATGTTGTATTTTTTATTTTCAGACACCGCAGAAGAATGCAGGTCGCACGTAAAGAATCTATCGAACCCGGTGAAAGATCCTACGGGGAAAAAAAAGAAAAAAACAAAACCTACAAGAGAAACTAATACTGCTTCCATTAAACAAAAAGAAAATCAAAAGAGTGCAGCTAATATGAAAAGTTGCATAGTTAGCATCGAGAAATTATCGAAAGCAGAAATTAGCAAGTATGTGCCGGTTAACCGGTCGAATAACCGAGCCGATGCTAAGTCGCCGGACAAGCCGACCGAGCCGACGCTGAAGCCAATCGAGTCGACGATGGAAGGACCACCGAACTCGGCCAACCGTCGTCGAGATCATCTATTGGACCTTCCGATCGTGTCGAGCGAGCGAGCAGTAGAGTCACAATTTAAATTCGAGTCAGTGATAATGGATGTGATGAGCGAGGCGTCGTCCAATGAGATGAACCATCGAAGCCTGGAGGAGTCACTCGATCCATTTGGTACATCATCAAACTCGACCAACATGCAAGATCCATTGGACGTTACGATCATGATAACAAAGCGAGACTCGCTCGTGGAAAGGAAGCGTAGACGACAGCAGCAGCAGCAGGAGGAGGACAAGGACGAGGACCAGCAGGAGTACCAGCTGGAGGAAATCAACTTGTACGACCGAGTAAAACTGCCGAAACTGAAGGGTCCTATACGAGGTTCAGGCACCGCAGAAACGAAGGTACCACAACAACGGTACCACGAACAGGAGAAACAAAAGAAGAAGAAACAAAAAAAGAACAATGATATGGAGAAAAACAACGATGAAAGTGTCGAAATCACAACAACGCCAAAAGACACAAAAAAAAATGAAAAGATATTGTCCACCATGGCTGAAACGATTGCTCGCATTGATAAGAATATAATCGCCGGTCATAAGAAACTTGTCAACAATCAAGAAAATATGATAAAAAAAGAAAACAAAATCATGGAACAAGCTCGACTGATGGCGGCACCTTCGAGAGAGTCGCTGCAAGATTATAAAGAAAATGACAAGGACGGAAAAGAAATAGTAAACATCGCAATTTATTATTACAAATTGATGATACATTCGCATTAAAAAATAATTGTTTCCGTTTTCCTTTCAAGCTCAACTACAATGGACTGATCATAGACTTCAACGAAGCTCGAAGAATTGCTGGGGCGAGAAACATGCACCAACGGCTGGTAATGTTGCTCAACGCTATGATGACGAAGGAGCAACTCGCTAAACAATATTTGAACGAAAAAAAAAATGAAGACAACACCAGACGGAGAGTTGTTCGATAGAATACATGAAGTAACTGGTAATTAGAAATTTGTAACGACACATTACTTTACCACAAAATTGTATGCCTCTATACATATTTAATGTTGTTTTCTTTCTGTTTGCAAACAGATACTTGCCGCATGTTTCGACGCATAACCAATGTACCAACCGAAATCGAAGTGACTCAGCAACAATTTCGAAATTGGATGTCTAAACACTTCTCGGAAATTCGTGAACAAGCAGATCCCGTTAAAAGTGCGAAGTGGCTTGAATCAATGAAGCTTTACAGCGCCAAGAGAGCTGGAGAAAACAAACAGCAAAAAACAGCAGCAGCAGCAACAGCAGCAGGAGCAACAACAACAACAACAGCGCATGGTACCACCGGCTCCGATTAAGAAACAAAGTACAAGTCCACAAGGTAAATTATAAAATCATACTTATCAGTTATTGTTGCATTAAGGTAGTATGAGCACGAATTTGATTATTAGATGGAATGCAATTTTTTTTTACATGTTACAAACAATGTGTAAAGTATAACGTCTAAAAAAATTGAAGCAAGATTACCGGCCATTTACATTAAATAAATAAATAAAAAGTCGACGGATTTAGCATGTGGTTGCTTGCGCGGAAAAGGCTCACGATCGCGCTTTTGTTTAGTTTTATTTGTACTTCGTGATTAGATATGGTTATAGAAACGATATAACCGTTACGTTATCCGAAGATTTCGAGGATTAAAATGATATTGTAAAATATTGGTCTTACCGAATGTTTCAATGATAATTCTTTATTTAATATCGACTATTATAGTCTGCCGCGACGGTGGTTTCACTCTATACCAATATATGGCGACACTGTGTACTGTGAATTGGGGGCCACTGGTTTATCAGATGAGCCAAGCCGTTAGAGGTTAAACCGGTAGGCCCCTCATAAGCATATATATATAAATACGTCAAATTTGTGTAAGAATCAATAATTTGCAAAATTATTATCGATCGTAAAATTGTTCCTTTAAAGTTTCTGTTTAAATACGTATATATATTGTAGGTTATGTTCGAGTGACAAATTTTTCTGACGATCAAACGGTGTGAACCAAAATTCGATCTATCTGAATATTTGAAAGTTCTATCTTAATATTTAAAAGTTTATTTTTTCACAACGTAAATAGTGATACTTAAACATTTTCGTAATACAACTCTCATTTGACTAGCTAACGCGCTAAAGTATTACCTTAAGAAGGTTGGAACACTTCACGCTAGTGTATAGTTATACACTATAATCGGTAGATACGTAAAAATTTGTATAAATACGACTTTGAAAACGTAACACTCATTTGACTAGTGCGAAGAGCGTTCCAACCTCCTTAATTCCGAATAAGACAATGACATTTTCATAATCAAGTATAAATGTATTATGTTCACAGGTACGACGCACGGAAAAATGAAGCAAGCAAACTAGTCGTCAACAAGCAGCGATTATCATCACGATAATATGCACACGGTACCAAATAAAACGAACATTATATGATATTATTAATTGTAAAAGAGTATATTTTGATAATATATTGAGTAGCCTCGAGTGCTCTCTTGATGACAGTACTCATCGAAAATACCAATAGTTTGTAATACAAAAAAAAAAGTATTATTTGTGTCACAGCACACACACACATGCCTACTACCTACAAAGAGATTTCGAGAAATATATTTATTGGTTTTTGTTAATTTTCGAAATTGCTGATTATTCTTCCAAGAAACAAACAACGATATTTTACGAAAATTAACAAAAAACAATAAATATTTTTGCCAGGTTGAACGAGCAACATTTCTTTTTTCTTTCTTTTATAATACATTAATATACTTTCTTTCATTGTATAATACATTTCACCGAACAACAATACTGTAAACCATTTACAAAAATAAATATCATTATTTGTATTACCCATATAATATTGTTGTTTTATTTGTAAGATAATAAATAATATATATATATAATATAAACCGAAAAACTGGTACGAAAGTCGAGAAACTGTCCACGGTACGAACCCGAAAAATTGCTGGAAAAGTCAAGAAACTGTCCACGGTACGAACCCGAAAAATTGCTGGAAAAGTCGAGAAACTGTCCACGGTACGAACCCGAAAAATTGCTGGAAAAGTCGAGAAACTGTCCACGGTACGAATCCGAGAAAATGCTAGAAAAGTCGAGAAACTGTCCACAGTACGAACCCGAAAAATTGCTAGAAAAGTCGAGAAACTGTCCACAGTACGAACTGAGAGTACGGTAGAAAGTCGATTGTCAGTCGACAAGACACGAAAAACTACTTTAATGTTGGGACGATACAACTTCGAATTCCACTAATTTTAGGACGTTAAAAGTGGCCGATTAGGACAGTTGACGTTGAACAGTCGACCGCGACTGTCGACCGGTTCGCCAGGGGCGGGCGGCAGGTTTCAATCGTGAGATACACGATAGCGTTCGATGCCGGGGCTTGCTATTAAAAAAGGGGCCTCGCGGTATAAAATCCTAGCAAGGAGCGGTTACGATAGGTCCCGAACACGATTCCCTTCACTGAGGGAAATGGTGAGTCAACATCGAGGCCCTCACCATTCCCCCGACGTACCGAAAATTAAGCACCGAGGGACGAATAAGAAGACTCGTCTCTCTACACGTCACCCCTTTTTCCTTTATCCTTGCACTTCTCCTCTAGCATAGCAACTATTTTTAATGAGATTTCCAAGAAAAGCACACATGATCAAGGGATTACTCCCACTTACTTTAACCTAGAAAAGAGTATAAAAAGTCCGAAAATTCTGTACTTGGGGCCAGTCACCATCATCATATTCAACGAAATTATTGTCGCTCGTACCGGCCCTAGTTATGTTTAACCATCGTTGGGCAAGCTACCCACATACGTTCAACGAAAGTACATTTGTTGTCAGTATCAACGAAATTTCCGATTAACCGAGTTCAATCACACATCATACTTAATTACAATCACCGAAGCTATTGGTCAGCTTAGTGTCCAGCTACGATCATTATTTCCAATCAGTGCTCATCTAATTTCATCCATCCGTTGATAATCTTTGTCAAGTAGCCACCAGTCGATTATATTTTTATTATTTTACTGAAAGTTAAGAAAAACATTTTTGTCCGAACCCCGGGTTCGAGAATCATTGTTTGATTTATTTTGTACTTTTTTTCGTGAATCATTTAATTCGGAATAAAAACTAATACATACCAACGAAATCGTCGGAAGTTCTACGATTTATTCCAATATCGACGAAAACCAACAGTGAAAACGTAAGCGACATACATTTTATTTTTACTCATTATTATCTTTTCTTCTCTACGATTGTCGGTAATTTCCAGTGCATGAATATATTAATTCATCCTTCCTAATCCACCCGTCAGTTTCCTGGAGTGAAACCTTCGCCAAACAAATTTCAATCAGTTCCCCAGTTAAAGCGAACATTTTTGGTCATTTAAAATTTTCCGGAAACCATAGATTCAAATAGACAGGGATTAGGAGTTCAGAAAATACCCTACGACTTTAGTAACGACAGGCATTCCTAGGGCCCTATCCCAAGCAATTTTCCGCAAGGTTAGGCTTAAAAATGGGCAGTTGTTACCGTGATTAATACCGGGTGTGGTAAAGATCGATTCTCATCGTTCTGACCAGAGAGTGTTAATATAATCGGGGCAACAGTTGCGTGAAAATTCAGCGAAGCAAAAACATCGACAGTTTTGACGTAACAATAAGATCAAAAACACTTCATTCTATGCAAATACGCAAATATTCATGCGTTTCGAGTCGGCAAACACGCCCCGAACGAATGCAAAGTTGCTTTATAATGAAATCGAACGATTGAGTTTTGCGCTCGCTGTAGGCGTTTCAGCCCGTATTATAAGATTAAAAACAATTCATTATATGCAAATACGCCAGATTCATGCGTTTCGAGCCACCAAACAAGCCCCAAACGAATGCAAAGTTGCTTTATAACGAAATCGAACGATTGAGTTTTGCGATCGCAGCAGGCATTCCAGCTTGTATTATGCGATCAAAAACACTTCATTCTATGCAAATACGCAGGATTCAAACGTTTCGTGCCGTCAAACAAGCCCCAAACGAATGCAACGTCGCTTTATAACGAAATCGAACGATTGAGTTTCACGCTTGCTCTTGGAGTTCCAGTTCGTATTGAAAGATCAAAAACTCTTCAATCCATGCAAATACGCAAGATTCGTGCGTTTCGAGCCGCCAAAAACGCCCCAAACGAATGCAAAGTCGCTTTATAATGAAATCGAACGATTGAGTTTTGCGCTCGCTGTAGGCGTTTCAGCCCGTATTATAAGATCAAAAACACTTCATTCTATACAAATACGCAAGATTCATGCGTTTCGAGCCGCCAAACACGCCCCAAACGAATGCAAAGTCGCTTTATAACGAAATCGAACGATTGACTTTTGCGATCGCAGCAGGCATTCCAGCTCGTATTATGCGATCAAAAACACTTCATTCTATGCAAATACTCAGGATTCAAACGTTTCGTGCCGCCAAACAAGCCCCAAACGAATGCAACGTCGCTTTATAACGAAATTGAACGATTGAGTTTTGCGCTCGATGTAGGAGTTCCAGCTCGTATTATGAGATCAAAAACACTTCATTCTATGCAAATACGCAAGGTTCATGCGTTTCGTGCCGCCAAACAAGCCCCAATCGAATGAAAAGTCGCTTTATAACGAACTCGAACGATTGAGTTTTGCGATCGCAGCAGGCATTCCAGCCCGTAATATGCGATCAAAAACACTTCATTCTATGCAAATACTCAGGATTCATGCGTTTCGAGCCGCCAAACAAGCCCCAAATGAATTTAAAGTCGCTTTATAACGAAATCGAACAATTCAGTTTTGCGCTCGCTGTAGGCGTTTCAGCCCGTATTATAAGATAAAAACACTTCATTCTATGCAAATACGCAAGATTCATGGGTTTCGAGCCGCCAAACACGCCCCGAACGAATGCAAAGTCGCTTTATACTGAAATCGAACGATTGAGTTTTGCGCTCGCTGTAGGCGTTTCATCCCGTATTATAAGATCAAAAACACTTCATTCTATACAAATACGCAAGATTCATGCGTTTCGAGCCGCCAAACACGCCCCAAACGAATGCAAAGTCGCTTTATAACGAAATCGAACGATTGACTTTTGCGATCGCAGCAGGCATTCCAGCTCGTATTATGCGATCAAAAACACTTCATTCTATGCAAATACTCAGGATTCAAACGTTTCGTGCCGCCAAACAAACCCCAAACGAATGCAACGTCGCTTTATAACGAAATCGAACGATTGAGTTTTGCGCTCGATGTAGGAGTTCCAGCTCGTATTATGAGATCAAAAACACTTCATTCTATGCAAATACGCAAGATTCATGAGTTTTGGGCCGACAAACAAGCCCCAAACGAATTTAAAGTCGCTTTATAATGAAATCGAACGATTGAGTTTTGCGCTCGCTGTAGGAGTTTCAGGCCGTATTATAAGATCAAAAACAATTCATTATATGCAAATACGCCAGATTCATGCGTTTCGAGCCACCAAACAAGCCCCAAACGAATGCAAAGTCGCTTTATAACGAAATCGAACAATTGAGTTTTGCGATCGTAGCAGGCATTCCAGCTTGTAATATGCGATCAAAAACACTTCATTCTATGCAAATACGCAGGATTCAAACGTTTCGTGCCGCCAAACAAGCCCCAAACGAATGCAACGTCGCTTTATAACGAAATCGAACGATTGAGTTTTGCGCTCGATGTAGGAGTTCCAGCTCGTATTATGAGATCAAAAACACTTCATTCTATGCAAATACGCAAGATTCATGAGTTTTGGGCCGACAAACAAGCCCCAAACGAATTTAAAGTCGCTTTATAATGAAATCGAACGATTGAGTTTTGCGCTCGCTGTAGGAGTTTCAGGCCGTATTATAAGATCAAAAACAATTCATTATATGCAAATACGCCAGATTCATGCGTTTCGAGCCACCAAACAAGCCCCAAACGAATGCAAAGTCGCTTTATAACCAAATCGAACAATTGAGTTTTGCGATCGTAGCAGGCATTCCAGCTTGTAATATGCGATCAAAAACACTTCATTCTATGCAAATACGCAGGATTCAAACGTTTCGTGCCGCCAAACAAGCCCCAAACGAATGCAACGTCGCTTTATAACGAAATCGAACGATTGAGTTTCACGCTTGCTCTTGGAGTTCCAGTTCGTATTGAAAGATCAAAAACTCTTCAATCCATGCAAATACGCAAGATTCGTGCGTTTCGAGCCGCCAAAAACGCCCCAAACGAATGCAAAGTCGCTTTATAATGAAATCGAACGATTGAGTTTTGCGCTCGCTGTAGGCGTTTCAGCCCGTATTATAAGATCAAAAACACTTCATTCTATACAAATACGCAAGATTCATGCGTTTCGAGCCGCCAAACACGCCCCAAACGAATGCAAAGTCGCTTTATAACGAAATCGAACGATTGACTTTTGCGATCGCAGCAGGCATTCCAGCTCGTATTATGCGATCAAAAACACTTCATTCTATGCAAATACTCAGGATTCAAACGTTTCGTGCCGCCAAACAAGCCCCAAACGAATGCAACGTCGCTTTATAACGAAATTGAACGATTGAGTTTTGCGCTCGATGTAGGAGTTCCAGCTCGTATTATGAGATCAAAAACACTTCATTCTATGCAAATACGCAAGGTTCATGCGTTTCGTGCCGCCAAACAAGCCCCAATCGAATGAAAAGTCGCTTTATAACGAACTCGAACGATTGAGTTTTGCGATCGCAGCAGGCATTCCAGCCCGTAATATGCGATCAAAAACACTTCATTCTATGCAAATACTCAGGATTCATGCGTTTCGAGCCGCCAAACAAGCCCCAAATGAATTTAAAGTCGCTTTATAACGAAATCGAACAATTCAGTTTTGCGCTCGCTGTAGGCGTTTCAGCCCGTATTATAAGATAAAAACACTTCATTCTATGCAAATACGCAAGATTCATGGGTTTCGAGCCGCCAAACACGCCCCGAACGAATGCAAAGTCGCTTTATACTGAAATCGAACGATTGAGTTTTGCGCTCGCTGTAGGCGTTTCAGCCCGTAATATAAGATCACAAACACTTCATTCTATACAAATACGCAAGATTCATGCGTTTCGAGCCGCCAAACACGCCCCAAACGAATGCAAAGTCGCTTTATAACGAAATCGAACGATTGACTTTTGCGATCGCAGCAGGCATTCCAGCTCGTATTATGCGATCAAAAACACTTCATTCTATGCAAATACTCAGGATTCAAACGTTTCGTGCCGCCAAACAAACCCCAAACGAATGCAACGTCGCTTTATAACGAAATCGAACGATTGAGTTTTGCGCTCGATGTAGGAGTTCCAGCTCGTATTATGAGATCAAAAACACTTCATTCTATGCAAATACGCAAGATTCATGAGTTTTGGGCCGACAAACAAGCCCCAAACGAATTTAAAGTCGCTTTATAATGAAATCGAACGATTGAGTTTTGCGCTCGCTGTAGGAGTTTCAGGCCGTATTATAAGATCAAAAACAATTCATTATATGCAAATACGCCAGATTCATGCGTTTCGAGCCACCAAACAAGCCCCAAACGAATGCAAAGTCGCTTTATAACGAAATCGAACAATTGAGTTTTGCGATCGTAGCAGGCATTCCAGCTTGTAATATGCGATCAAAAACACTTCATTCTATGCAAATACGCAGGATTCAAACGTTTCGTGCCGCCAAACAAGCCCCAAACGAATGCAACGTCGCTTTATAACGAAATCGAACGATTGAGTTTCACGCTTGCTCTTGGAGTTCCAGTTCGTATTGAAAGATCAAAAACTCTTCAATCCATGCAAATACGCAAGATTCGTGCGTTTCGAGCCGCCAAAAACGCCCCAAACGAATGCAAAGTCGCTTTATAATGAAATCGAACGATTGAGTTTTCCGCTCGCTGTAGGCGTTTCAGCCCGTATTATAAGATCAAAAACACTTCATTCTATGCAAATACGCAAGGTTCATGCGTTTCGTGCCGCCAAACAAGCCCCAATCGAATGAAAAGTCGCTTTATAACGAACTCGAACGATTGAGTTTTGCGATCGCAGCAGGCATTCCAGCCCGTAATATGCGATCAAAAACACTTCATTCTGTGCAAATACTCAGGATTCAAACGTTTCGTGCCGCCAAACAAGCCCCAAACGAATGCAACGTCGCTTTATAACGAAATCGAACGATTGAGTTTTGCGCTCGATGTAGGAGTTCCAGCTCGTATTATGAGATCAAAAACACTTCATTCTATGCAAATACGCAAGATTCATGAGTTTTGGGCCGACAAACAAGCCCCAAACGAATGAAAAGTCGCTTTATATCGAAATCGAACGATTGAGTTTTGCGATCGCAGCAGGCATTCCAGCCCGTATTATAAGATCAAAAACACTTCATTCTATGCAAATACGCAAATATTCATGCGTTTCGAGCCGCCAAACACGCCCCGAACGAATGCAAAGTCGCTTTATAATGAAATCGAACGATTGAGTTTTGCGCTCGCTGTAGGCGTTTCAGCCCGTATTATAAGTTAAAAAACACTTCATTCTATGCAAATACGCAAGGTTCATGCGTTTCGAGCCGCCAAACAAGCCCGAAACAAATGAAAAGTCGCTTTATAACGAAATCGAACGATTGAGTTTTGCGATCGCAGCAGGCATTCCAGCTCGTATTATGCGATCAAAAACACTTCATTCTATGCAAATACGCAAGATTCATGCGGTTTGAACCGCCAAACACGCCGCAAACGAATTTAAAGTCGCTTTATAACGAAATCGAACGATTGAGTTTTGCGATCGCAGCAGGCATTCCAGCTTGTATTATGCGTACAAAAACACTTCATTCTATGCAAATACGCAGGATTCAACCGTTTCGTGCCGCCAAACAAGCCCCAAACGAATGAAAAGTCGCTTTATATCGAAATCGAACGATTGAGTTTTGCGATCGCAGCAGGCATTCCAGCCCGTATTATAAGATCAAAAACACTTCATTCTATGCAAATACGCAAATATTCATGCGTTTCGAGCCGCCAAACACGCCCCGAACGAATGCAAAGTCGCTTTATAATGAAATCGAACGATTGAGTTTTGCGCTCGCTGTAGGCGTTTCAGCCCGTATTATAAGTTCAAAAACACTTCATTCTATGCAAATACGCAAGGTTCATGCGTTTCGAGCCGCCAAACAAGCCCGAAACAAATGAAAAGTCGCTTTATAACGAAATCGAACGATTGAGTTTTGCGATCGCAGCAGGCATTCCAGCTCGTATTATGCGATCAAAAACACTTCATTCTATGCAAATACGCAAGATTCATGCGGTTTGAACCGCCAAACACGCCGCAAACGAATTTAAAGTCGCTTTATAACGAAATCGAACGATTGAGTTTTGCGATCGCAGCAGGCATTCCAGCTTGTATTATGCGTACAAAAACACTTCATTCTATGCAAATACGCAGGATTCAAACGTTTCGTGCCGCCAAACAAGCCCCAAACGAATGCAACGCCGCTTTATAACGAAATCGAACGATTGAGTTTTACGCTTGCTGTTGGAGTTCCAGTTCGTATTGAAAGATCAAAAACTCTTCAATCAATGCAAATACGCAAGATTCATGCGTTTCGAGCCGCCAAACACGCCCCAAACGAATGCAAAGTCGCTTTATAACGAAATCGAACGATTGAGTTTTGCGATCGCAGCAGGCATTCCAGCACGTATTATGCGATTATTGTACCCCGGATAGGGTAGTAACACCCTATTAAGGGGGCAGTAATTCGACATTAATTAAGTAATATATTAATACGTCATTAATATATTACTAATATAATTACTATAATAATGTAGTAATATATTAAACATTATTATACATTTTGGTACAACAATATAATATCATACTATATTCGTATAATAGTATAATATTATAAAATAGTCGTAATAATATACCGTCGTATATTATGGTATTGTGGTATGCATTTCAGTTCGGACAGCCGTGTCCGAAAAGTGGAGCAACTCCGGTTGCACAATATCGAGGTATGCAGCGGCACGCGACGAGCGCGCGGCGTTGCAACGAGGTCCACCAAAATCCTGAGTCAGCCGTTAAGCAATTACGGGCGACTCGGTAGTTAGAGCATCGACTCGAGAATTACCGAGTCACATATGTCAAAATAAAAACATGCTCCAAATGCCGTTCTCGAAGAAGCGAGGATTTGGAAAGATAATTGTTTGCAGAAATAAAGTAAACCATAAACATCTAAACAATATTAAGCTGACGTGCCTGCTCTCTTATTCGTATATAAGGGATCGAGAGCGGGCACTCATCAGTCTCTTCGGAACTCCTGATTCTTACGGTTGACTATAGATACACCACTCGAGCGAAGCTCAAATGCGATAAGTAGGTTGTGCGAATATTGGACCCTTATCGCGAAGGATTAACGCACGATAGACGGGAATCCAGTCAGTGTATCAAGCGTACAAATTGTACTACGATTGGTAATTCAAAAGGACAGACGGAAGCATAAATAGAGCTTTAACGAATAAACTAAAGTATCAACCAATAACATATAAATAGAGCAATATCCATACAGTGGAATAATCGAGCATTAACGATAAAGCAACGAAAGATATATTAACCAAGCATTAGTAGCTAACTTAATAAAGCGTTAAGTGAGCATTAATATCAAGGGATAAAATAACGTCAAGTAGAATGTTAATGGGACATTTAAGCGAACCTCAGTCGAAGGTTCTCGGTAGACATTGTTATATAAGAGATATAATATGAGACCTCCCCCCCCCCCCCGATAACGAAGAGCACGTGCCAGCACCAGCACGCGAGACACACGACGACCACGAGAGGAACCGGTGGCGCCATCCAACGGGATCGAGCACCAACCCGGTCGATACGAATGCAACGCATGCGCACACGGCGGACAGGCCGGAGTAGGCCAAGCCCTACAGCGACGTGCAGCGGCCACCAACAGGAACCACAATCAGGGACAACCGACGTCAAAAACGAGGGAAAAACAACGCCGGCGATTGGCCCTGTCACGTTCCGCGCTGGAATAATTTTTATTTCAAATTTTCTCGCGCGGTTCGTGACTAGAATTCGCGATATAGCACGTTCGGGCTCGTCAGCGACGGGATTAATTATCAAAGTATCGGAATACACAGGATGTATTCCGTTGCCTTTTTAATATTTTATTTCCCTGAGTTAGTTCTTTAATATCGCGCAATCCTGGCGTTAGTCTATGCGACACGGGAAGCGCGATATTTTTCTCGAAGAATCGCAAGCGAGGGCTCGAGGATCCATCCTAACGCCTCCTCTCGCCTTCTCTCAAGCGAGGTACAGTTTCGCTGCTTTGCAGAAATCCCCTCCGGCTTGTCATCCGACGGTCGAGAGATCGGCGGATGAACGGGCCGGGAAGGTCAGTCCCGTTTAGATACCGAAAGCGCGAGCTTGATCTTCGGATAAACGCCTCGATTAGCACCCGCAATTGTAGAGTAAATCTCCAGGGAACACCCCGGTCTAGTAGAACGCGTGAAAGTCGCGAAGGCCGTAAGGAGCCTAAAGAGTGTCGCATCCCGCGGTGGTGAGCCTGATCGTGCTAGATCATAGTTGTTTCCAATAACGCCACGAACGATATTGTCGTGTAGTTTTAAGAGTGTGGACACGGTGCGAGAGAAGAGAAGAGAATAGAGAGATAGCGAGAAGGAGGCTCGAGAACGGGAGGAGAGAAAGTGGGACCGTGATCTGCGTAGAGACTAAGATTATAGTAAGTACGAGTGTATGTGTGAGCGAGCGATAGAGTGCGAGAGCTTGCCGGCTGACCCGAACCGTATAAATCAAATTATTCATTAAATTCAAAATATCATAAAAGTACCGCATCAGTTATTTGGCAACCTGCGCGAAAATATCGGGAAACGTCCTGTAAAGGACGAACCGGGAACGATCCCGAATAAATAAATATAAACCCGTCACGCTTCCCGCGACGGGGTTATTTAGACGTACCGAACGCCCGTACGTCACAAATAACTGGTGTCAGAAGTGGGATACCGGTTACATCCCGTAAATTCGCTTTTTCCGAAATTTCTAAAAAAAAAGGGTTATTGATTTTATTATTTTTCGCTCCCCTCCGGAATCGCAATCGGAATTTCCCCGATACTAATTAAAATCGAGTTGTAATTTAAAAAAAAGAAAAAAAAATTTAAGTAGTCATGGCTGATCCGGAGGTTGTTCGGGCACTCGACGTGTCCGCGCAATCAGTGCAGAACATGACAAGCATGATGCAGGGCATGACCCTGCAAAACCGTTTCAATAGTCTGCCCGTGTGCGACGGCCAGGGAATCTCCTTAAGAGATTTCCTGCAAGACGTCCAGAACTTGGCAATAGGTGTGCCAGCTGAAGACGAAAGCAGCTACGTCGCGATAGTGATCAGTAAGCTGCGCGGAGCTTTGCGTAATTGTCTGCACGGTCTGCAGGTAAATACTATTGACGAACTCGTTAAAATTCTAAAGAGGCGTCACACTACCGGAAAAACTTACGACTATTATAATAATAAATTGTCGACAATGCGTATGTCGAAAGACGAATCGGTTGGCGATTTCTACGACAGAGTTCGAACTGTCATTGCCTGTGGTAGAAACGCGTATCGAGCGGAGTACGGCACCGATCCGCCGGCGGAAGATAAGGATCCGTTGTACGGGATAGGGCGTGGCACCTTCATCAGGGGGTTGCCATCACAGATGAGCGCGGGAGTGCTTGTCCAGAAGCCCAAAACGCTGGAAGAGTCTTACGAGCTTGCGGAGTATTTGGCCGCGAATCTTCCCTCGCAAAGGCCGGAGGAACGAACCGAGGCCTTAGTCTTTTATTCGCGCGACGGTGAACGGCGCGAATTAGTGCCTCGTCCGGGTCAACCTGAAGCAGGCGCGAACCCTCCACGGTCGGAGGGATATAGTAATTTTGGTTCAGGACAGGCCGCGAGACGAGATCGGTCTCTTTCCCCTCGGATGAATCGACGATCCGAATTTGATCCTCGAACGGAGGTTTGTGGCGACCGTTATTGTTGGTACGGCCGTGGTTGCCCTTGTTGCCCGTGGAATCGGGCGTACGTACAGCCGCGCCCGAGCAATGACGCTCATTTAAACTCCCAGCAGGCTCGTCCCGGTACTCCGACGACGAGCCAAAACAGACCACCTTCACCGAGGCCGACGGGTCGATCGCCCGAACGCCGACCGTCAGTGCAGTTCCTGGAGAACAATGTCTCGTCGTCTGGACCCCAAACCCCGTCGAGGACCCAGCAGTAGAGATGTCAGCTCCAGAGCTACGTTATAAGAAGGGTAAATTCTTCTTGGACACGGGCTCCGCGGCCAGTCTAATAAAATTAAGCGTCCTCGACAAAGATATGAGGGTTAATGACGACCATATTATTTGGATAACCGGATTGGAGGAAACCCGGATTCCTATGCTGGGGTCGGTTTTCCTCCAATTTTCGGAAAGACCGACGAAATTTTACGTGTTGCGACATTTGCCATTAAAAAGCGATGCTCTTATCGGAAAGCCGTATTTTTATGAAGAAGGAGCCGAAATATCCTTCCATCATAAATCTCTAGTCACGCGGAATGATCCGATTCGGCCTAAGCCTTTTCTCGAAAATCATTCGGTCCAACCCGGGAACGCGGAAAAGATATTAATGACGCATGTAAAACCCGCGAATAAGAAATTCAAACTGCGCGCGCGCATGCGTGAACAAATTTCGTTGCCCGTCGCGAACAGCGTATTGAACGAAGGCTATTTGCCGCAGATATCCACTCTCGCGGGGGTATATATCGGTAACGCGATCGTGACCAATCAGGAAGGGTTGTGCCGCGTCTTGGCAATTAACACGCGTTTTGAAGACGTGGAAATCGAATTGGCACCCCAAGAACTCGAGCCTTTCGAATATGGCCATCCAGACGGTGCCGATTCGTTATCGGACCCGGAGGACACCGATCACGACGTCGCTCCTCCTGACGACAGAGTAGGCGCGATTATGAAAAGTCTAAGACTTGATCATCTTAACGGTTCCGAACGTTCGCACGTGTGCAGATTAATCGAGGAATTTCCTTATCGATTTAAGCTACCGGGAGACAAATTACAACGAACCGATCTCGTATATCATCGCATTCCGACGATTGACGATTTGCCGGTGAACGCGAAGCAGTATCGGTTTCCCGTCGTTTACCGTAGCGAGCTCGAAAGTCAGGTACAAAAGAAGCTCGGCGACGGAGTAATAACGCACTCGCGATCCCCGTACAATTCACCGGTGTGGATTGTACCGAAGAAGCCTGACTCGCAGGGTCGGCCTCGGATGCGCATGGTCATCGATTTTCGAAGGCTAAATGAGAAGACGATCTCGGACGCGTATCCACTGCCGAACATGATAGAAATCTTGGAACAACTCGGCCAGGCAAAATATTTTTCAACTTTTGACTTGGCCAGTGGATTTCAACAAATCCCTATGGACGCTCGGGATGCTTGTAAGACTGCGTTTTCCACTCCGAACGGTCACTACGAATATTCTCGTATGCCGGAAGGCTTGAAAAACGCGCCCGCGACGTTTCAGCGTCTGATGGATCGCGTGCTGGTAGGACTCCAGGGAACGGAATTATTCGTCTACCTGGACGACGTCGTAGTATTCGCGAAATCTCTTCAAGAACACGAGATAAAGGTTCGTCGACTCATGATGCGTCTGGAGGAAGCGAACCTGAGTTTAGAGCCCGATAAGTGCGAGTTTTTGCGCAGAGAAGTGGCCTATCTCGGTCACATTGTGAGCTGTGAAGGTCTAAGGATGGACCCAAAAAAACTCGTGGCTGTTCGAAATTTTCCGGTTCCGAAAAATCAGAAAAACGTGCGAGAATTCCTCGGCTTAACCGGTTACTATCGGCGTTTTATTAAAGATTTTGCTGCGCAATCCAAGCCATTATCGGACTTACTCAAAAAGGGAAGGGATTTCCACTGGGGAGAACAAGAAAAGAGAAGCTTTCGGAGGCTCCGAAAAGCCCTTTGCAGGGAGCCGATACTACAATATCCTGACGTGACGAAATCGTTTACTTTAACAACGGACGCGTCGGACCTCGCACTCGGCTCCGTGTTATCGCAAGATCATGACAGTTTCGATCTCCCCGTCGCTTATCACTCGCGAATATTTTCGCCGGCAGAAACGAATTATTCAACCACAGAAAAGGAATGTCTCGCGATTATTGATTCGATCGAGCAATTCGCGACTTACTTGTACGGAAAAAAATTCACACTCGTGAGCGACCACGAGCCTCTCAAATGGATGCGAACTACACTCGATCCAGGCAAGAGGCTCGCCCGGTGGAAAATGCGTTTGCAGAAATATGATTTTGATTTCGTGTATAAGCCGGGACGGTTGAACGTCAATGCCGATGCTCTCTCGCGAAATCCGGTGAATTCAGACCAGTCAAGTTCCAGCACTGACAGTGATTCAAGCTCGGAAAAGGAGACTCGCGAGGTCCGCAAAGTGTTCCCGACTTCGTCCACTTCCGCGGATAAAAGCGCAATTCCTAAGCGCAAAATCGTACAACCGAAATCTATATTGAAGCCAGCATTGTCCTCGAGTCGTGAGCGGGCCGTATCTGTGTCAAAGTCCGCCCAGGATGCGGTGGCCGCGCGCACTCGCGCGAAATTATGCACCGTGGCCGCCCCACCACCAAATTACAAGGAGGTGGAAACGAGCTCGGATGTCTCGGATGTTCCCGCAGAGCGCGTGCATCGGAACACGTTGCCGGTACCTCTTCTTCCACCGAAACGACCGATCACCCCTGCGGAACCCGCCGTCATCGCGGAAAATGTTGACCCTGAGACAATACCCGCCCCTCCTTCAGCAGTTGCAGCGACGAAAAACCCCGACATAGCCGTAGAGCTAAGTCCTCCTGCGGAGGATACGGAGGACGATGAGGTATTCCAGCCGGCCGCGGACGTTTTACCGCCGGGAAGCTCGGAGTTTGCTCCTCAGTCGGTGCGAGAATCAATCTGTAAGTTTGATAAATCGCTGCGCGAACTGGAGGAGCGATACGCTAACAAGAGTAACGCAGCGGTCCGGGACGAGGCGGGTCGGATTAGGGAGTCGATAAATAAATTCGACGAGACGATACGACTATTGGAGGAGCGCTTCGCGAACAAAGGTGAATCGGAATCTCCCGACGGAGCCGTCCCGGATAAGGACGAATTTGAATGGCCTGACTTTGTGTCGGAGGGAGACGATGTCGACCCTGAGGCACAACGCATACTCGACGATATCGCCCCCTTCGACGACTCGGGTGACCAAGAACTTCTCCGACGATTAGAAAAATTATCGGCGAAAGAGTCCGGAGTGACGGAGGCCGAATTACTCCGGCGTGTAAGCATGAAGGGCCCGGTCGAAGACTCCGAGGATGGAACGGAGGCTGACGACGAGGCTGAGGCGGCCACCGATAAAGGAGGCACGCCTGACGTCACGACGGAAGCCGATGCGACGGAAATCCTGAATAAACCCAGGCGCACAGTCAGGTGGTCGCTGGCTCCTGCAGGAGTCAAACCTGACGCTCGGTCGACATCCCATTCCTCTCGCGTAATTCCGAGGGAAATATCTAGGGGGGAGGCGACCGAGGAAACGGTACCTGGCCCCCAAGAAATCGTAAAAATCGGAAGGGAGCCCATAATTATGGGATTGTCTTCCTCCGATTCCGAGAGTGAAGAGGTCGGCAAAAAGCCAGTCGAGCCGGACATAGAAAAATCTATTCGTCCAGTTGTCGGCACGCGAGAATGCCTGACATATAAAGCTGATAATTACGTACATTTCGTATCCGCGGACGGTGAATTGTCGACCATAATCGGAAGATTGTTGGCCGACCTCGGAAAAATCGATGCGTCCGAAATAAAGAACAGGGCTTTACAGGTTGGACAGGTAGCTGTGACTCCGATCGGTCAACGAAAGGTGTACAGCGTCGTCGTAAAGTCCCGTTATTTCGACCGAACGGACGAGGATAATATAATCAAGGGATTAACGAACTTGAAAGAAATCCTTACGCGCACGAATGTCGAAACGTTTCGAATTTCGCGTGCGGGAGATTTTTCCGACGATTTGGCAAGTGACCGAATCGTTCAAATTTTGCATGAAATATTTGGAAAATCTGGGATCGGTATGACTGTCTGTTACGGCGGCTTGCAGCTGCCGTCGGCAGAAGAACGCCCTCGGATAATCGAAGAATTTCACTCGAGCTTAATAGGAGGACATCGAGGGGTGACAAAAACCTACCGAAAAATTCGGGAACGTTTTTATTGGCCCTCACTTCGCAATGAGATTCAAAACTACATCCGACGATGTAAAGGATGTCAGGAGCAAAAGCTCGTTCGAGCGAAAACTCGTGAGCCTATGCTGCTGACCGATACAGCGTCCGATACATTCGACAAGGTATCACTCGACACTGTAGGGCCGCTGCCGACAACACCGCATGGAAATAGGCATATTTTGACCATGCAGGATAATCTATCGAAATATTGTCTCGCCGAGGCGATACCGGATCTCAAAGCTACGACTATCGCCGAGGCCATGGCGCGACGATTAATCGCTCAGTTCGGTGCTCCTCGCGCGATCCTTACGGATCGAGGCTCGGCTTTCACTAGCAGCCTCTTCGCGGAAATCGCGAAAATATTTCGAATAAAACTGCTGACTACTTCCGGGTATCGTCCGCAAACAAACGGGGCACTCGAAAGAAGCCACATAATGTTAACGGAATATATAAAACATTATGCCACGACGTATGACGACTGGGATCGCTTGCTGCCCTATTCAGAGCTAAGTTATAATACTAGCGTTCATGAGGCGACAAATTTTACACCATACGAAATTGTTTACGGGAAGTTACCTCGACTGCCGAGTGAATTTCCGGTGGGCAATAAATTGGAGACCTACAATTCATTCACCATTGCGCTGATAAAGCGTCTTGCGGAATTGCGTGCGATGGCCGGAGATAATCTCAATAAAGCCAAAGAACGTTCGAAATTCTATTATGATCAAAAAGTCCGTCCTTTCGAAGGCAAGGTAGGTGATAACGTCTACGTTTTAAAAGAGCCGCGAAAGGGAAAGTTCGATTGCGAATATCACGGCCCATATAAAATCATAGAAATTTCGGATCAGAGTAATGCCATTTTGGAAGCCCCTAATGGAGTTAGAATTCGAAAACATTTTGATAAGGTTAAGCTGGCATATGAATGATGTGTGAAATAACTGTGAGTCATAGAGATTCGACCGTCGCGCGGCGCGCAAGAGGCGCAACGCGGGACGCAAGGCCTATGACAGAAAGACGAAGTATTGTATATTCTATGCCCGATTCGAATCTCTACGGCAAAGGAAAAAATATTGTACTGTGTGAGGAATGAATCCGAGTGACAAACATTAATTGTGTATACGATTAAATAAATTAAGTGTTGTGTTCGCAGACATTACGCGCAAATGAGTGCTCTAGTGTCAACGGAGAATTCGACCAAGGACAATGAATATTCTAACTGCGATTGTGAGCATAATGGCCGCCGTGCGGGGTAACCTGCGTCCGGAGAACGCTTATCACGTTACACCGGTGACGAATCAGCCGGGACTATACTTCGAGCGCGTGGCCGCCCTTCGCCTGCAACACGTGGACTGGAGAGTGACAACGTTTATCGACGTGGAAAAGTTTTTGAGTGACTTCCCGAAGGAAGAGGAGCAATTAATAAACCTTCTCGAACGATGCCGCGAAGTGACATATAATCTTTTCCTAGGAACGAACTTTCCGCGTGGTAAATGCCAGGAGTTAACAAACTCCGAACATCTCCTCAGCAGGATTCAGCACGCAAAAATGTGTGCGGCAGAACTCTCAACGATTTCACACGATTCTTCACCGGTAAAACCCGTCGTAGATCCGATGTTAAGGTCGATGAAGAGACGCTCCGTGCCGTTGGGATTTATCGGGTCCCTGAGTAAGTCGCTTTTCGGAACGATGAACGAAGAGGATGCGGAATATATCAACGGCCAGATCGACAGACTGTTTGCCGATCAGGCTAATCTTACGCACCTGATGGGGAAGCAGATGCATATTACTCGTTCGCAACTACAAGAACTGCACGAGGAACATGTGTCCGAGACAAAAAGAGTCGACGAAATGTCGAAACGCATACATGCATTGTACAAAGCTCTTGGAGGAGTCACGAAGGACACCGCCGAAGTGATATTCCGAATCGAGCTTGTCAACTACGCTCGCCGTGTGGAGATAAAGGTGGACCGTTACATCGAGGCGTGCGGACATTATCTACGGGTGATAACGACTGCCCGGAACGGCCGCTACGACCCAGCCGTATTCACAGCGGCACAGCTATTGGCCGTCTCTCGCGAGATCCAGGCGCGAACGCCGGCGTTCGAATTTCCTCTCTCCGCCGAATATCTACGCGGGGAACTGCTCGCTCGCGTGGCGCGTGCCGACCTGCTTTTTCACAACGGAAGGATGTTAATTGTGACCCATATTCCGCTCCTGGATCGCATGAGCTATATATTGTACCGAATGCACCCATGGCCGATACCACAGAGTAATATTAATCAAACGGGATCCGCTCATATCACACCGGCAACGGACTATATCGCCGTGTCAGCCGATCGCCGTTCGTATTTTTTGGCCGATTCAATTTATATCGGAAATTGCAAACATCTCGAGCAGAAATATATTTGCTCTATGGAGACACCCCTTCATGAGGTCTCGACATCGGAGCAGTGTGAGGCGATTATGCTTAATCATCCGTCGCCGGCGGCTTATCGCAAATGTAACATAAGAGTTAGACCGCAGCACGGAGCCTTCTGGACGCATTTACCGTCCCAAGGGGGCTGGCTATTCTCCCTCAACGAACGGGAAATAATACACATTCTGTGTATGGGAAATATTGAAACCACGACAACGTTGGACGGCGCGGGAATACTGCATCTGAGTCCTAATTGCGTCGGACGCACGCGGACGACGGCGTTAACGGGCATCCGAGCGTACGAAAGTCGAGAGCAGTATTTTTACATGCCAGAAATATCGCTAAATATTTCTATAATGGTGCCAGGGCTGTTGAATTTATCCACAACCATGGCGCAGGCCATATTAAAAGAAACCAGAGACTCCGACAAGTCTTCGAAGAGCTCTTGGAAAATTCAAGAGGATGGAGAGTCGCTCTTCGAAATTGAGAAACGGGTCCGTGAAATCGGAACCCATCGACGTGACCGGCAACAACAGCCTGTTCCTCGTTGGATTTTCCGTCCAGGCTTTCCTTGCGGGAACATTCGTGCTGTATTTACTCCGTGCGAGGGCCTGGAATTTGGTCTCGGGTCTTTGTGCAGCGTGCAAGAAGAAATCAAAGCCCGAAGAAATAAAACTCAAACGCAGAGCGAGTATCGAGTGTGGCCGAGGGACTCAGCCATCACCACAGTCGAAATAAAGTTATCGCTCTCCCGGTACCTCGCGTCGGAGTGCGGACTCAGCAGTCTCCGAGGATTCGAGGAAAGACGCCGTTATCTCAAGTGTAGTCGAGCGGGGAGACAAAACACCCTCGCGCTCGCTTCCACCGCAAGACCCAATGCGGGATTGAGTGACCGACGGCCCTACTAGGGCCCTACTACCTCCCACCAAGCCAGACTGGGGATGGTGTGAGGCCTAGCGACGGTAATTATCGAAGGCAGATTAGCTCCGAGCTCCCGCGCGTGCACTTCATCACTCATAATAGGTGTACGGTCTCGCGTTTAATACGAGTCGCAGTTGCGTGTAAAAAGTGACAATAAAAGTGACAATAAAAGTGACAATAAAAGTGACAATAAAAGTGACAATAAAAGTGACAATAAAAGTGACAATAAAAGTGACAATGAAAGTGACAATAAAAGTGACAATAAAAGTGACAATAAAAGTGACAATAAAAGTGACAATAAAAGTGACAATAAAAGTGACAATAAAAGTGACAATAAAAAGTGACAATAAAAGTGCCAATAAAAAGTGACAGTAAAAGTGCCAATAAAAGTGTCAATAAAAATAAATACACTGTCAAAATAAAATTAATCATGGACGGAAAAATTATTCAGCTGACACTTCGAGGCAGGTGTGTGTGTTGCGGCAAGAGTGCGCCGGCTTGCCCCGATTGGGAAAAATGCTATGAGCGGAGACTCATGTCGGGTCGCGGGCTCGGGAGCTTGCACCTGTGCGAGCTGTGCGGCGACGGCGTGAGTGTTCGGGAGAAATCGCAGCACGCCGGGGCTTGCTTGGCGCGGTATCTGCGCCGCGTCGAGGAGCTCCGGAAATCCGAGGCGGCCGACCGGCTTGTCCTGCCGATTGGGCCTGTTTTGCCGATCGGGGAAAAGGTCGGAGTTCGACAGGCATCAGCGTTGCCGGCCGTCGCTCGCGCTCGGCCGTCGCAGCCGGGGCCATCCGCCGCGCTCGAGGGTTTGCCGCCATCCCTGGCATGGATGTATCCGGGAAGCGGTGTGCCAAGGCCGCCGACGCAGAGATCCAAGACCTTCGTCACCGGCCGCCCGAGGCCCGTCAGGATAACGGTCAAGGACAAGGGCATCCAAGCGGAGGCGAAGACGAGGGACAAGTCGACGCAGACCTCCGCCATCGAGCTCCAGCCCGGCGAGGACCTTCATTACGTCCGGTGGAAGGGAGTGGCCGGAACCAAACGACCCCTTCTCGAATCGGATCGGGCGAGAATTTATTCGCTCATGGAGAATCTGCGTCGAGCCGTCGCCGATGTGCTCGGGGACGAGGGGCCCGACGCAACGGACAGCGTTCCCGGGGACGCCGCCGCGCTACCTGCGGATGGGATGGATGGTGCGTTCGCCTCCGCCGAGAGACAGCTCGGCGAGATCGAAGAGATTCTCCGAGCCCGGACAGTCGCGCTGGAGCGAGCTCTGCAGCCAGCTTCGGTTGGCGGCGACTCGAGTGACGGCGAGGACACCGACGGATCGGTAGCCGTTACCGAGGATTCGCCGCGGGAGACGCCGACCACCTCTGGCGGCGAATCCGAAGGATCGGAGGAATCGGCGGTTTCGGAGACGGAAGGCACCATCTCATTCGCCTCGGCCCGGTCTGGCGAGGATTCGGAGGACCCCGAGAGCGACAAGTCCGAGTGTGCTTCGGGATCATCGGTCGATGACACCGACGATGACACCGATGTGGATTCGGAGGTCCTCGACAATGACGAGTAGAGAGCGTGTCGACGGCAGGGGAGCCGACCACCGCAACAGCCCAGGAGTCGACGGCGAGGGAACACGGCCGTCGCTTCAGCCCAGCTGTTGACGGCGAGGGAACACGGCCGTCGCTTCTTCGTTCGACGGCAAGGAGCACGGCCATCGCCCGTACCTGGCCGGGGTTATTTAGACGTACCGAACGCCCGTACGTCACAGCCCGGAATGACGGCACCCGGAGGACAAAAAGCACCCTATTTGCGAAAAAGAAAAAGGACGAATACGTCACGCAATCCTCGCTCAAGGATTGGAGGGCGAAGGGAGAAAAACAGAATGAACCAATAGCAAAATTAGAAACAAAAAATACTAAAGCGCAGGCGCAAAACCGCCAAAAATATGCAAATTACACAGGGAGGGAGGTGTAAATTTGCATATAAAAACCCCAGAAATCGCCAATCGATTATCAGTCAACGATAACAACAATCACCGGAAGCAACACCAAGAGGACCACCAGCAGTAAACGGGCAAGTGAAAAAAGTTAAAAAGTAAAAAAAAGAACTTGTAAAATATTGCCTGTGCTCGAAATTGACTTGTAAATATTTCAAATGTGCTCGATAAGACTTGTAAAATATTCGATGTGCCTGCTAAAAACTTATAAAATATTCGCTCTGCTAAAAACTTATAAAGTATTCGCTCTGTTAAAAACTTATAAAATATTCGCTCTGCTGAACCTTATAAAATATCCGCTCTGCTTGCCAAATACTTATAAAATTTTCACGCTGCCTGCTAAAACTTATAAAAATTATGGGATGTGCGGGCGGAAACTCATACTGTGCCTAATAAACACTGGTAAAATACATACTGTGCTCACCTAGACTTGTACCCTATTCGCCGTGCCTGCTAAGTCCCTGTAAAACACTCGCCGTTCCGGCCGAGAAACATAAAAAGAACTTAGTGTGCGGGAAATACCGTAAAAACGTTTCAAGTGCGCAAACATACGACGAAAAACGAACCCGAGGGTGCGGCAGGGATCGGCCCGGGAACTCGGCGAGCCGCAATAACGAAATTCAAACCGCGGGATAAAAGACCGGAGCGCGCCGGTAATTTACCATAAGTGACGAGAAGTTTCGGGACGACGAGGGAGCGCGACAAACTCGGAAACACGGACGGAAACTACACGGTGCACGTCCCGAGACAACACCTACGAAGTGGCGACGAAAAAGAAGCACTAGAAAACACACAATTCGACTAAGAAAGTCCGAAGCGACCGAGCTGTCACCAACGCACCGAGCGCCGTGACGTCACAGCAAGCCAAGCGGCGAACGGCGGCCATCTTGCCACAGCTCAGGCTAAGGCCCGGACTCACACGAGAGGCGTACCCACACGCGGCGACAGGAACTGGACTGGGCCAATCAGAGCCGTCCGTACGATATACGAAAAGGGAACCGAGTGAGCGCTAGGGGAAAGAAAACTGTAACAAGGAAATAAACGCCAATTTAACCCATTCTCTCGTGCCTGACACACCAGCCATAATTCCTAGACACTCGAGTCCAAGAAATCCCTGCCGTTTGAGTGCCGATCCCATACAGGACGCGCACGAATACGGGAATTAATGTAGGAAGCCTCGCTCCCGTTACAAATAATATTACCCTTGTAAATCACTGATAATATTAACCTAATGTTAAACATATTAAATATAGTGTTAAATAAACATTGTTAAATAATCTCCGATAACATTAATATATTGTTAAACCTATTAAATATATTGCTAAACAAACATTGTTAAATACTGTCTAAATAAATAATACGTTTGTACTTCACTTGGGTTCCAACCCTTTACTGAGCACATCCCCAACCTTACAAGCCAACGGCTCGCGCACAGAACCCAGATTAAATACCTGAGTTTCTGCGGCATAACATTGGAGCTGGTACCAGTCAGCCAGCTCACGGGGTGAGTCCAACCCCGGACATCGCAGGGAAGACAACGGTCTTCAGGAGACAACACGGGATTCCATGGGGCATCTTGACGCCATGGGGCATCGAGACGCCATGGGCCAACAGAACTGTCAAGGCCAAACTCAACGACAAGCAGCGTTAGGGCAAGCGCTAGTGTAACGCGACTTTCGTTTCAGCACCAGATACGTAAGCGAACGAATAATGGGTGAGAGTCAAAATTTTGAACGATCAAAGTGTAGAAGAGCCGATATTTCGAAATAAAAAGATAACGAATGTTTAAATGTACAACGGCCGGTCTTCTGAGAGGCCTTAAGTAGTAAATAAAAATTGAGAATATGAATATAGCGAATGAACTTATATCGAGAAGAAATATATGAATAGGCGATATTGAAAGGGATGTACCTTAGAATAGACGAAAATACGAAGTCTAAAAATGTCGAGTCCTGGAAATCTAAAATTCTGAATATTAAGAGTGTGCATAATTTCGAATTCATTATAGCGAAAGACCAATAAGTCTACGTTCGAAGTATCGAAAAGTCAAAAAACCGAATGGTCAAAATAGCGAAAGACCTGAAAGACGAACGGTCAAAATAGCGATAGTTTGCGAATCGTCGGAATCAGAATCTCACGTTTGTTAGCTCATGTACTATCCAATGAAGCGAACAGCGTGGTGGCTGCCAACCATCTTCACCGATCTGCATACTTTTACTTCAAGTGATATTCAAAT
Source organism: Ichneumon xanthorius (assembly GCA_917499995.1). Lineage (NCBI taxonomy): Eukaryota > Metazoa > Arthropoda > Insecta > Hymenoptera > Ichneumonidae > Ichneumon > Ichneumon xanthorius. The sequence continues at coordinate 1,538,375 of OU824201.1, read as the reverse complement.
ATAGTAAAGACGTATGCGAAAATGTTTTTTCAATAGAAAGAGTGTTTACAAGAATAAATCAATTCTCATTATACAGGTAAGTGAATTTAATTAATTCTGAATCTATGGCCAATATATTGTACTTCGTTTCAGTACACCGGACACAAAGCGGGTTTTTAATTATTTGACTTTTCGTCGAAAGTAATATTGATTTATTTTCGATTTTTTGGCAATATGTTTTCTTATGACGATAAGGAGATTGTGTTACGTACAGGTTTGTTACTACTGGAGTACACATATTTGAACCTAGTAAGATGTTATTATTACTCATCTTCATGATGAATGAGTCGCCTTCTCTTGCGTACCTCGGTGCACGATTGTTTCTGACGGCAACGCCCGCATGCCTTTAATCGCGCGAGGCGTTCGCGAAAAAGTTTTCTTATAGAACGACTTCTTATGTGAAGAAATAACTTCGTTTGTGTTGGTAAGTACTTTTAATCAATTTTAATATACATTCGACAAATTTATACCAGCGATAATGTAGATTTCTTATTTGAGTACTTTTCGTAGTGACGTTTATTTATTTATTTTCGATTTGTAAACTAAAAAACATTACTTGCGATTACGTTACTTGCGATGTCAGAAGCGTACGATTTGCCAGGGAACGGCGAAACTTGTAAACGGCGCGATCGAAATTATAAACGATCATTTCGAATTCTGTTTGCCCGATGAAACTATAGAACACGTTGCCCGGTTTAAACACGCTTTGGCGGAATCTTTGTCCCAGCATTGGTACAAATTGAAGACTTTGTACGATACGCTAGCGATGGTGTAAGTTCTATTACTGAATTATTTTTTGTTAATTTGAAAAATGATCTGTGCCAATGTCACCCGAAATGACACAAGACTATTGGGACTCAAAAGTCATGGACATTCCAGATAAAACACCATCAATAAAACAACCAGCTACCCCACGAATCGAGCAGCCAATCGCAGTGCCGAGCACTTCCAAACAGATCGAGCAACCAGTCGCCATACCAGGGTGCTCATGGCAAATCGACGACTACACACCTGAACAACCAGTCGCCACGCCAGGGTGCTCATGGCAAATCGACGACTCCACACCAGCAATGGAAATCGAACCAACGTTCAGATCACCACCCTGGATCCCACACGAAACAACAGACTATTCGAAATCGGATGAATCGCGACCAACTACACCTCGAGAACCCTCTCGAGCGTTAACAAATCAATACCACAATATGTCGCCATCGTCAGAAAGTGATTCTGACAACGATTCAGCGTATCAACCGTCGCAATATCAACGAAAACGTCTAACACTGCAAACTCCACCAACAACAAGGGGAACAACGATAACAGAAGACGCGCAACTAAAAAATAATATCGTAGTAACGCAGGAAAACATCCTGGCACAGGAAGATAACATCGCACACTTCCTGTCAGCCGACGGTGTCATGGACACAATGATCTCGAAAATACTCGCAGAAAAGGGTAAACTCACCCAATCGGTATTTTCGCAGTCCAATCCAGGAATCGGACACATTTTCATAACACGCGATAAAACAAGACGCTACTTCACAATGATTTGCAAAAATAAATCAACAGACGCGACTAGTACACTCACGATTCAGAAGTGTCTAGAAACGCTCTTACAGATCTTAGTAAAAAACAAAATCACATCCTGTACTCTATCCAAAGATCCAAAAATTATCGATACATTTTTGTGGTCTAACATCAAAGGATACTTACGAGTACTCGCGATCAATTCGAACATCACCTTTAGGCTATGCGAAGGTCTTATAACCGTTCCAGATCAGGAAAATAGGCAAAACATCATTAGAGAATTACACGAATCCGCAGTCGGAGGCCACAAAGGCGTAACGAAAACATACCAGCGCATTCTCTCGCAGTACTACTGGCGAGGATTAAAAAAGGACGTAGAAACGTTCATTCGATACTGCTTCGACTGCCAGAAAAACAAACTGGTCCGAGTAAAAAATAAAGCTCCCATGGTCATCACGGACACACCAGCGCAACCCTTCGACAAAGTAGCCATCGATATCGTAGGTCCATTACGCGAAACAAAAAACGGATATACGTACTGTAACGTGGCAAAATTGCCTCGTTACTTAAAAAGATTTGAAAGCGCTCATTTTCCTCGGGATAATAGCCAACGGCCGTCCGTCGTCCGTCACAGCTCAGGAGGGGCTCCGTGGGTCCAATTTTGTAGCGAAATTATATTTTTCTAACGGCTGTATATTTATTTCATGTAATCCCGGGCGGTCGCGTGAGCCTGCATCGCACCAGCCGCGAGGAGAGCGGTCCCGAGACCGAAGGACACTCGGGAGCGAAGACGCCGTGCTGTCGAGAGAAGGTCGTCGCGAGTACGCACGGCGAGAGAAGATCGCACTGCCGAGAGCGCCTGGGCCGAGTCCGCCGTCGCTCGTGGAATATTCCCTGCCCGGCTGTCGGAAATCGCCGGCATCATTTTGGTCAACACCGCCTGTTTTTCCCCGGATCAGGGGCCCGTTCCCGAGGTTCGCATCCATGCCTCGGGAAGAGTGGCATCGCCGCAGCCAGCCGGGAAATAATCAGCTGATCATCGATGAGCAGGCGAGCAGCCAAACGGCGAGGACCGGTGAGAGGATTCCCGCGGACTTTTGCACCCGGCGCGACACTAAGCAGCGTTACGTCGAGCACTCGGGTGCCGTAGATCGACGAGGCTCCGCGAAGATTACCGAGGATCCGGAAGTAGGAGCGATTAGGCCGGGTAGGGATAGGGCAATGAGAGCGAGAGCGTTCGGGGACTCGGGGCAATCCTCGTTGAGGTGGAACGGCGATCGGACGTGCGTCGAAGATCGGAGATTCGAGAGCGATAAGGAGACGAGGCACGAGACGTTGGCCAGCGAATTCGAGGCCTGGAGTCAGCAGAGAATCGGTGAGCGTGTCCGTCCCGGGGATCATTGTTATTTATATTCTTCTTTATTATTTGTATCGAATCAGTGCCGTTAGAGCTAACTATTTTCACGTCGACGAGCGCGGGAATCGGCTTTTCCGAGAGAACGCGGGGTTCAAGGCCGCGATAGTAGCCATCGGGTCGGCTTCACCGAAACCCGTCGAGGTCGCGATATCGCCGTATTTCGTCGTGCCGTCGCGTTTTCTAATTTCGAGTCGGATAAATTCAGGTTTCGAAGCCCCTCGGGGTCGTGCCCACGGGGATTGTCTTTGTGTGTCGTTTGTTGCGGGCGGTCAACCGGCGTTTCGTGTACTCGGATTGTTGTTTATGATTTTGGCTATTTTGTCTGTTCGGGATTTGCGGCATTTGTGTTTTCCGAGTCTTGAGCCGGCCGTACCGAGGACCGTCCCGCGTAGCGATAATTCGATTGTGTGTGCGAGCGCCGAGCGAAATCTCGGGTTTGTCGAGAAAGCGTGTCCTCGGGAGAATTTGGTTGTGAATTGAGCGATCCGACGGCTGTGTCGGTCGCAAGGTCATTTTGGTGAGAGGTTTTCCTCCGGGCTTGCCCGGTTTCCTCTTGGTCGAGTCCCGAGTTATCTTTAAAGGAAGAATAGAGCATTTTCAGTTATTAAAATAAAGTAAAAATAAAGAATATCTTTTGTTAGTATTATTTCGTGTTTCCGCCCATTACCGAGCGCCCCTAACCGGCCCGCTCTATCTTAAAGACAGGCAGCAGCAAGTCGGGCATCCATCAGTCTCTTTCCCTGGCGCGAACGGTCGCGTCTGGCGCCCAGAAATAAAATATAGGGGAAGAGGGTTTCTGAAGTGACGGCCGTTGGGTTTCCGCACCACAAGTGGCGCCCAACGTGGGGCTGGGCAGCTCGGTTTTCCGATAAAATAATTGATTGAAGGAGACTTGGAAAAGTAAATAATTAATTACGGTTAAAAAAATAAATAAATAAAAGAAAATTAATAAGGAACATCGCGGGAGTTACCGAGTATAACGGTTGGGTTTCGGCCGGCTCGGGAATTCGCGGTGATACAGTCTCGGCGGAGAGCGCTCGCGCTCGCTCGAGTTGTTTGCGTCGCGCGTGACCGCTGCTCTCGCTCAGCGCTCGGTTTGTTTATGTTTTGGGTGTTGTCGTCGAGCGGCTAGCTGCCTCGAAGGGATCGAGTGCCCGCTTTCCAGCTCGCGAAACACTTAGCGTTAGAAAATAATTTTATGTTCGAATATTCGGCCGGCGAATTTATCTGTGCGCGTGACGTCAGCCCGGCCGTCCTTGAGTCGTCGGCAGGGTGCTCCCCGACCACCGGATACAGTACCTGTGCAATTAAGTTGCTTCTGCGGTTATCGGTCCCCGTGATCATTATTTCGTTTTTTGGATTTTTTTTTATTGATTTGAAGTAATTAGTGACTATTAATTTATTTTGACTAATTGACTTTGGGAAAGTATTATTTTATTATCGGGATATTGTTTTAGCTGCTGACTTTTATTCTATGTTTTTTTGTGCCGTTTTATTTTACTGACAATTCTTTGATTATTTAATTTTTTTCGGACTATCCATTTGTTTTATTTTCGTGGACTTTGGCGATTATCTTTGGAGTAGCCGTTCTTGATTATTTTACATTATTTTGACCAAGCTTTCTTTTATTTACTCGACGCTTAAATAGGTTTCGGTTATTTTGTTTATTATGATTTAGAGTTTCGTTGTCTTATTTTATTTTTCCGACCTGCGGTTGACGGTATTTCATTTATTTACTGGGAATTTCGATTTATTTACTTGGTTTTCCGTTTAGGGGTTTTATCCCTTTGACCTTCGGGTTTCATCCCGAGTTGGTGGGTACGGGGAGGCTGCCGCTTCTCCCGAGAGTTTTGAGGTACTGGTGCTGCGTCGTGCTGCCGATTATTTGCCGGCGAACGGAGTTTGGTACGGGTGTCGGATTTACCTGTTCGCGCGGGCGGATGTCCGTCCCGAGGGTTTTTTTGTGGGTTTTGTGTTGTTTGTGTGTGCATGTGTTGATTTTGTGCCCCTCGAATTTATTACTTATATTTCTTTGTTCTTTTGTTCGGCGCTCCGGTCAGGGATACGTCGTCGACGTTACCGAGGTTCTCTATAGGTTACCGAGTTCATCGAGATTTCCACACGAAGGTCATCGAGTTACTGAGTTCACCGGGCAGAGATCCACGTTCGGGATAGCGTTTCCTCCGAGGGTGCGTCCGGCGTTTGAGAAGCCGGCGTCCATCAGCGATACCGAGGTTATCGACGGGTTTTGAGATCGCGAGGATCGCGGCCGGAAGAGGCTCGACGCTGAGCGTTAACCCGGACATCGGAATCGTTTCAGGCGGAAGTGGTGCGAGGGATCAGGTACCCGTTTAATCACCCGTCTCGGGATCTCGCTTCGGGCGATTTCCGGGGCCGTTTATCGTCGACCAACTCGATCCGGGCGGCTTATCCTGGGAACTTTATTTTTGGGATCTCGCTACAAGGGTGCTCGTTCATCATGGTGGCCGTTTCCGCTGAGGAAATCGCTGCCTGAACCGACGAGCGTGTCAAGGCCGAGTTGACTACCCGAGGTCTTCCTACCTTGGGATCGGCGGATGCCATTCGCGAGCGGCTGTATTTGTCGATGCGGTTTCCCACCTCGGCTGACGAGTCCTCGTCCATGGAGTTGATCACGGTGGCGGACGCCTCCAGGGCGATCTACGACGCGCTGCAGCGTAACGGGTTGGGGAACGCCGCGCTGGGGGTGGCACCGGGGTCCCAGAATGGGGAGAATGGTAACGCGCGAATGCCGGAAGGTCCAGAAAATCGGGAGGATCGCGATGCTCGGGCGGGTCGCGATCGGGGGAACGATGCGCCGGCCCAACTTCCGCTCCACGCTTCGTCGCCACGTGGGCGAGTCGGTGCGCGATACCATGCGCCGGGAATGACCGCTTATGATATCATGCATAAGTGGAACGTGCGTTTCTCGGGAGTGGTTGGCGAACCGATCGACGGCTTCTTGACGCGTATTGAGGATGGGCGCGCGCTCGTGAATATAACGGACGAGGATCTCCTTAATTGTTTGCCATTGTTTATCGGAGGTCTGGCCTATCACTGGTATAAGGTTGAGCGATCACACTTTGCCACGTGGCGGGCCTGCTCGGAGGCAATGCGCCGACGATTCGGGAATCCGGAATTTCAGGAGTCCTTACGCGAAGAAATTCATGACCGGACGCAGGGGGCCGCGGAACCCGTGTCCGATTACTTTACGTGCATGAGAAATTTATTTATCCGCGTCGATCCGCCGTACCGCGAGGAGGAGCAACTAAACATCACGTATCGTCATCTTTTACCGAGGTTGCAGGTCGCGATTCGACGAACGGATTTCCATTCCTTGGACGGACTTGAGCTTTTGGCGGCCGCTGTCGAGCGCAGTTATCGGTCGGTCGAAACATACCACGAGCCTCGCGCGCGCGAGCAGGCCTTGCTTCCCGAGTTCGCTTACAACCCTCGGGATTACCAGCAGCCGCGAACGGGTCGGAGAACGGGTGCGATGGTTGCGCGTGACGGCATGAGCGACCCGGTAGATGCGCAGGGCTTCCATCCATGGGGAGTTCGCGTCGACGGCGGGTATTTTGGGGTGATGGCCAACGGGGCCTCGTACAGCAGCCCGCGCGGGAGCTATCAGCGGGGAAATTTCACGCGGAGTCCGCCTCCGCGAGGTCCACGAGTGACATTCGCCGACCAGGTCGCGAACGGCCCTTCTGGCCTTGGGGATGGGACATCGAGCGGTGCGACACAGCCCTTCCGCACGGTGTCGGAGCCGTTGTCGCCGGGAGGGAAGGTCGAGGCCGCGAGACAGCTGCCGAAGCCGTCGGCACCCGCTCCGGAAGTGACCCCGGTCACAACGAATCCGTTCCTTTCGTCGGCGTCTCCGTCGCGGACTATGCCGTTCGCCGCCACGCGAAGTCCGATGAATCCTCGGGAGATAATCTGTCACAATTGCGGGATTGCGGGCCATTTTGAGCGGGGATGCGCGATGCCCAAGCGAGACTCGGTGGTCAGATGTTTCCGTTGCGGTAAGGAGGGGGAGACTACCCGTACCGAGCACAATTGCCCAGGCAATCAGGGAAACGGGTACGGGGGCCGTCGTTAGGGGTGGACGCGTCTCCGGTGCTGCCGTCCGATACCCCTAGGTTAATCGCTGTCATGAAAACTAACATCCCGGACTTTTTGCGCACGCCGATCGGTTCGCACTCTGCACGTCACCCGTTACTAATTCTTTATCTCGACGTGGGCCGATTTCGGGGTCCTGCCTTGGTGGACTGCGGTGCGACGAGTTCGTACGCCGGTCCCGAGGGGGTGACGATGCTCGAGAAGGCGGGGTTTCAGAGACGTACGACGCCGCCGCGGGTCAGTACGGTCGCAAACGGTCAACTTCTGACGTGTACCGAGGAGTTCGAGTTCGGCGTGTGTCTGGAGGGAAGGCAGGGTACGCTGGTCGCGCGGGTTAGTCCGGATTTGCCTTTCGCATTGTTACTGGGATTGGACTCACTTGCAGTCCTCGGATTGGTGGTCGACTTGAAACGCCGGGTCTGGTCGTTTTCGGGCGAGCCGGGCCGGGAGTTCGAGTTCGAATCTATCCTAGGACCGGAGGGATTGGAGATCTGCACCCCTATTGCGAAGCTAACCGGCGATCAGGCAGAGCGACTGGAGGCATTTCTGGGCGCTCAGATCCCGAGGTTGCGCAAGTCGCCGGGGTTGACTCCCCTGATTACTCACAAGATCGACGTAGGCGATGCGGCGCCGATAAAGCAGCGTTATCGGACCTTCACGCAGATTATTCGCGACTGGGTGTACCGAGAAGTGGATCGATTACTGGAGGCCGACGTTATCGAACCATCGGCGAGTGAATGGAACACTCCCATCGTTATGGTTCCGAAGCCGAATGGCACCTACCGATTTTGTCTGGATTTCCGCAAAGTCAACGAGGTTTCTAGGAAGGATGCATATCCGTTGCCGTTCATGTCGAACATCTTGGACTGCCTGCGTTCCGCGAATTACATCTCGACTCTGGATCTGAGTCAAGCTTTCCATCAGATTCCCCTTGAGCCAGAGTCGCGCGAGATAACGGCTTTCACGGTCCCGTACCGAGGTTTGTTTCATTTCAAGCGGATGCCTTTCGGCTTGACAACCGCTCCGGCCACCTTTCAGAGGTTGTTGGATCGGATTGTGACGCCAGAGATGCAGCCGTTTGTCTTCGCGTACCTCGATGACATTATTATTGCCACGGAAACATTTGACGATCATCTTGTCTGGTTGGAACGGGTCTTCGATAAGGTCTTGGAGGCCGGTCTCCTCATTAATCCCGAGAAATGCGAATTTTGTCGGGGGGAATTGCGATACCTGGGGTTTTTAGTAAACAGCGAAGGTCTCCAGGTCGATCCGTCTAAGACAGTGCCTATTCGCGACTTTCCCGTGCCAACGTCGGTGACTCAGGTGAGGAGATTTCTGGGAGCCACCTCCTGGTACCGTAGATTTATTCCGCAGTTCGCAACCATCGCGGAACCGCTGTCTCGTCTCATCAAGAAGACCCAGTCGTGGGTTTGGGAAGAGGCCCAGCAGAAGGCGTTCGAGACGCTGAAGCGGGCATTGATGGAAGCTCCCACGCTAGCTCGGCCGGATTTTTCGAAGCCGTTCACTTTGCAGACAGACGCGAGCAGTACCGGTCTGGGGGCTGTGCTGACACAGCAGCCAGACGGAGCTGAGCACCCCATAGCGTATGCGAGCCGTATTCTGTCAAATCCGGAGCGCAATTACGATGTGAGGGAGCTGGAGTGCCTGGCTGTATTGTGGGCGGTGCCGAAATTCCGGGAGTATTTGACCGGGTACAAATTCACGGTGATCACCGATCATGAGAGCCTGCGGTGGCTTCTTCGGCAACCTGAGCCGAAGGGTCGTATCGCGAGGTGGGTATGGGCTCTCGCCCAGTACGACTACACCATCGTTCATCGGAGGGGCTCCCAGAATCAACTCCCTGACGCGCTTTCGCGCATGTTCGAGGGGGTGGAGCCGGATGAAACGGCGCCGATCGTGCCGGAACCGGACGTGCCGGACATGCTGGCCGCGGTAGCGGGTCCCGAGGAAATCGAATCGCCCGTCGTCGATATATGGTACGAAAGCCGGGTGCGAGACATGCTCGCCAGTCCCGAGAAGTTCCTCGACTGGAAACTGGTGGAGAATCGGCTATACCTTCGCCGTCGATTTTCACGGACTGAGTCTGCCGAGTCCCAGTGAAAACTGGTGGTACCGAGGGCGGATCGTTTGAAGGTCATGCAGGAGTGCCACGACGTTCCTCAGGCGGGCCATCTTGGCATCGAGAAGACCTTCAAGCGAGTCGTGGACTCGTACTATTGGCCGCAGCTGTACCGGGATGTGACCCGTTATGTCCAGGGCTGTGACATCTGCCAGCGTACGAAGGCCTCGAATCGGGCCCCGATGGGACTCATGGGAAGGCGGGTGATAGAGGAGCCTTGGTCGGTTGTCGTGGCGGACATCATGGGTCCGTTTCCCCCTAGTCGAGGGGGCTTCGCCTATATTTTAGTGATACAAGATCTTTTCACTAAGTGGGTTGAATGCTGTCCCTTACGCAAGGCCAACGGCAAGAAGATCCGCGAGGCGTTGGAGGAGTTGGTTTTCTCGCGCTGGGGGGTACCGGAGGTTTTGTTAACCGACAATGGTACCGAGTTCGTTAACCAAAGTCTGAGGGGAGTAGCGGCCGAGTTGGGGCTTTATCACACCACCACTCCGCCGTATCACCCTCAGGCGAACCCCGTAGAGCGAGTCAATCGGGTCCTCAAATCAATGATAATCGCTTTCCTCGAGGACGATCATCGGTCCTGGGATCAGCATCTTCCCGAGTTCAGATTTGCGTATAATACGGCGGAACATTCGTCGATCGGAACGAGTCCGGCTTTCCTTAATTTCGGGCGTATCCCGCGTCCGCACCAATTCTATCGGCGAGCGGAGGGGTCCAAGGAGATCGTTCTTCGGGACGAGGCCGAATGGTCGGAGCACATGCGGGAACTTCAGCCGTTCCGCGAGAAGGTCCAGCATGACCTCGACGAGGCATATCGCCGACAGGCCACACAGTTTAATCGACATCGGAGTCCTGGCGAATTAAAGATCGGTGACCTGGTTTTACGGAAACAATGGATTCTGTCTTCGGCGTCCCGAGGTATCGCCGCGAAACTGGCCGACAAATATATGGGCCCGTACCGAGTGAGGAAAATTCTCTCCCCGGGAGTTTTCGAGTTGGTCGACGAGGACGGAGTGGTTGTCCCTAAGGTCTCCATCGACGACCTTAAGCGTTATCATACCGGTTTTACCTGCGACCTAGGATGAGCCGAGGTCGGGTCGAGGAGTGGCTGTGCCTCTTGGAGGATGCTGCCGCCCGAGTCGACGATCGAGGGGAGCAGCCGACGCAGACACTGGCGGTTGCCGCTCTGCACGCCGCGGCCCAAGCCAGCGGGGCCTGGGTTGCCGAGAAGGACGGCCGTAGATGGACGGAGACGGAGCGAGGAATCGGGCAGCGGATGTCGCGGATTCTCGGGAGGTGGTCGAGGTTGCTGGGAGCGTCGGGCAACTCGTCAGAGACTGGCGCATCGACGAGGGCACCCCGAGAGCTCGAGGCGTCCTTCGCAGCCACGATGGACGGGATCGAGAGCCTGCCGGACGACACGCTCGAGGAGGGCGAGAAGCGATCGTGGGCCGGAGGAGCGTCGCCGAGGGGTTTGTCCGAGAGCCTGCCGCGGAGTACCGAGGAAGAGCCGTCAGCCATCGACGAGGCACGGCCGCGGCCGGTCGAGGAGCGTCGGCCGAGTCCCGAGAGGTGCCCACCGAGGGTGGAGCGTCGGTCAAGTCCCGAGGTGCGGCTACCGGCGGAGGAGAGACGGCCGTGGTCGCCGATCCGACCTCCCCGATTCCGGGAGAAACGGCAGGGCTGCTGGAATTGCGGGGCGAAGGATCACCGGCGGGAGCGGTGCAAGAAGCCGCAGACCTACGACTATTGTTATCACTGCGGGATTAAGGGCGTGCGCACGAACACGTGTCCGAACCCGGTGTGTGTGGAGTACTGCTGGGGTCCGGCGAAGCGAGAAACGCGGGATTCGCGCCGACCTCGGTGATCGGGCCGAGTTCACGGTTTTTTTGTAACCAACCAACGTTAGGGAGACGTAGAATCCCACCCGACGTTTGGGGAAACGCACAATCCCCACCGATAAATAATAAATAATTTTCTATTTTTATTTCGAGGGTGCACTATTTATTGGCATGTGTGTGTGTGTGTGTCGTCCTGTCTGTCCGTTTCAGGGTTCCTGGGTCCTCGGAAGGGGTCGAATCCGGGGAGGTGGAGAGACTCGGTATGAAATTTCGTAATTATTGCTCCATTATTGTGTTACTGGGATCTCACGGAGGCGCCGAACCTGAGCCGTGGACGTGAAAGTCGCGTTGTACAGGGGGGAATAAACGTAGATTGGGGAGACCTGGGACGGTCAAGTTCACGAGCCGGGAGGTCGTGTCAAGGGGGGGGAGCGTTGTAACGTGGCAAAATTGCCTCGTTACTTAAAAAGATTTGAAAGCGCTCATTTTCCTCGGGATAATAGCCAACGGCCGTCCGTCGTCCGTCACAGCTCAGGAGGGGCTCCGTGGGTCCAATTTTGTAGCGAAATTATATTTTGCTAACGGCTGTATATTTATTTCATGTAACCCCGGGCGGTCGCGTGAGCCTGCATCGCACCAGCCGCGAGGAGAGCGGTCCCGAGACCGAAGGACACTCGGGAGCGAAGACGCCGTGCTGTCGAGAGAAGGTCGTCGCGAGTACGCACGGCGAGAGAAGATCGCACTGCCGAGAGCGCCTGGGCCGAGTCCGCCGTCGCTCGTGGAATATTCCCTGCCCGGCTGTCGGAAATCGCCGGCATCATTTTGGTCAACACCGCCTGTTTTTCCCCGGATCAGGGGCCCGTTCCCGAGGTTCGCATCCATGCCTCGGGAAGAGTGGCATCGCCGCAGCCAGCCGGGAAATAATCAGCTGATCATCGATGAGCAGGCGAGCAGCCAAACGGCGAGGACCGGTGAGAGGATTCCCGCGGACTTTTGCACCCGGCGCGACACTAAGCAGCGTTACGTCGAGCACTCGGGTGCCGTAGATCGACGAGGCTCCGCGAAGATTACCGAGGATCCGGAAGTAGGAGCGATTAGGCCGGGTAGGGATAGGGCAACGAGAGCGAGAGCGTTCGGGGACTCGGGGCAATCCTCGTTGAGGTGGAACGGCGATCGGACGTGCGTCGAAGATCGGAGATTCGAGAGCGATAAGGAGACGAGGCACGAGACGTTGGCCAGCGAATTCGAGGCCTGGAGTCAGCAGAGAATCGGTGAGCGTGTCCGTCCCGGGGATCATTGTTCTTTATATTCTTCTTTATTATTTGTATCGAATCAGTGCCGTTAGAGCTAACTATTTTCACGTCGACGAGCGCGGGAATCGGCTTTTCCGAGAGAACGCGGGGTTCAAGGCCGCGGTAGTAGCCATCGGGTCGGCTTCACCGAAACCCGTCGAGGTCGCGATATCGCCGTATTTCGTCGTGCCGTCGCGTTTTCTAATTTCGAGTCGGATAAATTCAGGTTTCGAAGCTCCTCGGGGTCGTGCCCACGGGGATTGTCTTTGTGTGTCGTTTGTTGCGGGCGGTCAACCGGCGTTTCGCGTACTCGGATTGTTGTTTATGATTTTGGCTATTTTGTCTGTTCGGGATTTGCGGCATTTGTGTTTTCCGAGTCTTGAGCCGGCCGTACCGAGGACCGTCCCGCGTAGCGATAATTCGATTGTGTGTGCGAGCGCCGAGCGAAATCTCGGGTTTGTCGAGAAAGCGTGTCCTCGGGAGAATTTGGTTGTGAATTGAGCGATCCGACGGCTGTGTCGGTCGCAAGGTCATTTTGGTGAGAGGTTTTCCTCCGGGCTTGCCCGGTTTCCTCTTGGTCGAGTCCCGAGTTATCTTTAAAGGAAGAATAGAGCATTTTCAGTTATTAAAATAAAGTAAAAATAAAGAATATCTTTTGTTAGTATTATTTCGTGTTTCCGCCAATTACCGAGCGCCCCTAACCGGCCCGCTCTATCTTAAAGACAGGCAGCAGCAAGTCGGGCATCCATCAGTCTCTTTCCCTGGCGCGAACGGTCGCGTCTGGCGCCCAGAAATAAAATATAGGGGAAGAGGGTTTCTGAAGTGACGGCCGTTGGGTTTCCGCACCACAGTACATACTAACTATGCTCGATCTATTCAGTAAATTTAGTATAGCAGTACCACTAAAACATCAAACGTCAATAGACGTAGCGAGAGCGCTTTGTAAGACGCTGATATCGACTTTCGGCGCACCTCGCGCAATATTAACCGACCAAGGTACAAACTTCATGTCAGAAATGTTCAGAGATTTTGCGCAGCTGTTTCAGATTAAGCAGCATAGAACAACCGCATATCATCCACAATCGAACGGTGCGATCGAACGCAGTCACCATGTTCTTGTGGAATACCTAAAACATCTTATCGACAGTAATCGAGACTGGGACAAACTACTAACGTTCGCAACATTCTCATATAACACCAGCATACACGAAAGCACAGGGTTTACCCCATACGAACTAGTTTTCGGTAGAAAGGCTCGAACTCCCTCAGACTTCCCACCGCCCGAAAAAACAATAACCTACGACGATTACATGACAAATCTAATGAGAAACCTCAAAAACGTCCAAGAACTCGCTTTGGAAAAGGCGATAAAGTTCAAAGAACGAACCAAAAAATACTACGACAAAAGGGTCACAGAACCAAAATACCAAGTAGGCGAACTTATACTCATAAAAAATGAACGCAAAATAAGCAAATTCGATAGGGACTGGCTAGGCCCATACAAAATTCTGGAAATTCCAAGTAAACGCAACATATGTAGCAGATGCCACGCCAATACCATGAAGGTGTCCGCACCAGACGCCTTCAAAATTACTCCACTGACGAAAAACCCGGGATTATATTCAGAATCCCTGGGATCACTCCATTCATCCCATACAACATGGACGCTCATCACGTACATAGACACGCACGGATTCACTTCCAGACGACGGCAAATAGAGGAAAACCTTGAAGCCGCCAACGCATTTTGCTACTCATTACAAGGACATTGCCTAACAAGAGTACAGCTACGAAACGTACAAGCACGACTAAGAAACATCGCTAATACAGAAGCAACTCTAGAAGAATTGATCCCATCAATTCAATTAAACTCAACCGAAAAACGTAGGAAGAGAGCACCATTAGAATTGATAGGGAAAATTAGCAAAATACTTTTTGGAACAATGGACGGCGATGACGCAAATCGAATCGACTCACAAATAACAGCATTAGCAAACAGTACTGTCGAGCTCGCAGAAATCGTACAAAATCAGACACACATAATTAAATCAGGCTTCAACTTCACTCAAAATCAGATTATTTCGCTAGCAGAAGCAGTAAAAGCCGAAATACGAGAAATAAAATTGACACAGGCATCACTGCAACACGAACTATATATTATCCAGAGACTCATAACGTTCACCAGTCTAGTTGACGAAACACTTATACAATACGAAATCGATTTGGAAATACTCATAAACGCCGTACTCTTCGCGAAAATGGGTCAAATACACCCTGAAGTACTCTCAGCAAAAAAAATACTAACTTGCGCGGAAGCAATCCGAAAATCAACACCGAACACGATATTCCCCATACCACTTAGTACACAATACGTTCCCGAGCTAACTAAAATAATAGATCTTACAGCATTTCACAACGGAGAAAGACTCGTTTACGTTATCAAAATTCCTCTTCTGGACCTAACACCGTACAAACTGTATCAGCATTTATCAGTACCGGTACGCCAGCACTCCACAGCCAAAGGCGCGAGATTCGCATACATAAAACCAGCAGTCCAGTACACCGCAGTCTCCGAAGACTTTAGTAGTTACTTTAACTGAAAAAACGAAAACGAATGTCAATTCATAGCCAACCAGTACATTTGCAAACAAAACCACCCAGTGGGACGAATCAGCGATGAAACCGAGTGTGAGGTGCAGCTCCTCGTTAATCCACAGCTCAGCGATTTGGAGTTGTGCGACATCAGGCTAAAAACGCTGAAACAAACTTACTGGATAAAAATCCGAAACGCAAACGCATGGCTATTTGCAGCACCTAAACCAGAAACCTTGTAGCTTCTTTGCGACAATCACGAATCAGCTATCGAGACAATAGAAAACACTGGAATACTGCAAATCAAACCCACTTGTCAAGTAAAAACACGTACAATAACACTAACTCCATCAGTAGAAATAACATCAACGATCGAAGTGAAACTCACACACACACCAGTCCTAAACATTACAGAAATGATACGGAAATCAATAAAAAATGTCGAAAACATAAATTACACAGAAATTATGACAGAAACTGAGACACTTACAGGCCTATCAAATCCAGGCTCCATACACGACGATTTGACAAAAAACGAAGTGGCGTTAAAAGCCGTTATAGCCAAAGCACGAGAAATTTCGAAAACTCATTACATAAGCAACAGACTCTCTACACTCGAAAAAATATTAAAATACAGTGGAATCTCTTTGAGCTCCATCGTGCTGCTGCTGGTAGTCGGGTGGAAGCTCTCTCTCTTCGGCAAAATATCTAGTTTATACAAAATTCTGTCTTGCGTAGCAAAACGTCAAACGACGATAACGCAACAAGCCACCGAGGCTCCCGAACCGACCGTTGTCTACCACAGGCATCCAATAGAGTTAATCGAAACCCAAAAGCAACCAACTACGGATTGCAGAGAGGTCGCAATCATAACAAACTATCCACCGCAACCAGCCCGTATACCAGTCTATGCGTTGACTTACCACGATCGGAGCGGAATACCATTAAAAAAAAGAGAATCGCGTTAATAATCATAAATAATAACCGATATATTCATAACCATCCACATATACCCTTACTAACGGGAAATTAACCACACATACACTACTCTCTTATTTTAACACAATATACAAGTAATTTTAACCGCATCATGCACGACTTAAAACTATTGCTTTTAATACCATTATTTTATCACTTATTATTTCAACAAATACATACACACCCGACAGATAAAATAAACGACAACAAAACAACAGCAACAATGGACGGTCAGCCAGCATCCATCCCAAATATAAAAATCGAATGCCTCCTCTGCCCGAAGAAAATAAGGATGGACAAACTGACGGACCATACGGCCAGATGTTATGCGGCACTGCAGAAACGGACCGCAAACTTGGGATCGCGGCACACGGGATGCCCAACATGCTGCTGCGTGTTCCCAGCAAACCGACTGGCGGCGCATATTGACAAGTGCGTCGCCTATTTGCTGAAGCTGCAGTTCCGCGATCAACAACAAAAAACACCAGAGCAATATTCACAACAACAATACGAACAACACCAGGCACAGCAACTTCTCCAATATCTGCGGCAGCTGCGTCAGCAGCAGCAAGAAACAAAACAACAACAACAACCAACACCCGATTATACACCGCACACACCCGAAGGACGCCCACCACCGCTAAAAGACGAAGACCCAGAAGAAGAAGACACAGAAGAAGAAAACGCAGACACAAAAGACGAGGATACCCAAGATGGAAACATGGAAAACACAAACACTCAAAACATAAATACAGAAAACATAGATACCCAAGACACAAACGATACGAACGGAAAAACAGACGAGACAAACGAAAAACCAGACGGAAACGAAAACAACGACAACAATAACGAAACACATTTCGGCCCAAGAAAACTGAAATTTGAACAAGGCATGGCATGGATCAACATCCAAGAGCTCGAGAGTTTGCGGAAAATTAAAAACTTGGCGCAAACGAATATCTTTCTCGCAGAATTAAACAAAGAAAAAAGGGGCCTTTTTAAGCCACCAACTAAACTCCCCAAAACCGGAACATCAAAACAAAAATAAAATCAGACCCTTACGGTGACTTTAATCCACATACACAACAATATACCTCATTTGCACCATACATATATAACATAATATACAATAACTATACACACATACATTGTGAGAGGAATTTCCGGGTGGAGGGCAAATTCGTCTGAACCCTCCAGTACCGGTAAAAACGTCACAAAACCCCGTCCCTCGATCGGTTTATTTTTATCAATAATGGGCGCCATCCGCACACGGTGTGCGACCCGATCGGCGAAGATGTTAACAAAAGGAGAAGGTTGTGTCCGGCTAGACAAGCAGCCCTGGGGGAATGGTAGAGGGGCGGTCCGGTGAATTCGAGCTGAGTGGACACGAAACTGATTATCTCAACACAACATTAAGAGAGACGAAAATAATAATTTATTGAACGGAAATCCAATTCAAGCAAAAACAAGGAGAATAAAATAAATTAAAGTCTCTCGCTCTCTTTTCCAACAAAATCCTTAAAGGCTACCCGGTACAATTTTTCCCTGCTACACTCCCGACGGCTACTCAGTTCACCGACGAGAGGGATTGCCTAATGCCAATAAGTTCCAAAATATAAGATAATTACGCGAAATACAAGAATGGCGAGAAATAAAATAGATAACGCGACGTCCCTGGGTCCCTACTAAATTTCGGATTACTCACGCACACACTCACAAACAATACGCGATAACGAACAGAAACGGTAAACGACGATCGGCGGTGTGTCTCCGCGGTCGCGCGGCAAGGTCAGAAGGACCCTTGCTCGCCGACGAAACCCGAACGCACGACGACGTGAGGGTCTGCCTACGCAGGAAACACACGAAATTAGGAGTTTCTGTCAATTACCGGTATTAAGCGCAGGCAAAGTTGCACTGAAGAATCCTGGCGTACCCGGAGAAGCCGGGGCGATACGGACTCTCGCCGTTCTCGCTTTTCTTTCGCCGTTTGCCCGTCGAATAGCTGCCGCCGTCGACCGAAGCCTCGAATTTTATCAAACGCGAAAGAACAGCGCAGAGACCCGCACGTCTTGCCGTTAACAACTACACAGTCACACACAATGGAAACCCTCGCGATTCCCGGCCAATTCCGCAGAAAAGCTACGCACAGGCGACGCGAGCCCGTCTATTACTTGCCCGCCGCGTTTCCTATCCGACGCGTACGAACAACCGAAAAGCCTGAGACGGTGCCCGACGCCGCGACCGAGTCTTACGTTAATTCCGGCAAATATAACAACGAATGCTGAAGGCACAACTACTGCGATACTAAACGTCCAACTATTAAAATTCCTATCGGTTGCGAAAGGCTTACCGGTATCGGGAATTACAATTCCAAAAGTCGAAAAGGGAGCTCGCCAATCCCTGGTTGCTCGGGTGCGTAAAATTCCAAAGCGGTAGTCCGAGAGTGAGCTGCCCACACCGTCACGCTACACCGTTCGCGAGAGAATCCCCGAAAAACGGTTGTCGCTCATCGATCGAGATCGCGACAACCCCTCCCTTGCTCCTACTCTAATTCCCATAACCCAGCGTACCGCTAACTGGCGCCTCGCAGGGCATCCTCGCAATTACACCTTTTCGTACGGCGCGCGCGGAGATCTTTTCGAATAGCGGCCGTCAGTCGACGCGTTATCGCAGATACGACGAAAAGGGTAGGCGGCAGCCAAATAAATGGTTGCTTCTGGTTGCTGATGCGTTTTCCCCGATCGGTGGGATGACGAGTATCTTGGTGCAAGGTGAGGAAAAGTCGTCCTTCTGAGGATGTAGACCGGAAGCAGGCTACGGCTCCTGTACATCGCTCATCGGATATTGCGTTTCGCTGAATCGAACCGGTGGACCATTCCTTGATATTCGAAGAGTTCTCGATCTCCGCCGTAGTCGTACATGAAAACGATTCGCTTAAATTAGTAATAATACGCCTATCTTATACTGAGCCCACGGAATTGCCCGAGAAGGTGGAATGGTGCGCCGTGAGGGCCTGTGACAGCCCGCTCTCGGACTCGCGGTTCTCACTTTTGTGACGAGGCAAAAAAACCGCGTCACAACATATATATCAAAATAATCATAGGCATAGGCGCGACACGCGTCGCGTAGCGTCGAGGAAAACGGAGGGAGATAAAGAAACCCCCACCCCCCTTATTATAAAAAAAGAAACATATTTCAGGTTATTATTTTTTTTTTTTACTTTCAATTTTTTTTTCTTTTCTCTTTGTAATCTCTACGACTAATATATATGCGTATATAATATATACGCTTTTTTTATATACCATAAATATTCGTGTTAATAATTTTACCCATTTCCAGAAACAACTTCCATCTTTCACCAACAAACCACTTCCAAATAACATACCTAACCCACTAACCACCACTAATCAGAACATAGAATGTTACAGGCACTACAACCATCAAAATTCCAAATTATAACCGAAATACCAGGAAAAAGAAGGAACAGTAGGAAAACGGAATATGTATACCAATAAACAATGGACAACCAGGAAGGAGGAACCGAAATCTACCAAATACGGACAAATTTACCGAAACGGGATAAATATTTTGGAAAAACCAATATGAAACTTTGCCGACCGAACGAAACAGGACAACATTCTAATTTTCTTAACCATTTTTAACACCAAATTTAAACCCATCCAATTTAACCAAACCATTCCCACTAACATGAACAACTAAAAGTTTTACTTAGTTACAGATATCAACGACCCTCATCTATTAGATAACAACAGGAGTGTACCGCAACAAACATAAAAACCAAGGGATTTCAATCATCCAAACCAACATGGACAACAACCAGGAGCTTTACTTCTTCAATAATCAACAGTCATCAATCAACAATCATCAATAAAATAACAATCAAAACACACACTTGGAAAACATTACACAACTTACACAAAAATGAAAATATTTTAGAAAATCAACGAAAACCAAAATAACTTTTTAATTATATCGAGTCACACTTAACAAATCATGTCAAATGTAAAATCCGTAATATCCGATGCGGGGCATCGTTTCCTCCCAGAGGGGGAGTGTAACGGCCGCAGCCTCATATTCTGGTTCAAAAGACTTTAATATTTATTCGAGCGTATCGATACGGAGTTTCCGTTCGATACGCTCTTCAAAGAAGCCCTTAAGGCTATCGCGCATCCGGACCGCCGTGAGCGTCCACTTATCGAATAGACTAAACATCCTTCGACTCATTTCTTGCATTGTCAAGCGAGCGCGAAGCCCTCAGCTTCGCGCCCGCTTCACGACAGTTCAGCTCCGACGACCGACCAGCGCGGTACACTCTCCCTATTTTCTACGACTAATAAAGTACTTATATAATTTATACTCGACTTCAAGTTAGTGAACATCCTAAGACCCAAGCGGCCATCCGTCACAGAATCTTGCGTATTAGCATAGAATGAAGTATTTTTGATCTTATAATACTAGCTGGAACGCTTGCTGCCAGCGCAAAACTCAATCGTTCGGTTTCGTTACAAAGCAACTTTGCATTCGTTTGGGGCTTGTTTAGCGGCTGGAAACGCATGAATCTTGCGTATTTGCATAGAATGAAGTGTTTTTGATCTTATAATACGAGCCGGAACTTCTACAGCGAGCGCAAGACTCAAACGTTCGATTTCGGTATAAAGCGAGTTTGCATTCGTTTGGGGCTTGATTGGCGGTAGGAAACGCATGAATCTTGCGAATTTGTATAGAATGAAGGGTTTTTGATCTTAGATTACGAGCTCGAACTCCTTCAGCGAGCGCAAAACTCGAATGTTCGATTTCGTTATCAAGCAACTTTGCATTTGTTTGGGGCTTGTTTGGCGGTTGGAAATGCATGAATCTTGCGTATTAGCATAGAATGAAGTGTTTTTGATCTTATAATACGAGCTGGAACGCCTGCTGCGAGCGCAAAACTCGAATGTTCGATTTCGTTATAAAGCGACTTTGCAGTCGTTTGGGGCTTGTTTGGCGGCTGGAAACATATGAATCTTGCGTATTAGCATAGAATGAAGTATTTTTGATCTTATAATACGAGCTGGAACGCCTGCTGCGAGAGCAAAACTCGAATGTTCGATTTCGTTATCAAGCGACTTTGCATTCGTTTGGGGCTTGTTTGGCGGCTGGAAACGCATGAATCTTGCGTATTTGCATAGAATGAACTGTTTTTGATCTTATAATACGAGCAGGAACTCCTACAGCGAGCGCAAGATTAAATCGTTCGATTTTGTTATAAAGCGACGTTGCATTCGTTTGTCGCTTGTTTGGCGGCTGGAAACGCATGAATCTTGCGAATTTGCATAGAATGAAGTGTTTTTGATTTTAGATTACGAGCTCGAACTCCTTCAGCAAGCGCAAAACTCGAATGTTCGATTTCGTTATCAAGCGACTTTACATTCGTTTGGGGCTTGTTTGGCGGCTGGAAACGCATGAATCTTGCGAATTTGCGTAGAATGAAGAGATTTGCTCTTATAATACGTGCTGGAACGCCTGCTGCGAGAGCAAAACTCAATCGTTCGATTTCATCGTAAAGCGACTTTGCACTCGTGTGGGGCTTGTTTGGCTGCTGGAAACGCATGAATCTTGCGTATTTGCATAGAAAGATGTGTTTTCGATCTTATAACACGAGCTGGAACGCTTGCTGCGAGCGCAAAACTCAATCGTTCGGTTTCGTAACAAAGCGATTTGCAGTCGTTTGGGGCTTGTTTGCCGGCTCGAAACGCATGACTCTTGCGTATTTGCATAAAATGAAGAGTTTTTGATCGTATAATACGAGCTGGAACGCCTGCTGCGAGAGCAAAACGCAATCGTTCGATTTCGTTGTAAAGCGACTTTGCATTCGTTTGGGGCTTGTTTGGCGGCTGGAAACGCATGAATCTTGCGAATTTGCGTAGAATGAAGAGTTTTTGATCTTATAATACGAGCTGGAACGCCTGCTGCGAGAGCAAAACTCAATCGTTCGATTTCGTCGTAAAGCGACTTTGCATTCGTTTGGGGCTTGTTTGGCGGCTCGAAAGTCATGAATCTTGCGTATTTGCATAGAATGAAGTGTTTTTGATCTTATAATACGAGCTGGAACTCCTACAGCGAGCGCAAGACTCAATCGTTCGATTTTGTTATAAAGCGACGTTGCATTCGTTTGTCGCTTGTTTGGCGGCTGGAAACGCATGAATCTTGCGAATTTGCATAGAATGAAGTGTTTTTGATCTTATAATACGAGCTGGTACTCCTACACCGAGCGCAAGACTCAATCGTTCGATTTTGTTATAAAGCGACTTTGCATTCGTTTGGGGCTTGTTTGGCGGCTCGAAAGTCATGAATCTTGCGTATTTGCATAGAATGAAGTGTTTTTGATCTTATAATACGAGCTGGAACTCCTACAGCGAGCGCAAGATTCAATCGTTCGATTTTGTTATAAAGCGACCTTGCATTCGTTTGTCGCTTGTTTGGCGGCTGGAAACGCATGAATCTTGCGAATTTGCATAGAATGAAGTGTTTTTGATTTTAGATTACGAGCTCGAACTCCTTCAGCGAGCGCAAAACTCAATCGTTCGGTTTCGTAACAAAGCGACTTTGCATTCGTTTGGGGCTTGTTTGCCGGCTCGAAACGCATGACTCTTGCGTATTTGCATAGAATGAAGAGTTTTTGATCTTATAATACGAGCTGGAACGCCTGCTGCGAGAGCAAAACCCAATCCTTCGATTTCGTCGTAAAGCGACTTTGCATTCGTGTGGAGCTTGTTTGGCGGCTGGAAACGCATGAAACTTGACTATTTGCATAGAGTGAAGTGCTTTTGATCTTATAATACGAGCCGGAACTCCTACAGGGAGCGCAAGACTCAATCGTTCGATTTCGTTACAAAGCGACTTTGCATTCGTTTGGGTCTTGTTTGGCGGCTGGAAACGCATGAATTTCGCGTATTTGCATAGACTAACGTGTTTTTGATCTTATAAAACGAGCCGTAACTCCTGCAGCGAGCGCAAGACTCAATCGTTCGATTTCGTTATAAAGCGACTTTACATTCGTTTGGGGCTTGTTTGGCGGCTGGAAACGCATGAGTCTTGCGTATTTGCATAGAATGAACTGTTTTTGATCTTATAATACGAGCTGGAACTCCTACACCGAGCGCAAGACTTAATCGTTCGATTTCGTTATAAAGCGACTTTGCATTCGTTTGGGGCTTGTTTGGCGGCTGGAAACGCATCAATCTTGCGTATTTGCATAGAAGGAAGTGTTTTTGATCTTATAATACGAGCTGGAACGCTTACTGCGAGCGCAAAACTCAATCGTTCGGTTTCGTTACAAAGCAACTTTGCATTCGTTTGGGGCTTGTTTAGCGGCTGGAAACGCATGAATCTTGCGTATTTGCATAGAATGAAGTGTTTTTGATCTTATACTACGAGCCGGAGCTTCTACAGCGAGCGCAAGACTCAATCGTTCGATTTCGGTATAAAGCGACTTTGCATTCGTTTGGGGCTTGTTTGACGGCTGGAAACGCATGAATCTTGCGAATTTGCATAGAATGAAGTGTTTGTGAATTTTAGATTACGAGCTCGAACTCCTTCAGCGAGCGCAAAACTCGAATGTTCGATTTCGTTATCAAGCGACTTTGCATTCGTTTGGGGCTTGTTTGGCGGCTGGAAACGCATGAATCTTGCGTATTAGCATAGAATGAAGTATTTTCGATCTTATAATACGAGCTGGAACGCTTGCTGCCAGCGCAAAACTCAATCGTTCGATTTTGTTATAAAGCGACTTTGCATTCGTTTGGGGCTTGTTTGGCGGCTGGAAGCGTTTCCAAGATTCATGCGTATGAATCTTGCGAATTTGCGTAGAATGAAGAGTTTTTGATCTTATAATACGAGCTGGAACGCCTGCTGCGAGAGCAAAACTCTATCGTTCGATTTCGTCGTAAAGCGACTTTGCATTCGTTTGGGGCTTGTTTGGCGGCTGGAAACGCATGAATCTTGCGAATTTGCGTAGAATGAAGAGATTTGCTCTTATAATACGTGCTGGAACGCCTGCTGCGAGAGCAAAACTCAATCGTTCGATTTCGTCGTAAAGCGACTTTGCATTCGTGTGGGGCTTGTTTGGCTGCTGGAAACGCATGAATCTTGCGTATTTGCATAGAAAGATGTGTTTTCGATCTTATAACACGAGCTGGAACTCCTACAGCGAGCGTGTTGTACCCCGGGTATAGTAATATCTCGTAACCAGGGCATCGACGGTTGCGAGATAGCGATGGCATGTAGCACGCGCCGAGCGTCGAGAACGCTCGAGGCTCGACGCTGGTCACCGGACACCGCTGCGTCAGCAGCTAGGCCGTTGCGAGCGAGTGTCCCGGTAACGAGGGCATGGACTCGGGAATACCGAAGTCAGATGTTTCGCAATGTAAATAAACTCCAAATCCCGCTCGCGAAAAAGCGAGGATTTGGAAAGATATTGTTTACAAGAATAAGTAAACCATAAATATGTACCCATTATTCAGCTGACATGCCCGCTCTCTCACGAATATATAGAGGATCGAGAGCAGGCATGGGGCAGTCTGACAGTACGGTTGAATACGAACGTTTCCATGCTAATCGAGAACGGAAACCTTAAGGGTGCAAAGTGTACATCGGTAATTCGAAAATAACCAAAGGTAATTTGAGATAAATTGTGACAAATTGAAAGACTCGAACATTTTAACCATAAAAGGTATAATCATTATTTAATTAAGCTAATTAATTAAATAATCTCTTGTTAATAAATTATTGATAATAATTTATACTTGTTGAAACTGTAAAATATCGTTAAATAATATCTCAATAAAACTGTGTTAATAATTCACTTGGGTTCTAACCCTTCACTGGATCATCCCCAAAAACATTATCGCGTAACCCGGAGTAGCTAACCGGATTTCCGCGGCATAACATTGGTGGCAGCGGTGGGATATCCAGAGTGAATTTTAAACCGCTAAAAATTACCGAAATTGTGAAGCTCCGCGAGGTGCGGAACGTGTGTGAATTCCGCGAGCTAAGGGTCGACTAGAGCTCAGGCGGACCATAGGGCGATCAAAGGATCGACGTGGACATCCCGTACTCAGGAGAAGTAACGGAAGGTATCAACCGAAGCCTTCGAGGATCGCTGCAGGATACCCGAAGGGCGTCGCTAACAAGTGGGACGTTGAATCAAGGTCAGAAGGGAGCCTGGAACCCCAAGGGTTGTACGTACGGACTAGAGGGCATCCCGTAATGTGGCACGCATTGTAAGTGACCGCACATTACTCGTTAAAGTTTTGGGAAAAAAAACAGAGCATTGTCGAAGCCGGTAGGACGCTACCAAGCGATAGAATTATCGTATAAAAAATCGAAGCAAAGAATAAAGGAAGAAAAATGAGCATCCACAGCGCAGAGCGGTCGGGACGGCAGGGTACCACCCCCGGTACAGGGGAAGAGGCCCTTCAGGTCGTGGAAGGGGTGCAGAATGCCCTATCGGAAATTACAAATCGAACACGGCAGGCCCTGGGCGACAGCCCACGAGGGGATGGTCAACCGGGGCGACAGGAATCACCCAACCCGATGTTCGGGGTGAACCTCCAGAGGGGGACCGGATGGGAGGATGTAAACGTCCGGATGTTCGAACGCAATGATCAGGTCACCCCGGCAATGGTGGACGGAGAAATCGACCGTTTGCGGGCACAGATGCAAGGCACACAGCACAGAGAGCCTAACCCGACTGGCGGGAATAGGGCACCGGGGTCTACAAACCCGAATGGCGCGGATATTCCGCAACTTAGACCGGCAGTACGGGCATCACGGAGAGCCCTATTCAGGGAGCTCAGGGCAGTGAACGAGGAAGACAACGGCTCCATCCAAGGGGATGCGGAACAGCCCACAGAAGAGGAACAGCCCTTAGAAGAGGATGCTACAGCCCGGCGATTAACCCGGCTCGAGCAGTCACTCCAGGGCATAGGGGACCAGCTACAGAGAGTGCTGGACCAGTCTACGCGGGCCCCAGCGGATGACTCCGTGGGGGAACGACTTATTGCAATGGAGGAGACTTTAAGGGATTACGTCTTAGAGGGTCAGCCTAGGACGACACGGAGGAGGACAAGCCCTCCGCCGCAACCGCCTCTATTTCAACGACGAGCGCGAATAGCAGAGCCGGTAGAGGAGGAGGTCGAATACCTGGATATGGCATCGGCCTTTCGAAACATAAAAACATTTGACGGGAATGACCCGGCAAAACTCGATGGTTTTATGCTCTCCTGCGAGGCGGTGTGGGGCATGGTAAAGCCCAGGCAACGTTCAAAACTCCTCACGCTCATACGCAGTAGTAAGCTGGAGGACCGTGCAACGCGAGAGATGCGTCACAAGACGATTGTGACCCTTAACGATCTGCGCGTGGAACTGGAAGCGTTATACGGTGTGACTAAAATTTCCGGGCGAGGGCAAATTTGCAGGAACCCTCCTTACCGGTAAACTTTTGCACAAAACTTTAACCCTCGATCGGTTTTTATTTCTAACAATAATGGGCGCCAATCGCACTCGCCGTGCGATCCGATCGGGAAAGATGTTAAGGAAAGGTCAAGGTTGCGCTCGGCTAGCAAGCAGCCTTGGGGGGATGGCAGAGGGGCGGTCCGGTAAATTCGGATTGAGTGGGGCAACAGGCCAAAAATAACTCGCGTATACTCAAAATCTCGAAAGCAACAATTCGGCGGTTTATTGAACCCAAACGAAGACTAAGCAGAGATCAGAAATCCAAATAAAATAGATTCACGTTTCTCTCTCTCTCTCTCGTCAACAATCCAAGACTTAAGTGCTACCCGGTAGATTCGTCCCTACTAGACTCCCGGCGACTACTCAGTTCACCGCCGGAAGGGTATGGCCTAATGCCCGCCAAAATCAGAATAAAAAAATGACTTTCGATACAATTAGTTTAACTTTCAAAAATTACCCTAAACGATTTAATCGCATGACCCTGGGTCCCTACTAAATGTTCGGCTTATCGAGTACACCGCGTCTCGCCACCAAAAATAAACAAGCCAAGAAAACGCAAAATAAAACAAAAAGTCTCGGGCGACGGACGATCGTCTGTTCAACATACTCCCGGTTTAATAAACGGTCAAGCCCTCCGCCGATCGCGGCAGCGATCTCGCGGCAAGGGTAAAAAGACCTCGGTCTTCGCGAAACACAACCCGACGCGAGGATCCCCGCCCGTTTACCGGTAAAATGACGAGGCAGGCCAAACTGCACAAAATTCGAGTGCGATACCCGGTGAAGCCGGGGCGATACGAACACCGGCCGTTTTCGCTTTCTTTTCCGCTGTTATACCTGTCGGTCAGCTGCCGCTGCCGACCAATGTAACGGAGTTTTCCGGTCGCGTAAAACGGTACGGAGATCCGCACGTCGAACACTCGAGATGCCTCTAACAGGTGACGAACGGAATGGCACAAACGTACAATCAGGATTCTTCCGGCGCTTCCCTACCAATTCCGCTCGCGGACTCAGTAACCGTGCGCGAGTGTCCTTTCGACGCGTTCCCGACGCCACACTATTATTCCCAAAGAACCTATTCCTTTCTTCACCCGACTATCGAGCTGTCAAAAAAAAACGATCGACGGGCGAGCGATTTTCTCCCGGTGCGCGACGCCTCGACCGAGAATCAACCGCGTAGAACGGCACCGGCACTGCCGGCGCACAAACAAAGAACAAATAATATAACTCCTCGAGTTGCCAAGGGCTTACCGGTAAATAGCTTAATGCCGTGGAAGATCTTTTCCAAAGAGATTTGGGGCAGCTGTCCCCGCTTCTCCGACGTCGGTCGAACTCGACAAAACGTCCTTCCTTCCTTCTCAAATATGGTAACCCGTGCAGCGGCGAGAGAGATAATTTTCGGACACACCGTCGCGGTCACCGTTCCCCAGAAGAATCCCCGAATCGTCGCTACGCTCGTCGAACGCGATCCCTCTAGGCCCCCTCCCCGCTCCCCGCTCGAGTTCCCACGGCCTAGCCTAACGCTAAGTGGCGCCACGCAGGGCAGCCTCGCGACTATGCCGATTCGCACGGCACGCGCGTAGATCTTCGAAATCGCGGCCGTTGGCCGACGCCTCAAGGCAGACACGGCGACGAAAGGGCGATGCGCTAGCAGGTGACAGCCGGCCCGGTCGAGCGTTGCGGAGGATGATGAGCCAGTGGTTCTTCCTTTCCCCGGCAGACAGTCTCGGAGAATTATCCTCCTGATGCGTCCCAGGGAAGTAGATTTTTGGCCCGTCCAGAGTCCCGACTACCGGTAATAGACGGCCTTGAGCCTCGCTCAGTCCTCGATGGTCATCGGTGGCGAAGGTTACATGTAAAATTGTTCGAAGAAAGTTACTAAACTATTCCCTTAACGTTACTGAGCCCTTGCGAATGTGCCTAGGAAGGTGAACGGTGGACCGTGAGGGCGGGTGGCGAGTCTCTCTCGCCGACTTTTGGAACGCGGCAAAAATACCGCGTTACAAACTACACCCCCCCTCCAACAAGGCCGACCCCGGCCGTTAAGCTCCTCGCAACTCGGATAAATTTCCCGCGAGCGGAGGAACCTGCGGTCGAAACGTCGATCACATTCCCAGGGATTCGCATAGGCTCAGTGGAAAAAAATAAAAATACATATTCAGCAACCGAGAATCGAGATTCTTACCGCCTTGCCGTCAGCAAAACTGCGGAACCCCGATTTCTCCACCCACGCAATCGGCAGAAGCACCGGTGGTCACCCTATGGAAACGCAAAACACACATACCGGCACCAGGAAACCAGGGAGGAAGGAAATATACCAAAACACCGCATTTGTTGGGCCACTTAGCCAGGAACATTTTACCGATTTATTCTGCCCCCCTTTTGGGGCTTACATAATAAAAAACAAAACAAATATATCCGGTCGGTACCGGTATTAATTCGGCCAAGGCCTACACAGCTCATTCCGGCTGGCACACAAAAAAACAGAGGAAACCGGGAATAAGGTCCCTGCGGGGAAGCTTCTACCCGCGACATAAAAAAAAACCAAACCCAAAAAAAACCTCCGAAAACGGAAAAAAAAGGAACTGGGAAAAACAAAAACCCCTCGCAGCTCTACCGGTAGGATACGCCCGAAGGCTGGCACGTCCGGGAAAAAAAACCTCCAGCGAGAGCGAGTCA
Source organism: Ichneumon xanthorius (assembly GCA_917499995.1). Taxonomy (NCBI): domain Eukaryota; kingdom Metazoa; phylum Arthropoda; class Insecta; order Hymenoptera; family Ichneumonidae; genus Ichneumon; species Ichneumon xanthorius. Next base: position 1,509,221 of record OU824201.1, on the reverse strand, counting down.
GTCCCGGAGGACGCGGTCCGAGGTTTTCTCGAACGGCCCGTAAGCCTGAAGCAGTCTCGGATTGCGGGTGTTGCTGGCGTTCGGCCCACCGGAACTCCACCACCACTCGGCGCAGTTGGGGCAGTTGGACAGCCGGTATCCGTTCCGTCCGCAGCCGAAGCAGTAGTCGTCCCGACGCTCCGGCCTCTCGCACCTCTCCCGGTTGGGGCCATATTCGCCGCACCTCCAGCAGCGCCCCGATGTATCGCCGGTCCGTGGTCGTGCGACATTGCCCACTGGCATGCCGAAGGTCAGAACCTGACCCTTGACCTTGGCCAGTAAACCCCGAGCCCGCCCGGCTCCCTCCGGGAACACCCGGGGAACGATGCCGGCGTAACAGTCCCCTGGCCGGACCAGATCTCTGTCCGACGGCAGCAGCCTAGATCGGCCACGTCCCCTCCCTGGGGTGCTGTTGGGATTGGAGTCCCACGATACCGGTATCTCCGGTACGACAGCCTGCCGATCCTCTCTCGCCTCAGCCTTTTCCTCCCCAGCCTCTGTATCCGAGGAGTCCGAATGGTACTCGCGGACCGACGTGGACAGATCGTCCCCGAGCTCTCGCTGCACTACGCCCTGCCATTGGTGCAGCAACGTCCTCACCAATCGCTCCGGCTTCGGAATCCCTCTCAGAGGCCGAGCGAAATCCACCGCTTCCACCGCCTCCGCGAGCGTCCCCACGATGCGCCGGACTAGGCGATGGGTTACCGGTACTGTCCCCGGCCGATGGCTGTGCAAGGTCTCGAGCAGGAGGGGCCCGAGCACCTCCAGCGTCTTCCTCGCCTCCTCGTGATCCATGATACCTGTCCAGAGGGTTAGACGGGGAAAAATAGGGTTTCAGGTCGTCAATAGATATTTTAGGAAGTCGGTTGCCGCTCTCGTCCTCCAGTTCATACACCACGGGGGATAGAATTTTACTAACGGTATAGGGACCGTGATATCGAGTCGCCAGCTTCGCAGCAATGAATTGCGTCGCCGACGATAAAATTCTCTGTCGCTTTAAGACTTTGTCTCCCACCCGAAATTGTACTACGCTTCGATGCCGATTATACTGCGCAGCTTGCCTCTGATAGGCTTCCTCGAGGTTATACTGGACCTTCTCCCGAAGAAGCTGCAACCGATTCATGTGTGCAGACCATTCCTCCCGCGATAAAGGGACAAGTTCTCGGTCCCCCCTTCCCTTCGATAAAACCGATGAGGTCGCGGAGTTCGGCCCAGGTTAAGATACGCCGGACTACAATCAATGGACGAATGGTGTGCGGTATTGTAGGCAAAGCGAAACTCGGCGAGATGGAGGTCCCAGGCTCGATGATCAGCCTCTAAAAATGCCACGATCATTGTTTTCAGAACTCTGTTCACGCGTTCAACCGGGTTGGCTTGCGGGTGATACGGAGGGGTGGTGGCGTGAAAAATGCCATACTGCTCCGCATACTCCCGCAAGGTTCGGTTAATAAACTCGGTCCCATTATCCGTCAACATGACCTCCGGCGTTCCTCATCTCGACAGAACGAGCTCTTCGAGCGCTTCCTTAATTTTAATACCGGTAGCCTTTTTTAACGCGCAGCACTCGACCCATTTACTAAATAAATCCTGGATCACGAGCACATATCTATGGCCGGACTTACTCGGTGGAAACGGCCCCATAATATCGGCCGCAATTATCGTCCATGGCCCTTCGGCAATGCGTCGGCCCATCAACCCGCTCGGCGGAGCCTGGACAGACTTAGTCCGTTGGCAAATATCACATTGCCTCACATATCTCGAGATATCGGTCGACATCCGCGGCCAAAAATACGTGTAAGCGACACGGCGAAAGGTCTTTTCAGCTCCTAGGTGTCCCCCCTGTGGTGAATCGTGCGTCTCACGCAATACCTGGAGCCGATCGCCACGCGGCACGACGAGCTTCCACTCGTCGTCGTCGGACTCGGTAGAAGATTTCCGAACGATACGCCTGCGCAAATACATCCGACCGTGCTCCACTCTCCAATCGGGCCAACGCTTTGGCGACTCGCTAACCTCGCGATAACGCGCTAGATACCAGGAATCATCTAAATTTTCGGGCATCAGGCTCTCATCGCCACCAGTCGCGTCTGCCACCGCCGACACCATCTCGGAAGGAACAACACCCTTGACTTCCGTCTCGATACCCGATTCGAACATTCGCGAAAGTGCATCCGGCACGCGATTCAACGCCCCCTTGCGATGCACAATCTCGAAATCGTATTTCATCATTTGTAAAGCCCATCTCGAAAGTCTACCGGTAGGATCTTTTAAATTGCGTAACCATTGCAAACTAGCATGATCGGTTATTACGCGAAACCGGTAACCGTCTAAATAAGGCCGAAATTTATCCTCCGCCCAGAGTATTGCCAAACACTCCTGCTCTGTGACGGTATAATTCCGTTCCGCGTCGGAAAGAGTACGACTCGCGTAGTATATCGGATGTTCGGCTCCCTCGTACTCTTGCGTAAGCACCGCGCCTAGCCCCGTCTGACACGCATCGGTTTGCACGGTAAACATTCTGGTAAAGTCCGGTCGCGCGAGAGTCGGCGCGCCAGTCAATGCTTGCTTAAGGCCCTCAAACGCGGCTTCCTGCGCTTCTCCCCACGCCCATACCTGTGACTTTTTTGTCAGGCGCGCAAGCGGTTCCGCTAGCATCGCGTACCCCGAGATGAACCGACGATACCACGATGTCATACCTAAAAACCGGCGTACTTGAGTAACATTTCGCGGCGCGGGATATTCACAAATCGGAGCGGTTTTTGCGGGATCGGCTTGCAACCCTTCACGATTGACGAGGAACCCCAAATATCTTACTTCGCGGCAACAAAAATCGCATTTTTCCGGATTAATTAACAGACCGGCCGAAAGAACCTGATCGAAGATACGCTTGAGCCATTCGAGATGCTCGTCAAAAGTCTCCGTCACGATAATGATGTCATCTAAATAAGCGAAGGCATGAGGCTCCATACCCGGACCTATCAAACTATCCAGCAGGCGCTGAAACGTCGCCGGGGCCGATGTTAGACCGAACGGCATGCGTTTGTACTGATAAAGACCTCTACCCGGTACCGTAAAAGCCGTTATTTCCCTAGAATCCCTTTCCATGGGGATCTGGTGAAGCGCCTGACTTAAATCGAGCGTCGAGATATAATGCGCTCGTCTCAACCGGTCTAAAATTTGGTCCATATACGGTAACGGATAGGCGTCCTTTTTCGACAAATCGTTAACCTTTCTAAAGTCGATACACATCCGATAGGTGCCATTAGGTTTTTTAATCATTACGATCGGGCTACTCCAATTACTGCTCGACGGCTCAATGATATCGTCTTTCAAAAGCGCGTCGACCTGCTTATAAATTTCTTGCAAAATTATCGGAGTGACCGGATAGTAACGCTGCTTTACCGGTAAGCTATCCCCGACGTTAATCGTGTGTTGAATGAGATTAGTAAGACCCGGGGCTTTTTTAAGTCGCGGAATTTGTTCCGATAAAAAGTCCTCGAGTCTCCGAGACTCATCTGTTGTCAAATCCGAAATTGCGGCGCACACATCCACGCCTTCCGATCCGTCCACGGACTCGAAATAATATGCCTCCGAAGGGACTCCGCTAAAATGCCACACTCGTCTCTCGTGGTCCACAACCAACTGTAGTCGACCAAGCGAGTCGAGTCCCAGCAACAACGGTACCGGTAACTCCGGACAGACCCGAGCCACAAGGGTTCGCTCGCGTCCCTCCAGCTTCACCGGGAATTCCCCTTCCTCGTTACATATCATTGTCGATCCGTTAGCGACGGTGCACGGTCGATCCGGTGTACGTCGACGCGTGAATCCTAAACGTGCGGCCAGCAACAATCCCTCGGGTCCGAGAAAAGTACTCGTAGCCCCGCTGTCTACGACCGCAGGCAAAATCTTTCCCATAAAATCCAAAAGAATTACCAAATGCGCGCGCGATCGCTGCGGGTCGCCCACCGCATGGCAAAGATCCTCAATAAGACGACGCGAAATCTCCGACGCGTCGCTCTGAGCCTGCGGGACCGATAGGGAATTCGCATCGGCTCTTACTGGCGATTCCCATTCCCGTTTCCCTTGCACTCGTGTTCCGTGCGCATGGTTTCGCCCTCCTTTCCACACCGGTAACAACGCACCTTGCGCGGAGCGCGACACTCCCTCGCGAGATGACCCTTTACCCCGCAATTTAGGCATATCCGATCTTCCGGCACCATTCGCGGTCCGGCCGGACTCTTTTGTAAAAACGGATTCGCGTTCGTCGGCTCAATGGTCGCCCGAGACGTAGCCTGTACCGGTCCCGGAGTCGCTGGTCGATCTCTTGCCGAAGCTCGCACCGATTGCACTGGCGTACGCGGCTGGCCCGAATCATAACGACGCGGAGGCGTTTCGTAGGGCTTATACGGCAATCTAGCCGGAGGCGTCTGAGCCCTCGGCTCCGAATTACTCGCGGAATATCTCTCTCGCGGCGCTGCTGACCGATCCCACGATTGCTGCGTGCCAAAACAGCAGAAATGGTTCCCCCCCTCCGAGTGACGCTGATACTCAAAGGGGTCGTCCCCATAACGCATATGGCCCGCACATCCGCGGTCAGCAAGCCCGCATCCGCTATACCGGTCCCGATAGTCTTCACCGGTATCGCCTAATATCCCGAAGGTCACCTGCCTTTCTCGCTGTCTAGGCGCGCGGTACGCCAATCCCGGGAAAAGCGATTTTTCCGGCGGCGGCGGAGGCCGGTAATACCGCGCAGAGCCGTAACTCCGTTCAATTCGCGTCGCGATACGCTCGAGTGCCTCGAACGTGTGAACGTCGGCGCGCAAGATGGCTACTTGTAGACGCGGAAGCATATTACGATGAGCAACGTCTAATTGCTCGCTCTCAGGCCAACGTGGCTTTACCCGTTCACATAGCGCACGAATACAAGTGAGATAGTCCGAAAGGGGCTCATCCGGTCCCTGCGTTCGACGCAAAATTTCCTCGCGCAATGAAAATTGTAAATCCGGATCGCAGAACCGCCGACGAAAAGCGTCTGCGCATTCTCCCCAATCCTGGAAACGCGAGTGCTCGTTCCGATACCAAATTCGAGCGATTCCGTACAGGAAAAAAGGCGCGAATCCCAATAAATCCGTGTCACTAATCGGTACCATTGCCCGACCCTCTTCGACACGAATTAGAAAATCCTCGACATCCTCTCCGCGGGCGCCCGAAAAACGCAATCCCCATTTCCGCATGGTGTTATACGCGGTCATCGTGGACACCTGTGTGCCACGTTCCCGTCGCGATTCCGGGGAGGCGATAGGCCATGCAGCTGACTCGAAACGCACATCACGACTCGGCGCGCGAGAGTTTACCGGTAACGACCGAGAAGATAAAATATCCGAACCGTGGTGGTTAATCATGGACTCCGAAACCACGTCCGTCCGATCTCGACGGCGCACCGGAGACATCGATGGCCAAGTATCATCCGCGAAATGTACGTCGCGACGCGACGCGTGCGGATCGATCGGCGACGAACGAGAAGGAAAAACTCCCATACTCGAATTATTAACCCGCGATCGCGGCGCAAATCCGGCCTGATCTTGTCGCATCGCGGAGGGTGGCATCCTCGGCTGACTCTGTCTGATCGAATTATTCGTTGAATTTACCGGTATTCGCGGAATTGTTCCCGTATTCGAACTCCCGGTAGTCGGCGCGGTTCGATTCGCCGACGCGGCCATATTATTCCCAGTACTGACCGATGCTACAGCCCGCGCCTCCCCTAGCTCGAGACGCATGGGCAAAGAATGGTTGCCCCGATTCAACGGCGCACGGGAGGGTCTGTCGTCCGACTCCCTAGGCATAGTAATCTGCACGCTGTCCGCCAATGGGCCCGTACCGATACCTGACGAACCGTTGTTTCGAGAACGCGCAGGTGGAATTCCATACATCGTTTGGTTCGTGTCCAACCGTTGCGAGCGCATCGCGTACAGCACCCTCTCCACGAGAGCTTGCCTTGACCCGTCGATCGGCAACCCGCGACTCGCAAGCTCGGCTCTCAAAAAGTCGTCGGATAAGGTTCCGGTCGCAACCGCTGTCGCGAAACGTCCTTCCGACTCATCCATCATATTATATTTACGTTAAGATTCTGAAGAAGCCGTACTTTAATACGTGAACACAACAATAAATAACCCGGGTAATAAATTGGTAACCAGAGATAATTAAGGAGGGCCCCGGTCCAGGCAGCTGGTTAAAGCGCCACAGGATACCGGTAAAACGGGAGAACGAAAGCGACAACCAGGGCGGAAACTCCGACGGCTGATCGGGAGAACGAAACGTACACAAAAATTTCAAACACAAAAGGGGACAGTCTTAAAATTAAACACACAAAAATAATCCAATTACGATTGCTGAGCCGCCGCAACGATAAGGGAACACGACGAAAATGCAAACCGCCGGGTCGCAACGGTCGGCGAGAAATCGAATCGCGGAAACAAACGAAATTATTCTATAGAAATAACCGGCGAACCGAAAGGGCCGGTACGCTAAAATGAAATAAATTTAAAAGAAAAAGTAACCTCGGAAGCGATAAATTAATTTCTAAAATCGAGAAATAAATCCCCAAACAAATTGCCAGGGATCAGTCAATAAATTAAATAAATGAGCTCAATAAGTAAAATTAAATAAATAAAGTCAACAAGTACGATTAATAAATTAAATCAACAAATAAAATCCCTAGACTATGAAAACGAGTCAAAAAGAATTAAGTCAGGGGGTAAAATCGAAAGGCAAGGTCAATGAATAAAATAGCACAAATAAAGCAAACGCGATAATAATCTAACAAGTCAATAAATAAAACGCTAAATAAGTTATTCGAACCCTCAACGAGTTGATTCAAGTCCAAAATAATTAACTAAATCGCTCAACTACGTTAATCCTTTTAAAATCAATAAGTCGAATAACGAAGGAGATAATTAAATCAAATAACCAAGGAAACCGAATGAAATTAAACTAGTCAAAATATAAAACACCGAATAAAATACGGGAAAAGAATCGAGAAATAAATAGATAAAATAATAATAATAGTAATAAACCCGAAGGATTTCGTTCGCGACACCCGTTAGCCCGCAGCCACTGTTCGCTCGAAAGTCCCCGGCAGCCGCGAGGATAACTCAGCGCGCTCGAAATCCGATAATTTTCGACCCGAAGAATATTTCAAACCTCCTACAGCCGTAGCTATCCCGGCCCGAACGCGGTATACGCGACCCGTCGAGAGGCAGCGGCCCAGCAAGACACACACCGGACTCGCTCGAGCGGACGTAAACAAGCCGGACGAAACAAAACAATAACACGCCAACGGTACTCTCGGCCGCCAAAGTCCAATTCGGCCGATTTCACGTACAGAAATCCAAAACGCGTCAGCTTGATAATCGCGGAAAATATTCGACAAGCCGAAATTACGCAATACCGGTAGCTGGCCCGGATCGCGAAGAAGAAAGAGCACTAAATAGACAATTAACAATTTCCAATATAAACAATGACCAATTTTCTATATTATATTTTTTTTTTTTTAACAAACGGGGAAACTCAACCAAATTTTGAGCCCACTAAGATGATAACGTGGGCCCCACGTTGGGAGCCAATTTGTGACTAAAATTTCCGGGCGAGGGCAAATTTGCAGGAACCCTCCTTACCGGTAAACTTTTGCACAAAACTTTAACCCTCGATCGGTTTTTATTTCTAACAATAATGGGCGCCAATCGCACTCGCCGTGCGATCCGATCGGGAAAGATGTTAAGGAAAGGTCAAGGTTGCGCTCGGCTAGCAAGCAGCCTTGGGGGGATGGCAGAGGGGCGGTCCGGTAAATTCGGATTGAGTGGGGCAACAGGCCAAAAATAACTCGCGTATACTCAAAATCTCGAGAGCAACAATTCGGCGGTTTATTGAACCCAAACGAAGACTAAGCAGAGATCAGAAATCCAAATAAAATAGATTCACGTTTCTCTCTCTCTCTCTCGTCAACAATCCAAGACTTAAGTGCTACCCGGTAGATTCGTCCCTACTAGACTCCCGGCGACTACTCAGTTCACCGCCGGAAGGGTATGGCCTAATGCCCGCCAAAATCAGAATAAAAAAATGACTTTCGATACAATTAGTTTAACTTTCAAAAATTACCCTAAACGATTTAATCGCATGACCCTGGGTCCCTACTAAATGTTCGGCTTATCGAGTACACCGCGTCTCGCCACCAAAAATAAACAAGCCAAGAAAACGCAAAATACAACAAAAAGTCTCGGGCGACGGACGATCGTCTGTTCAACATACTCCCGGTTTAATAAACGGTCAAGCCCTCCGCCGATCGCGGCAGCGATCTCGCGGCAAGGGTAAAAGGACCTCGGTCTTCGAGAAACACAACCCGACGCGAGGATCCCCGCCCGTTTACCGGTAAAATGACGAGGCAGGCCAAACTGCACAAAATTCGAGTGCGATACCCGGTGAAGCCGGGGCGATACGAACACCGGCCGTTTTCGCTTTCTTTTCCGCTGTTATACCTGTCGGTCAGCTGCCGCTGCCGACCAATGTAACGGAGTTTTCCGGTCGCGTAAAACGGTACGGAGATCCGCACGTCGAACACTCTAGATGCCTCTAACAGGTGACGAACGGAATGGCACAAACGTACAATCAGGATTCTTCCGGCGCTTCCCTACCAATTCCGCTCGCGGACTCAGTAACCGTGCGCGAGTGTCCTTTCGACGCGTTCCCGACGCCACACTATTATTCCCAAAGAACCTATTCCTTTCTTCACCCGACTATCGAGCTGTCAAAAAAAAAGATCGACGGGCGAGCGATTTTCTCCCGGTGCGCGACGCCTCGACCGAGAATCAACCGCGTAGAACGGCACCGGCACTGCCGGCGCACAAACAAAGAACAAATAATATAACTCCTCGAGTTGCCAAGGGCTTACCGGTAAATAGCTTAATGCCGTGGAAGATCTTTTCCAAAGAGATTTCGGGCAGCTGTCCCCGCTTCTCCGACGTCGGTCGAACTCGACAAAACGTCCTTCCTTCCTTCTCAAATATGGTAACCCGTGCAGCGGCGAGAGAGATAATTTTCGGACACACCGTCGCGGTCACCGTTCCCCAGAAGAATCCCCGAATCGTCGCTACGCTCGTCGAACGCGATCCCTCTAGGCCCCCTCCCCGCTCCCCGCTCGAGTTCCCACGGCCTAGCCTAACGCTAAGTGGCGCCACGCAGGGCAGCCTCGCGACTATGCCGATTCGCACGGCACGCGCGTAGATCTTCGAAATCGCGGCCGTTGGCCGACGCCTCAAGGCAGACACGGCGACGAAAGGGCGATGCGCTAGCAGGTGACAGCCGGCCCGGTCGAGCGTTGCGGAGGATGATGAGCCAGTGGTTCTTCCTTTCCCCGGCAGACAGTCTCGGAGAATTATCCTCCTGATGCGTCCCAGGGAAGTAGATTTTTGGCCCGTCCAGAGTCCCGACTACCGGTAATAGACGGCCTTGAGCCTCGCTCAGTCCTCGATGGTCATCGGTGGCGAAGGTTACATGTAAAATTGTTCGAAGAAAGTTACTAAACTATTCCCTTAACGTTACTGAGCCCTTGCGAATGTGCCTAGGAAGGTGAACGGTGGACCGTGAGGGCGGGTGGCGAGTCTCTCTCGCCGACTTTTGGAACGCGGCAAAAATACCGCGTTACAACGGGAAGCGCGAGTCACTCGCTTCGTTACAGTATCAATTTAGTACCTTGCGCCAGGAGGCGAAGGAAAACGTGTCAACCTACGCTACAAGGGTCGGGACCCTTACGGTAGAGGTCATCGAGAAATTATGCGAAGGTACCGATGCACAGGGCGCTCGTGCCATCGGGGAAGCCATTCGGAAAAGTGCCCAGATGAATTTTGAAAACGGGTTAAAAAAGGACATACAGACGATCGTACGATCCCGAAATTACCAGGGTCTACACGAGGCCGTAATGGGGGCCATTGAGGTTGAGAAGATGACAGCGGGACGGCCGGGCATGGCACGGCCCAGCAGTGGGGGAGGAAACCCTCGGCAATCGCAGGGGGCGACAGGGGGAACCACCCGAACCTGCTATACTTGCGGAAAAACCGGACATTTGGCAAAACAATGCCGATCCAGTCGACAGAGTCTCCCAGCGCCGGCATCGAGGGACGTGCACGTGGCAACGTGCACGCCCAACGGCAACGTATCACGGCAACATATCACGTGTAATTATTGTAAAAAAACCGGACATCCCTTCAAAGAGTGCCGGGCACGTAAGCGGGACGACAAACGACCCGGAAATAAGGGCAACAGTGGAAATAAGGGCTTCAATGGAAATAAACGGCAAGACGAGCGCCGAAGGGAGGAGGTCGCCGTGCATCCGGGGCAAGAAGGAACCGTAGGGACATTTCGGGTCAACATGGCCACGGAAGAACCCTTAAGGGAGGCCAACGTTTACACGACAGTGACCACGGAAGCAGCATCGGAGCCCGATACAACAACCACCGGGCTACTGACAGTGGCCTCATTTCGTCGGAAGGGGCAAATAGGACAGGTCGCCCCCCTTAAGGAAGCCGAGGTGTACGTGATAGGGTCTCCAGGGCCCCACGCTTCGGCTAGCGACTTCCATATTAAGTCCCCATCCAGCCGACAGGGAATATTGACCCTTAAGGCGGACACCGGGGCGACGGTGAGTTTAATTCACGAAAATGTGCTATCCACCGACACTCCGGCGGCAAGGTCGGGGGTGTCGCTAAGGGGGCTGGCGGGAGGAGCCCTAAACGCGCGCTACGCCGCCCTCGTGGAACTAGAGACACCCTTAGGGTCCGTGAAGCATTGGTTCCACGTGATACCGCAGAATCTTCACGTACAGACCCACGGAATCCTAGGAATGGATTTTATCAAGGAAAAAGGGGTGGACATCCTTCAAGGGAAGGTCATAAAAATTAAAGGGCACTGCATGCCGTTGGTGGACGGAAGCCTACGGATCGCTTTGCCACCACGGAGCGAGAATAGCGCCTATGTGTCAACATTAAGTACCAATGAAGGGCTCATCGAGAAGCGTGACGTCACCGAGGGAGTAATACTCGGAGCCTGTGTGACCTCACCCCAGGGTAACAGCTGTGCAGTGAGTTTCGTAAACACCACACCGGAGTATGTGTACGTCGAACGACCGACGGTGAAACTCGAGCCGCTAGCGTCAGCAGACGAGCTGCACGGCGAGCTCGCCGCTGCGACGTGCGAGGTAAACACGGCAACGCGAACAAGCGGCACGCGACTCGAGAAGTTGCGCCAGGCAATCGAGGTTACTCACCTCAACAAAGAGGAAAAGAATTCGTTAATGGAAGTCTGCGAGGAGTATGCGGACATATTCCATCTCGAAGGGGATCGGCTGCCCTGTACCGACATGGTGGAGCACAGCATCCCAATCCTGGAGGGTGTACAGCCCATCAAGGTACACCCTTATCGCCTGCCGGAAGCGCATAAAAAAGAGGTGCAAGAGCAGACAAAGGGCATGCTCGAGGAGGGCATCATACAGCCGAGTCGGAGTCAGTGGAACGCCCCGTTACTCGTAGTAGCGAAAAAACCTGACGCAACAGGAAAGGTAAAAATGCGAGTGGTGGTGGACTTTCGCAAATTAAACGAGGTCACCATCGGAGACTCGTACCCGCTGCCGCATATAGCGGAAATATTAGACCAGCTGGGACGAGCTCACTATTTCACAATACTCGATCTTGCATCCGGTTGTCACCAGATCCCAATGGCGGAGGCTGACAAAGAGAAGACAGCATTCTCAACACCGCAGGGGCATTTTGAGTATACCCGAATGCCCTTCGGCCTTAGGAACGCCCCGCCGACATTCCAACGTCTAATGAGCACAGTACTGGCAGGGCTCGAAGGGCTGAAATGCTATGTGTACCTAGACGACATCGTAATCTTCGGAGCAACCCTGGCGGAACATAATAGTCGGCTCCGGGAAGTATTCCATCGCCTACGGGAAGCGAAATTGGCCCTTCAGCCGGGAAAATGCCGATTTCTGCGTTTGGAAACGCGGTACCTCGGGCACGTGATCTCCAGCGAGGGAGTGCGTCCCGATCCGTCACTGGTGACCTCCGTCCGGGAGTTCCCAACCCCGAAGGACGTTAAGGGGGTGCAGTCCTTTCTAGGACTCGCCGGATATTACCGTAAGTTCATCCAATATTTTTCGAAAATCGCGAAGCCCTTAACGGAACTCACCAAAAAGGACCATAAATTCGAGTGGACGGCGAGGCACGAGCAGGCCTTGGAGGACCTAAAAAGGGCTCTGTCAACCGCACCGGTACTACAATACCCGGACTTCGAGAAGCCCTTCGTCGTCACCACGGACGCATCGGATAGGGCCATAGGGGCCATATTATCCCAAGGGCCGATCGGGGAAGATCTGCCCATTTGCTACGCCAGTCGGACTTTAAATAAGGCGGGGCAAAATTACACCACGACAGAAAGAGCTGCTCGCCATCGTATGGGGAATTGCACAATTCCGCCCTTATGTTTATGGTACTCGGTTCACAGTGGTAACCGATCACAAGCCCTTAACGTGGTTGTTCAGCGTTAAGGATCCCGGATCGAGACTCATGCGGTGGAAAATAAAATTATCAGAGCACGAGTTCGATGTGCAATATAAAGCCGGGAAACAGAACACCAACGCCGACGCGTTGAGTCGTATATGTGTGGCAACACGCGCACCAACAAGAAAAGAGTCGAGCGAGCCGAGCAGCGACGGTAAGGAAGGCAGCGCGCAACCTCGACCGCGGAGGCGCCAAGCAGCCGCAACCCGCGCGACAGGCGAGGCAGCGGCCAGCCAGGGGAACAGTCCCGCGGATGGTCAGCCCGACGCTCGCCGCGGGAAGGAGAACGAGCGAGTTCGCTCAGACGGAGAACATATAAGCGAGGAAGAAAAAGCCAAGATTCTCCACGAACACCATGACGCACCCATAGGAGGGCACCAGGGGGTGGCCCGCATGCTGGCCCGTATAAAATTAAGGTACACCTGGCCCAGCATGGCGAAGGATGTCGAAAAATACGTGGCACGATGTGACAAGTGCCAACGAAATAAGATACGGCCAGTAGCAAAGGCACCGTTGGTAATCACGGATACACCAACCAGGGCCTTCCAAAAATGTGCGATGGATATCGTAGGGCCGTTACCCGAGACTGAGCAAAGGAATAAGTACATCCTGACGTTCCAGGATTTGCTCACGAAATACAGCGTGGCCATACCGCTGGAAACGCAACAGGCCAACGAAGTGGCGAAGGCATTCGCCAAAGAAATCGTATGTCGGTACGGAGCGCCAGAGACCGTCCTTACCGACCAGGGCACGAACTTTCTTAGTGCCATATTTAAGGGGGTATGCCAGCTATTGCGTATAGAGAAAATACAAACGACGGCATACCATCCCGAGTCGAACGGAGCGCTGGAACGCTCACACAGGACCCTCGCAGAGTACCTTAAAGGTTACATAGACGAGGATCAGGGAAACTGGGACGAATGGTTGCCTTACGCCATGTTTACCTACAACACGACACCTCATACGGCAACCGGATTCACACCCCATCAGTTGGTCTATGGAGACAACGCAGAGTTACCTACGGCCCTTCAAAGGGCGCCCAGGCCCACCTACTCGTACGATGATTACGCACAGGAGCTGCGGGAACGGTTACGGGCGGCCTGGTCTACAGCTCATGACAATCTGAAGGTCGCCAAGGAACGGGCCAAGGTCTACTACGATCGGAAAACCCGCGAAAGGAAGTTCAAGGTCGGAGACCGAGTTTTGCTGCGCGACGAGACAGTACGTCGGGGACGGTCAGCAAAATTAACCCCGAAGTGGATAGGACCTTACCCCATCGTAGAGGAACACCCTCCGTGCAATTACACCATTCGCCAAGGGCGTCGGGTGGTCAAGGTGCACGTAGACCGTCTACGAAATTACGTGGAGGAGTAAAAACAAGGAAAAAAAATAAAAAGACGGGGGTTAAGGAGGGTCTAACCACGGGTCTAACTTCAGTTAGACCCATAGGGAGACATCGGCTTCGACAAGGCTTCACTCAGAGAAAATTCAAGGCATAAAATAAAAATGAGAAAATTACAGATTGATGCTGGTGGGTCTACAGGCCGGTCTACCGGCCATAGCCATCGCCTCAGATGGCCCGTACAAAATACAGCCCTTCAGGGATGCACCCGGGTTGTATTTTGAGAAGGTCGGACTACTGCACCTCCACACCAACGTCTGGACCATAGCAATTCGGATGGACCTATCGAATTTAGCATATATGGAACACCAAATTAATTTCCAACTGGGAGAGGTCCGAATAAAATGTGAGAGGTACGGTAGCCCGGACGGACATTGCGCAGAGATGCTGGAGCATCTTGTCCGACTGTCCAAAAAAATCGAGGAGAATGTAGGAGTCGTGCAGGACCTCGTCGGCGTGGAACCGAACCGGAAGCGACGGGGATTGATCGACTGCCTAGGCACGGTGGTAAAAGCCATCACCGGCAATCTGGACGCATCGGACGGAGAACGGATAGATGCAGAGATTGCCGCCATCCAGGGCACCCAAGGGACCCTGAAGAAGGCCGTGAAGGAGCAACTGCAGGTCGTGGAAACGACTCTAGAAATGTTCAACAGAACGTCACGAGCCTCGCAGAGGAATCTACAAAAATTGCACACCATGGTACGCACGGTGAACAGTTATTTCCGGAATCGTACCCAGGTATTAAGCGAACGACAGAATTTCGACGACAGTCTCGCACTCATAGAGGCCTCTGTAGAGACTTATCTGCGGGAGGTAGAAAAGATGGCCAAACTCTTCGCCAGTGTGGCCACCGGAACCATAAGTGCGTCAACCGTCACGCCGGCTGCACTGACGGGGTACCTTACGGAAGCCCTACCGCACCTACCCGTGGGATATGGGTTCCCACAACCAGCCACAAGGGAAAATGCGGCGGCCATCTTACGACTGGCAACGCCACGGGCCTACCGAAAAGGGGAAATGGTGACCCTTATGCTTGAGATACCCCTGGTCGGGCCCTCGGTGTTCAGTTTGAGCTATGCGTATCCTCTTCCAAGGGAAGGGAGGACCGGAACTTACTACTACATCGACGCCACGGAGGACCTCGTGGTTGTAGACCGAGAAAATCGTCATTTCCTGCGGTTAACGACTGCGGACCTGGAAGCATGTAAAAAGGACGGCGACGACTACTATTGCCCGCCACGGTACCCCATCATGACCGTTAACACGGATGCACCGTGCGGCGTGCGACTCTACACGGAGGGGAACGTAGGTCAGGGACAAGTCTGCCCGGAGAAAGTAGTGATACTCGCCCACACACTCGTGATGGGTATGAGGCAACCCGGACGGTGGCTCTACGTCGCGCCGCATGGCGAAATCGTGAGCATCAGCTGTCACAGTGAACCAGCGCGACAGGAGCGGCTACTCGGTACGGGGTTGTTGACCTTGCACGGACGCTGTGTCGTCACCGCCGCCAAATTCAAGTTGGAAACGACGAAACAATGGACTCAGCGGATTGACGGAGCTGGATATGTGCCCGTCTACAACCTGACGTTGTTACCCGCTGAAGAAGAAGAAATACCTCGAATATTGACCGAGGTCAATAACACCAAACTCGAGCGCGCGGTGAGCAGCCCACGCGAGCTGCACAATCTAAGCGTACGGATACGCAATGGAAAAGAAAAGATAAAGAAGATGACCGGGACTCCCAGCCCGTCGGATCCTATGCATCTACCCCGTGCGCTCGGGCCATACGCCTTGGGCGCCGTTGCCCTATTGGTCCTGGTCGGTTACATCGGTTGCCGCGCCTGGCGGAAAAGGGAAGGGAAAACCCCCGTGGAAGAACCGCACATCCTTCCCCGAGTGGCAACGCGGCTCGGCGTTCCAGCCGGCGAAGAAATACCAAGGATCCGAAAGGGAAAGGGTCGCAAGGAAAAAATCGCCGTAGTGTAAAGATCGGCCCAGGGGGCCCTTTATTTTTCTCCCATAAAAAAAAACACATCATAAAAAATCGGGAAACAGAAGAAATGGATTAATTCCACTCCGCCCGGCTCCAGTCCATGGTACCCGTGGCGGCACGGCGACGCCGCGAGGATGGCGATTCCTCCTCCTCCTCACTTGGGGAATCCGAGTCGGAGTCACCCGCCGGGCGGGGCATCATCCTGGGCGCCCCTCGAGGCAGAGGAGCGCGGCGACTCCGTGGGAGCATGGGCTCCCCACGCCTCGGCATCCGGCCATGGGCACCGAGGAATTCCATCTCCGCCGGTGATAAGCTGCCGGAGGTCACCGCAGGCTGCGAGGATCGAGCCCTCGCGGAAGGCCGGTTCCTTCCCCAGGATCCCAGCGCGGCCCTCGACGGACTGGGAGATCCACCCATGACCCGGTTCACCACGGGCCCGACGACCTCGATGTCCGGGTTTGATCGACCTGAAGAACTCGGGCGGATCTCCAAGACATAAGTTAGACCGCTGTCAGGCAGGGTTACACGAACCCTCTGAAAAAAAAAAACAGGAAAAAGGGAAGTCGATAAAAATTAATCTATTTACTAATCGGAGTAGGAATCGACAAACGAGTACCGGGGGAAAATGAAAATTTCGGAAATAATGTAGAAAGGGAGTTTTATTCATTTTTGTGGAAAAACCAAAAAAAAAAAAAAAAAAACAAAAAAATTTCTTCGGGAAGAAATAGCAATATCGGAAAAATAAAAGTAAAAAGTTTCTTACCTTAGCGGGTGGACTGGGGCTGCGTCGGTTGCTCATCTTCGATGTCAAACGTTGATACGAAAATCGTCGACGGTCGGTGGAAGTATAATTAAAAACGCGAGGAAAACAGGTATAATATAGTCCGAAAATGCACACTCACTGGCACACCGGGCGTCAACCCCGACCGTCATCGAAAAAAGCAACCGCGGCGGCCTTCCGCCTCCGGGTTCCGCAACCGCCCGGGAAGCCGAATTACTCGACCTCCGGAGCGGTTGAAATAAATCAAGAAATTGGCCTAGTTAGAGAGGCGACGTACACAAAAGTATATATATATGTAAATTGCAAATTAAAAAATAAGTTAGATCAAGGAGATATATGGAAAAAAAATAGACACCGGGGTACATAAACAAAGTGTAAACATAGCCCGCCGGAGACGAGCGAAAAGAAATCAGATTTCTTTTCCCCCCAGGGGGGAGGGATGTTGTACCCCGGGTATAGTCATATCTCGTAACCAGGGCATCGACGGTTGCGAGATAGCGATGGCATGTAGCACGCGCCGAGCGTCGAGAACGCTCGACGCTCGACGCTGGTCACCGGACACCGCTGCGTCAGCAGCTAGGCCGTTGCGAGCGAGTGTCCCGGTAACGAGGGCATGGACTCGGGAATACCGAAGTCAGATGTTTCGCAATGTAAATAAACTCCAAATCCCGCTCGCGAAAAAGCGAGGATTTAGAAAGATATTGTTTACAAGAATAAGTAAACCATAAATATGTACCCATTATTCAGCTGACATGCCCGCTCTCTCACGAATATATAGAGGATCGAGAGCAGGCATGGGGCAGTCTGACAGTACGGTTGAATACGAAGGTTTCCATGCTAATCGAGAACGGAAACCTTAAGGGTGCAAAGTGTACATCGGTAATTCGAAAATAACCAAAGGTAATTTGAGATAAATTGTGACAAATTGAAAGACTCGAACATTTTAACCATAAAGGGAATAATCATTATTTAATTAAGATAATTAATTAAATAATCTCTTGTTAATAAATTATTGATAATAATTTATACTTGTTGAAACTGTAAAATATCGTTAAATAATATCTCAATAAAACTGTGTTAATAATTCACTTGGGTTCTAACCCTTTACTGGATCATCCCCAAAAATATTATCGCGTAACCCGGAGTAGCAAACCGGATTTCCGCGGCATAACAGAGCGCAAGACTCAATCGTTCGATTTTGTTATAAAGCGACGTTGCATTCGTTTGTCGCTTGTTTGGCGGCTGGAAACGCATGAATCTTGCGAATTTGCATAGAATGAAGTGTTTTTGATCTTATAATACGAGCTGGAACGCTTGCTGCCAGCGCAAAACTCAATCGTTCGGTTTCGTTACAAAGCAACTTTGCATTCGTTTGGGGCTTGTTAAGCGGCTGGAAACGCATGAATCTTGCGTATTTGCATAGAATGAAGTGTTTTTGATCTTATAATACGAGCTGGTACTCCTACACCGAGCGCAAGACTCAATCGTTCGATTTTGTTATAAAGCGACTTTGCATTCGTTTGGGGCTTGTTTGGCGGCTCGAAAGTCATGAATCTTGCGTATTTGCATAGAATGAAGTGTTTTTGATCTTATAACACGAGGTGGAACTCCTACAGCGAGCGCAAGATTCAATCGTTCGATTTTGTTATAAAGCGACCTTGCATTCGTTCGTCGCTTGTTTGGCGGCTGGAAACGCATGAATCTTGCGAATTTGCATAGAATGAAGTGTTTTTGATTTTAGATTACGAGCTCGAACTCCTTCAGCGAGCGCAAAACTCAATCGTTCGGTTTCGTAACAAAGCGACTTTGCATTCGTTTGGGGCTTGTTTGCCGGCTCGAAACGCATGACTCTTGCGTATTTGCATAGAATGAAGAGTTTTTGATCTTATAAAACGAGCCGTAACTCCTGCAGCGAGCGCAAGACTCAATCGTTCGATTTCGTTATAAAGCGACTTTACATTCGTTTGGGGCTTGTTTGGCGGCTGGAAACGCATGAATCTTGCGTATTTGCATAGAATGAACTGTTTTTGATCTTATAATACGAGCTGGAACTCCTACACCGAGCGCAAGACTCAATCGTTCGATTTCGTTATAAAGCGACTTTGCATTCGTTTGGGGCTTGTTTGGCGGCTGGAAACGCATCAATCTTGCGTATTTGCATAGAAGGAAGTGTTTTTGATCTTATAATACGAGCTGGAACGCTTGCTGCGAGCGCAAAACTCAATCGTTCGGTTTCGTTACAAAGCAACTTTGCATTCGTTTGGGGCTTGTTTAGCGGCTGGAAACGCATGAATCTTGCGTATTTGCATAGAATGAAGTGTTTTTGATCTTATACTACGAGCCGGAACTTCTACAGCGAGCGCAAGACTCAATCGTTCGATTTCGGTATAAAGCGACTTTGCATTCGTTTGGGGCTTGTTTGATGGCTGGAAACGCATGAATCTTGCGAATTTGCATAGAATGAAGTGTTTGTGATTTTTAGATTACGAGCTCGAACTCCTTCAGCGAGCGCAAAACTCGAATGTTCGATTTCGTTATCAAGCGACTTTGCATTCGTTTGGGGCTTGTTTGGCGGCTGGAAACGCATGAATCTTGCGTATTAGCATAGAATGAAGTATTTTCGATCTTATAATACGAGCTGGAACGCTTGCTGCCAGCGCAAAACTCAATCGTTCGATTTTGTTATAAAGCGACTTTGCATTCGTTTGGGGCTTGCTTGGCGGCTGGAAGCGTTTCCAAGATTCATGCGAATGAATCTTGCGAATTTGCGTAGAATGAAGAGTTTTTGATCTTATAATACGAGCTGGAACGCCTGCTGCGAGAGCAAAACTCTATCGTTCGATTTCGTCGTAAAGCGACTTTGCATTCGTGTGGGGCTTGTTTGGCGGCTGGAAACGCATGAATCTTGAGTATTTGCATAGAATGAAGTGTTTTTGATCTTATAATACGAGCTGGAACGCCTGCTGCGAGAGAAAAACTCAATCGTTCGATTTTGTAATGATCGAGCGGAGAGTTTTGGGGACTTGTAGATATTAGTATTGCAGATGGACGGGCGAAGTATCGAAGAGAGAAAACATATGGTGATCACCGGGATTCGAACCCGGATTAATCGGTTACTGAGTAAGAGCGCTAACCACTGCGCTAATGTCACCTATATGCTTCTCTCATTCGAAGCGTCCTCTTATATGCAATGCAGGGCCGTTACACACCCCCTCTTACTGAAATCGACGTCCTCGTCGACTGTGTAGAGTTGCGGATCTCGCATTACGCGATAACTAATACAGCCATGGTACCGGTGCCTATGTCCCTCGTCGGAGCTCTTCCCTCGCCCGTTGAATCCCTCGTAGCAGCTCTTCAGTGCCAGGCCCTTGCTCTCGTCGTCGGTCTTATCGCTTTGCGTGCCGTCCTGTATATGCGGTCTTCTAGGACTGTGTCTCATGCCGCTTTACCTAAGAGTCGTACCGTGGTTGCTTCAGATGCGTTGTGTGGACGTGTTGTTTTTGGTTCGATAACTTCTGACACCATGTAATGATCGAGCGGAGAGTTTGGGGACCTGTAGATATTAGTATTGCAGATGGACGGGCGAAGTATCGAAGAGAGAAAACATATGGTGATCACCGGGATTCGAACCCAGATTAATCGGTTACTGAGTAAGAGCGCTAACCACTGCGCTAATGTCACCTATATGCTTCTCTCATTCGAAGCGTCCTCTTATATGCAATGCAGGGCCATTACACACCCCCTCTTACTGAAATCGACGTCCTCGTCGACTGTGTAGAGTTGCGGATCTCGCATTACGCGATAACTAATACAGCCATGGTACCGGTGCCTATGTCCCTCGTCGGAGCTCTTCCCTCGCCCGTTGAATCCCTCGTCGCAGCTCTTCAGTGCCAGGCCCTTGCTCTCGTCGTCGGTCTTATCGCTTTGCGTGCCGTCCTGTATATGCGGTCTTCTAGGACTGTGTCTCATGCCGCTTTACCTAAGAGTCGTACCGTGGTTGCTTCAGATGCGTTGTGTGGACGTGTTGTTTTTGGTTCGATAACTTCTGACACCATGTAATGATCGAGCGGAGAGTTTGGGGACTTGTAGATATTAGTATTGCAGATGGACGGGCGAAGTATCGAAGAGAGAAAACATATGGTGATCACCGGGATTCGAACCCGGATTAATCGGTTACTGAGTAAGAGCGCTAACCACTGCGCTAATGTCACCTATATGCTTCTCTCATTCGAAGCGTCCTCTTATATGCAATGCAGGGCCGTTACAATTTCGTTATAAAGCGACTTTGCATTCGTTTGGGGCTTGTTTGGCGGTTGGAAACGCATGAATCTTGCGAATTTGCATAGAATGAAGTGTTTGTGATTTTTAGATTACGAGCTCGAACTCCTTCAGCGAGCGCAAAACTCGAATGTTCAATTTCGTTATCAAGCGACTTTGCATTCGTTTGGGGCTTGTTTGCCGGCTCGATACGCATGACTTTAGCGTATTTGCATAGAATGAAGAGTTTTTGATCTTATAATACGAGCTGGAACTGCTACACCGAGCGCAAGACTCAATCGTTCGATTTCGTTACAAAGCGACTTTGCATTCGTTTGGGGCTTGTTTGGCGGCTGGAAACGCATGAATCTTGCGAATTTGCATAGAATGAAGTGTTTGTGATTTTTAGATTACGAGCTCGAACTCCTTCAGCGAGCGCAAAACTCGAATGTTCGATTTCGTTATCAAGCGACTTTGCATTCGTTTGGGGCTTGTTTGGCGGCTGGAATCGCATGAATCTTGCGTATTAGCATAGAATGAAGTATTTTTGATCTTATAATACGAGCTGGAACGCTTGCTGCCAGCGCAAAACTCAATCGTTCGGTTTCGTTACAAAGCAACTTTGCATTCGTTTGGGGCTTGTTTGCCGGCTCGAAACGCATGAATCTTGCGTATTTGCATAGAATGAAGTGTTTTTGATCTTATAATACGAGCCGGAACTCCTACAGCGAGCGCAAGACTCAATCGTTCGATTTCGTTATAAAGCGACTTTGCATTCGTTTGGGGCTTGTTTGGCGGCTGGAAACGCATGAATCTTGCGAATTTGCATAGAATCAAGGGTTTTTGATCTTAGATTACGAGGTCGAACTCCTTCAGCGAGCGCAAAACTCGAATGTTCGATTTCGTTATCAAGCGACTTTGCATTCGTTTGGGGCTTGTTTGCCGGCTCGATACGCATGACTCTAGCGTATTTGCATAGAATGAAGAGTTTTTGATCTTATAATACGAGCTGGAACTGCTACACCGAGCGCAAGACTCAATCGTTCGATTTTGTTATAAAGCGACTTAGCATTCGTTTGGGGCTTGTTTGGCGGCTCAAAACGCATGAATCTTGCGTGTTTGCATAGAAAGATGTGTTTTTGATCTTATAATACGAGCTGGAACGCTTGCTGCGAGCGCAAAACTCGAATGTTCGATTTCGTTATCTAGCGACTTTACATTAGTTTACGGCTTGTTTGGCGGCTGGAAACGCATGAATCTTGCGTATTAGCATAGAATGAAGTATTTTTGATCTTATAATACGAGCTGGAACGCTTGCTGCCAGCGCAAAACTCAATCGTTCGGTTTCGTTACAAAGCAACTTTGCATTCGTTTGGGGCTTGTTTGCCGGCTCGAAACGCATGAATCTTGCGTATTTGCATAGAATGAAGTGTTTTTGATCTTATAATACGAGCCGGAACTCCTACAGCGAGCGCAAGACTCAATCGTTCGATTTCGTTACAAAGCGACTTTGCATTCGTTTGGGGCTTGTTTGGCGGCTGGAAACGCATGAATCTTGCGAATTTGCATAGAATGAAGTGTTTGTGATTTTTAGATTACGAGCTCGAACTCCTTCAGCGAGCGCAAAACTCGAATGTTCGATTTCGTTATCAAGCGACTTTGCATTCGTTTGGGGCTTGTTTGGCGGCTGGAATCGCATGAATCTTGCGTATTAGCATAGAATGAAGTATTTTTGATCTTATAATACGAGCTGCAACGCTTTGTTGTACCCCGGATAGGGTAGTAGCACCCTATTTGTAATACAACATAAATTAAGTAATATATTAATACGTCATTAATATATTCTTAATTTAATTAATATAATAATGTAGTAATATTAAACATTAACATTAAACATTATTATACGTTCTCGGGCAACAACATAATATTATACTATATTCGTATAATAGTATAATATTATAAAATAGTCGTAATAATACACCGTCGTATATTATATTCGTAATAATATACCGTCGTATATTATATTCGTAATAATATACCGTCGTATATTGTAGTATTGTAGTATGTAGTATGTAGTACATTCCAGTTCGGACAGCGGTGTCCGAAAAGTGGAGCAACTCCGGTTGCACAATATCGAGGTATGCAGCGGCACGCGACGAGCGCGCGTCGCTGCAACGAAATCCACCAAAAACCTGAGTCAGCCGTTAAGCAATCACGGGAGACTCGGTAATTAGAGCATCGACTCGAGAATCACCGAGTCACTTATGTCGAAATAAAAACATGCTCCAAATCCCGTTCTCGAAGAAGCGAGGATTTGGAAAGATAATCGTTTACAGAAATAAAGTAAACCATAAACATCTAAACAATATTAAGCTGACGTGCCTGCTCTCTTATTCGTATATAAGGGATCGAGAGCAGACACTCATCAGTCTCTTCCGAACTCCTGATTCTTACGGTTGACTATACGGATACACTTCGAGCACAGCTCAAACACGATAAGTGGGTCGTGTAATTGTAAACCCCTATCGTGAAAGATTAACGCCGGAGTGTCGTTAATCTAGAAAGTGTATCAAGCGTACAGAGTGTACCAGCGGTTGGTAATTCAAAGGACATATGTAAGCATAACTAGTGCTTTAACCAACGAACGAAAGTAACAATGAATAACATATAAACAGCAATATCCAAACGATGGAATAATCAAACATTAATAATAAAACATCGAAAGATAAATTAATGGAGCATTGTTGGATAACATAAGGCAGCTCCGTGAGAGCTGTAACCAAGAAATAAGTCTACGTCGAGTTGAACGTAGTGCGGGCAAAAGAAGGGAACCTCAATCAAAGGTTCCTGATAAGCATTGTTATATAGCAAATATAACAATGCCTTACTAAACAAATTAACTATCTAAATATCCTGTTTCACCGATATAAATTGTTACATAAATATTGTTAATTGAATAAATCTATGTTTGTACTTCACTTGGGTTCCAACCCTTTACTGAGCACATCCCCAACCTTCCGAGCTAACGGCTCGCGCACAGATCTCAGATTAGCTACCTGAGTTTCTGCGGCATAACAGCTTGCTGCCAGCGCAAAACTCAATCGTTCGGTTTCGTTACAAAGCAACTTTGCATTCGTGTGGGGCTTGTTTGGCGGCTGGAAACGCATGAATCTTGCGAATTTGCATAGAATGAAGTGTTTGTGATTTTTAGATTACGAGCTCGAAGTCCTTCAGCGAGCGCAAAACTCGAATGTTCGATTTCGTTATCAAGCGACTTTGCATTCGTTTGGGGCTTGTTTGGCGGCTGGAAACGCATGAATCTTGCGTATTAGCATAGAATGAAGTGTTTTTGATCTTATAATGCGAGCCGGAACTTCTACAGCGAGCGCAAGACTCAATCGTTCGACTTCGCTATACAGCGAGTTTGCATTCGTTTGGGGCTTGTTTGGCGGCTGGAAACGCATGAATCTTGCCTATTTGCATGGAATGAAGAGTTTTTGATCTTATAATACGAGCTGGAACGCTTGCTGCGAGCGCAAGACTCAATCGTTCGATTTCGTTATAAAGCGACTCTGCAGTCGTTTGGGGCTTGTTTGGCGGCTGGAAACACATGAATCTTGCGTATTAGCATAGAATGAAGTATTTTTGATCTTATAATACGAGCTGGAACGCCTGCTGCGAGCGCAAAACTCGAATGTTCGATTTCGTTATCAAGCGACTATGCATTCGTTTGGGGTTTGTTTGGCGGCTGGAAACGCATGAATCTTGCGTATTTGCATAGAATGAAGTGTTTTTGATCGTATAATACGAGCTAGAACTCCTACAGCGAGCGCAAGACTCAATCGTTCGATTTTGTTATAAAGCGACTTTGCATTCGTTTGTCGCTTGTTTGGCGGCTCGAAACGCATGAATCTTGCGTATTTGCATAGAAAGATGTATTTTCGATCTTATAATACGAGCTGGAACGCTTGCTGCGAGCGCAAAACTCAATCGTTTGGTTTCGTAACAAAGCGACATTGCATTCGTTTGGGGCTTGTTTGCCGACTCGAAACGCATGACTCTTGCGTATTTGCATAGAATGAAGAGTTTTTGATCTTATAATACGAGCTGGAACGCCTACTGCGAGATCAAAACGCAATTGTTCGATTTCGTTATCAAGCGACTTTCCATTCGTTTGGGGCTTGTTTGGCAGCTGGAATCGCATGAATCTTGCGTATTTGCATAGAATGATGCGTTTTTGATCTTATAATACGAGCTGGAACGCCTGCTGCGATCGAAAAACTCAATCGTTCGATTTCGTTATAAAGCGACTTTACCTTCGTTTGGGGCTTCTTTGGCGGCTGGAAACGCATGAATCTTGTGAATTTGCATAGAATGAAGTGTTTGTGATTTTTAGATTACGAGCTCGATCTCCTTCAACGAGCGCAAAACTCAATCGTTCGATTTCGTTATAAAGCGACTTTACATTCGTTTGGGGCTTGTTTGACGGCTGGAAACGCAAGAATCTTGCGTATTTGCATAGAATGAACTGTTTTTGATCTTATAATACGAGCTGGAAATCCTACACCGAGCGCAAGACTCAGTCGTTCGATTTCGTTATAAAGCGACTTTGCATTCGTCTGGGGCTTGTTTGGCGGCTGGAAACGCATCAATCTTGCGTATTTGCATAGAAGGAAGTGTTTTTGATCTTATAATACGAGCTGGAACGCTTGCTGCGAGCGCAAAACTCAATCGTTCGGTTTCGTTACAAAGCAACTTTGCATTCGTTTGGGGCTTGTTTAGCGGCTGGAAACGCATGAATCTTGCGTATTTGCATAGAATGCAGTGTTTTTGATCTTATACTACGAGCCGGAACTTCTACAGCGAGCGCAAGACTCAATCGTTCGATTTCGGTATAAAGCGACTTTGCATTCGTTTGGGGCTTGTTTGGCGGCTGGAAACGCATGAATCTTCCGAATTTGCATAGAATGAAGGGTTTTTGATCTTAGATTACGAGTTCGAACTCCTTCAGCGAGCGCAAAACTCGAATGTTCGATTTCGTTATCAAGCGACTTTGCATTCGTTTGGGGCTTGTTTGGCGGCTGGAAACGCATGAATCTTGCGTATTAGCATAGAATGAAGTATTTTTGATCTTGTAATACGAGCTGGAACATCTGCTGCGAGCGCAAAACTCGAATGTTCGATTTCGTTATAAAGCGACTTTGCAGTCGTTTGGGGCTTGTTTGGCGGCTGGAAACGCATGAATCTTGCGTATTTGCATAGAATGAAGTATTTTTGATCTTATAATACGAGCTGGAACGCTTGCTGCCAGCGCAAAACTCAATCGTTCGGTTTCGTTACAAAGCAACTTTGCATTCGTTTGGGGCTTGTTTGCCGGCTCGAAACGCATGACCCTAGCGTATTTGCATAGAATGAAGAGTTTTTGATCTTATAATACGAGCTGGAACTCCTACACCGAGCGCAAGACTCAATCGTTCGATTTTGTTATAAAGCGACTTTACATTCGTTTGAGGCTTGTTTGGCGGCTGGGAACGCATGAATCTTGAGTATTTGCATAGAATGAAGTGTTTTTGATCTTATAATACGAGCCGGAACTCCTACAGCGAGCGCAAGACTCAATCGTTCGATTTTGTTATAAAGCGACTTTGCATTCGTTTGGGGCTTGTTTGGCGGCTCGAAACGCATGAATCTTGCGTATTTGCATAGCAAGATGTGTTTTTGATCTTATAATACGAGCTGGAACGCTTGCTGCGAGCGCAAAACTCAATCGTTCGGTTTCGTTACAAAGCAACTTTGCATTCGTTTGGGGCTTGTTTGGCGGCTGGAAACGCATGAATCTTGCGAATTTGCATAGAATCAAGGGTTTTTGATCTTAG
This sequence comes from Ichneumon xanthorius, assembly GCA_917499995.1. Lineage (NCBI taxonomy): Eukaryota > Metazoa > Arthropoda > Insecta > Hymenoptera > Ichneumonidae > Ichneumon > Ichneumon xanthorius. The sequence goes on along the minus strand of OU824201.1, from coordinate 1,482,259 downwards.
ATTACGAGGTCGAACTCCTTCAGCGAGCGCAAAACTCGAATGTTCGATTTCGTTATCAAGCGACTTTGCATTCGTTTGGGGCTGGAAACGCATGAATCTTGCGTATTATCATAGAATGAAGTATTTTTGATCTTATAATACGAGATGGAACGCTTGCTGCCAGCGCAAAACTCAATCGTTCGCTTTCGTTACAAAGCAACTTTGCATTCGTTTGGGGCTTGTTTGCCGGCTCGAAACGCATGACTCTAGCGTATTTGCATAGAATGAAGAGTTTTTGATCTTATAATACGAGCTGGAACTCCTACACCGAGCGCAAGACTCAATCGTTCGATTTTGTTATAAAGCGACTTTGCATTCGTTTGGGGCTTGTTTGGCGGCTGGAAACGCATGAATATTGCGAATTTGCGTAGAATGAAGAGTTTTTGATCTTATAAAACGAGCTGGAACGCCTGCTGCGAGAGCAAAACTCAATCGTTCGATTTCGTCGTAAAGCGACTTTGCATTCGTGTGGGGCTTGTTTGGCGGCTGGAAACGCATGAATCTTGAGTATTTGCATAGAATGAAGTGTTTTTGATCTTATAATACGAGCCGGAACTCCTACAGCGAGCGCAAGACTCAATCGTTCGATTTCGTTACAAAGCGACTTTGCATTCGTTTGGGGCTTGTTTGGCGGCTGGAAACGCATGAATCTTGCGAATTTGCATAGAATGAAGTGTTTGTGATTTTTAGATTACGAGCTCGAACTCCTTCAGCGAGCGCAAAACTCGAATGTTCGATTTCGTTATCAAGCGACTTTGCATTCGTTTGGGGCTTGTTTGGCGGCTGGAATCGCATGAATCTTGCGTATTAGCATAGAATGAAGTATTTTTGATCTTATAATACGAGCTGCAACGCTTTGTTGTACCCCGGATAGGGTAGTAGCACCCTATTTGTAATACAACATAAATTAAGTAATATATTAATACGTCATTAATATATTCTTAATTTAATTAATATAATAATGTAGTAATATTAAACATTAACATTAAACATTATTATACGTTCTCGGGCAACAACATAATATTATACTATATTCGTATAATAGTATAATATTATAAAATAGTCGTAATAATACACCGTCGTATATTATATTCGTAATAATATACCGTCGTATATTATATTCGTAATAATATACCGTCGTATATTGTAGTATTGTAGTATGTAGTATGTAGTACATTCCAGTTCGGACAGCGGTGTCCGAAAAGTGGAGCAACTCCGGTTGCACAATATCGAGGTATGCAGCGGCACGCGACGAGCGCGCGTCGCTGCAACGAAATCCACCAAAAACCTGAGTCAGCCGTTAAGCAATCACGGGAGACTCGGTAATTAGAGCATCGACTCGAGAATCACCGAGTCACTTATGTCGAAATAAAAACATGCTCCAAATCCCGTTCTCGAAGAAGCGAGGATTTGGAAAGATAATCGTTTACAGAAATAAAGTAAACCATAAACATCTAAACAATATTAAGCTGACGTGCCTGCTCTCTTATTCGTATATAAGGGATCGAGAGCAGACACTCATCAGTCTCTTCCGAACTCCTGATTCTTACGGTTGACTATACGGATACACTTCGAGCACAGCTCAAACACGATAAGTGGGTCGTGTAATTGTAAACCCCTATCGTGAAAGATTAACGCCGGAGTGTCGTTAATCTAGAAAGTGTATCAAGCGTACAGAGTGTACCAGCGGTTGGTAATTCAAAGGACATATGTAAGCATAACTAGTGCTTTAACCAACGAACGAAAGTAACAATGAATAACATATAAACAGCAATATCCAAACGATGGAATAATCAAACATTAATAATAAAACATCGAAAGATAAATTAATGGAGCATTGTTGGATAACATAAGGCAGCTCCGTGAGAGCTGTAACCAAGAAATAAGTCTACGTCGAGTTGAACGTAGTGCGGGCAAAAGAAGGGAACCTCAATCAAAGGTTCCTGATAAGCATTGTTATATAGCAAATATAACAATGCCTTACTAAACAAATTAACTATCTAAATATCCTGTTTCACCGATATAAATTGTTACATAAATATTGTTAATTGAATAAATCTATGTTTGTACTTCACTTGGGTTCCAACCCTTTACTGAGCACATCCCCAACCTTCCGAGCTAACGGCTCGCGCACAGATCTCAGATTAGCTACCTGAGTTTCTGCGGCATAACAGCTTGCTGCCAGCGCAAAACTCAATCGTTCGGTTTCGTTACAAAGCAACTTTGCATTCGTGTGGGGCTTGTTTGGCGGCTGGAAACGCATGAATCTTGCGAATTTGCATAGAATGAAGTGTTTGTGATTTTTAGATTACGAGCTCGAAGTCCTTCAGCGAGCGCAAAACTCGAATGTTCGATTTCGTTATCAAGCGACTTTGCATTCGTTTGGGGCTTGTTTGGCGGCTGGAAACGCATGAATCTTGCGTATTAGCATAGAATGAAGTGTTTTTGATCTTATAATGCGAGCCGGAACTTCTACAGCGAGCGCAAGACTCAATCGTTCGACTTCGCTATACAGCGAGTTTGCATTCGTTTGGGGCTTGTTTGGCGGCTGGAAACGCATGAATCTTGCCTATTTGCATGGAATGAAGAGTTTTTGATCTTATAATACGAGCTGGAACGCTTGCTGCGAGCGCAAGACTCAATCGTTCGATTTCGTTATAAAGCGACTCTGCAGTCGTTTGGGGCTTGTTTGGCGGCTGGAAACACATGAATCTTGCGTATTAGCATAGAATGAAGTATTTTTGATCTTATAATACGAGCTGGAACGCCTGCTGCGAGCGCAAAACTCGAATGTTCGATTTCGTTATCAAGCGACTATGCATTCGTTTGGGGTTTGTTTGGCGGCTGGAAACGCATGAATCTTGCGTATTTGCATAGAATGAAGTGTTTTTGATCGTATAATACGAGCTAGAACTCCTACAGCGAGCGCAAGACTCAATCGTTCGATTTTGTTATAAAGCGACTTTGCATTCGTTTGTCGCTTGTTTGGCGGCTCGAAACGCATGAATCTTGCGTATTTGCATAGAAAGATGTATTTTCGATCTTATAATACGAGCTGGAACGCTTGCTGCGAGCGCAAAACTCAATCGTTTGGTTTCGTAACAAAGCGACATTGCATTCGTTTGGGGCTTGTTTGCCGACTCGAAACGCATGACTCTTGCGTATTTGCATAGAATGAAGAGTTTTTGATCTTATAATACGAGCTGGAACGCCTACTGCGAGATCAAAACGCAATTGTTCGATTTCGTTATCAAGCGACTTTCCATTCGTTTGGGGCTTGTTTGGCAGCTGGAATCGCATGAATCTTGCGTATTTGCATAGAATGATGCGTTTTTGATCTTATAATACGAGCTGGAACGCCTGCTGCGATCGAAAAACTCAATCGTTCGATTTCGTTATAAAGCGACTTTACCTTCGTTTGGGGCTTCTTTGGCGGCTGGAAACGCATGAATCTTGTGAATTTGCATAGAATGAAGTGTTTGTGATTTTTAGATTACGAGCTCGATCTCCTTCAACGAGCGCAAAACTCAATCGTTCGATTTCGTTATAAAGCGACTTTACATTCGTTTGGGGCTTGTTTGACGGCTGGAAACGCAAGAATCTTGCGTATTTGCATAGAATGAACTGTTTTTGATCTTATAATACGAGCTGGAAATCCTACACCGAGCGCAAGACTCAGTCGTTCGATTTCGTTATAAAGCGACTTTGCATTCGTCTGGGGCTTGTTTGGCGGCTGGAAACGCATCAATCTTGCGTATTTGCATAGAAGGAAGTGTTTTTGATCTTATAATACGAGCTGGAACGCTTGCTGCGAGCGCAAAACTCAATCGTTCGGTTTCGTTACAAAGCAACTTTGCATTCGTTTGGGGCTTGTTTAGCGGCTGGAAACGCATGAATCTTGCGTATTTGCATAGAATGCAGTGTTTTTGATCTTATACTACGAGCCGGAACTTCTACAGCGAGCGCAAGACTCAATCGTTCGATTTCGGTATAAAGCGACTTTGCATTCGTTTGGGGCTTGTTTGGCGGCTGGAAACGCATGAATCTTCCGAATTTGCATAGAATGAAGGGTTTTTGATCTTAGATTACGAGTTCGAACTCCTTCAGCGAGCGCAAAACTCGAATGTTCGATTTCGTTATCAAGCGACTTTGCATTCGTTTGGGGCTTGTTTGGCGGCTGGAAACGCATGAATCTTGCGTATTAGCATAGAATGAAGTATTTTTGATCTTGTAATACGAGCTGGAACATCTGCTGCGAGCGCAAAACTCGAATGCTCGATTTCGTTATAAAGCGACTTTGCAGTCGTTTGGGGCTTGTTTGGCGGCTGGAAACGCATGAATCTTGCGTATTTGCATAGAATGAAGTATTTTTGATCTTATAATACGAGCTGGAACGCTTGCTGCCAGCGCAAAACTCAATCGTTCGGTTTCGTTACAAAGCAACTTTGCATTCGTTTGGGGCTTGTTTGCCGGCTCGAAACGCATGACCCTAGCGTATTTGCATAGAATGAAGAGTTTTTGATCTTATAATACGAGCTGGAACTCCTACACCGAGCGCAAGACTCAATCGTTCGATTTTGTTATAAAGCGACTTTACATTCGTTTGAGGCTTGTTTGGCGGCTGGGAACGCATGAATCTTGAGTATTTGCATAGAATGAAGTGTTTTTGATCTTATAATACGAGCCGGAACTCCTACAGCGAGCGCAAGACTCAATCGTTCGATTTTGTTATAAAGCGACTTTGCATTCGTTTGGGGCTTGTTTGGCGGCTCGAAACGCATGAATCTTGCGTATTTGCATAGCAAGATGTGTTTTTGATCTTATAATACGAGCTGGAACGCTTGCTGCGAGCGCAAAACTCAATCGTTCGGTTTCGTTACAAAGCAACTTTGCATTCGTTTGGGGCTTGTTTGGCGGCTGGAAACGCATGAATCTTGCGAATTTGCATAGAATGAAGGGTTTTTGATCTTAGATTACGAGCTCGAACTCCTTCAGCGAGCGCAAAACTCGAATGTTCGATTTCGTTATCAAGCGACTTTGCATTCGTTTGGGGCTGGAAACGCATGAATCTTGCGTATTATCATAGAATGAAGTATTTTTGATCTTATAATACGAGATGGAACGCTTGCTGCCAGCGCAAAACTCAATCGTTCGCTTTCGTTACAAAGCAACTTTGCATTCGTTTGGGGCTTGTTTGCCGGCTCGAAACGCATGACTCTAGCGTATTTGCATAGAATGAAGAGTTTTTGATCTTATAATACGAGCTGGAACTCCTACACCGAGCGCAAGACTCAATCGTTCGATTTTGTTATAAAGCGACTTTGCATTCGTTTGGGGCTTGTTTGGCGGCTGGAAACGCATGAATATTGCGAATTTGCGTAGAATGAAGAGTTTTTGATCTTATAAAACGAGCTGGAACGCCTGCTGCGAGAGCAAAACTCAATCGTTCGATTTCGTCGTAAAGCGACTTTGCATTCGTGTGGGGCTTGTTTGGCGGCTGGAAACGCATGAATCTTGAGTATTTGCATAGAATGAAGTGTTTTTGATCTTATAATACGAGCCGGAACTCCTACAGCGAGCGCAAGACTCAATCGTTCGATTTCGTTACAAAGCGACTTTGCATTCGTTTGGGGCTTGTTTGGCGGTTCGAAACGCATGAATCTTGCGTATTTGCATAGAATGATGTGTTTTTGATCTTATAATACGAGCTGGAACGCCTGCTGCGAGAGAAAAACTCAACCGTTCGATTTCGTTATAAAGCGACTTTGCATTCGTTTGTCGCTTGTTTGGCAGCTCGAAACGCATGAATCTTGCGTATTTGCATAGAAAGATGTGTTTTTGATCTTATAATACAAGCTGGAACGCTTGCTGCGAGCGCAAAACTCAATCGTTCGGTTTCAAACAAAGCGACTTTGCATTCGTTTGGGGCTTGTTTGGCGGCTGGAAACGCATGAATCTTGCGAATTTGCATAGAATGAACTGTTTTTGATCTTATAATACGAGCTGGAACTCCTACACCGAGCGCAAGACTCAATCGTTCGATTTCGTTATAAAGCGACTTTGCAGTAGTTTGGGGCTTGTTTGGCGACTGGAAACACATGAATCTTGCGTATTAGCATAGAATGAAGTATTTTTGATCTTATAATACGAGCTGGAACGCTTGCTGCCAGCGCAAAACTCAATCGTTCGGTTTCGTTACAAAGCAACTTTGCATTCGTTTGGGGCTTGTTTGCCGGCTCGAAACGCATGACTCTAGCGTATTTGCATAGAATGAAGAGTTTTTGATCTTATAATACGAGCTGGAACTCCTACACCGAGCGCAAGACTCAATCGTTCGATTTTGTTATAAAGCGACTTTGCATTCGTTTGGGGCTTGTTTGGCGGCTCGAAACGCATGAATCTTGCGTATTTGCATAGCAAGATGTGTTTTTGATCTTATAATACGAGCTGGAACGCCTGCTGCGAGAGAAAAACTCAACCGTTCGATTTCGTTACAAAGCAACTTTGCATTCGTTTGGGGCTTGTTTGGCGGCTGGAAAGGCATGAATCTCGCGTATTTGCATAGAATGAAGTGTTTTTGATCTTATAAAACGAGCCGTAACTCCTGCAGCGAGCGCAAGACTCAATCGTTCGATTTCGTTATAAAGCGACTTTACATTCGTTTGGGGCTTGTTTGGCGGCTGGAAACGCATGAATCTTGCGAATTTGCATAGAATGATGTGTTTTTGATCTTATAATACGAGCTGGAACGCCTGCTGCGAGAGAAAAACTCAATCGTTCGATTTTCTTATAAAGCGACTTTGCATTCGTTTGTCGCTTGTTTGGCAGCTCGAAACGCATGAATCTTGCGTATTTGCATAGAAAGATGTGTTTTTGATCTTATAATACAAGCTGGAACGCTTGCTGCGAGCGCAAAACTCAATCGTTCGGTTTCAAACAAAGCGACTTTGCATTCGTTTGGGGCTTGTTTGGCGGCTGGAAACGCATGAATCTTGCGAATTTGCATAGAATGAACTGTTTTTGATCTTATAATACGAGCTGGAACTCCTACACCGAGCGCAAGACTCAATCGTTCGATTTCGTTATAAAGCGACTTTGCATTCGTTTGGGGCTTGCTTGGCGGCTGGAAACGCATGAATCTTGCGTATTTGCATAAAATGAAGAGTTTTTGATCTTATAATACGAGCTGGAACGCTTGCTGCCAGCGCAAAACTCAATTGTTCGGTTTCGTTACAAAGCAACTTTGCATTCGTTTCAGGCTCGTTTGGCGGCTGGAAACGCATGAATCTTGCGAATTTGCATAGAATGAAGGGTTTTTGATCTTAGATTACGAGCTCGAACTCCTTCAGCGAGCGCAAAACTCGAATGTTCGATTTCGTTATCAAGCGACTTTGCATTCGTTTGGGGCTTGTTTGGCGGCTGGAAACGCATGAATCTTGCGTATTAGCATAGAATGAAGTATTTTTGATCTTATAATACGAGCTGGAACGCCTGCTGCGAGCGCAAAACTCGAATGTTCGATTTCGTTATAAAGCGACTTTGCAGTCGTTTGGGGCTTGTTTGGCGGCTGGAAACACATGAATCTTGCGTATTAGCATAGAATGAAGTATTTTTGATTTTATAATACGAGCTGGAACGGCTGCTGCGAGCGCAAAACTCGAATGTTCGATTTCGTTATAAAGCGACTTTGCAGTAGTTTGGGGCTTGTTTGGCGACTGGAAACACATGAATCTTGCGTATTAGCATAGAATGAAGTATTTTTGATCTTATAATACGAGCCTGAACTCCTACAGCGAGCGCAAGATTCAATCGTTCGATTTCGTTACAAAGCGACTTTGCATTCGTTTGGGGCTTGTTTGGCTGCTGGAAACGCATGAATCTCGCGTATTTGCATAGAATGAATTGTTTTTGATCTTATGAAACGAGCCGTAACTCCTGCAGCGAGCGCAAGACTCAATCGTTCGATTTCGTTATAAAGCGACTTTACATTTGTTTGGGGCTTGTTTGGTGGCTGGAAACGCATGAACCTTACGAATTTGCATAGAATGAAGTGTTTGTGGTTTTAAATTACGAGCTCGAACTCCTTCAGCGAGCGCAAAACTCGAATGTTCGATTTCGTTATCAAGCGACTTTGCGTTCGTTTGGGGCTTGTTTGGCGGCTGGAAACGCATGAATCTTGCGTATTAACATAGAATGAAGTATTTTTGATCTTATAATACGAGCTGGAACGCTTGCTGCCAGCGCAAGACTCAATCGTTCGGTTTCGTTACAAAGCAACTTTGCATTCGTTTGGGGCTTGTTTGCCGGCTGGAAACGCATGAATCTTGCGTATTTGCATAGAATGATCTGTTTTTGATCTTATAATACGAGCTGGAACTCCTACACCGAGCGCAAGACTCAATCGTTCGATTTCGTTATAAAGCGACTTTGCAGTCGTTCGGGGCTTGTTTGGCGTCTCGAAAGTCATGAATCTCGCGTATTTGCATAGAAAGACGTGTTTTCGATCTTATAATATGAGCTGGAAAGCTTGCTGCGAGCGCAAAACTCAATCGTTCGATTTCGTAACAAAGCGACTTTGCATTCGTTTGGGGCTTGTTTGCCGGCTCGAAACGCATGACTCTTGCGTATTTGCATAGAATGAAGTATTTTTGATCTTATAATACGAGCCGTAACTCCTGCAGCGAGCGCAAGACTCAATCGTTCGATTTCGTTATAAAGCGACTTTGCATTCGTTTGGTGATTGTTTGGCTGCTCGAAACACATGAATCTTGCGTATTTGCATAGAATGATGTGTTTTTGATCTTATATTACGAGCTAGAACGCCTGCTGCGAGAGAAAAACTCAATCGTTCGATTTCGTTATAAAGCGACTTTGCATTCGTTTGGGGCTTGTTTGGCTGCTGGAAACGCATGAATCTCGCGTATTTGCATAGAATGAAGTGTTTTTGATCTTATGAAACGAGCCGTAACTCCTGCAGCGAGCGCAAGACTTAATCGTTCGATTTCGTTATAAAGCGACTTTACATTCGTTTGGGGCTTGTTTGGCGGCTGGAAACGCATGAATCTTGCGTATTAACGTAGAATGAAGTATTTTTGATCTTATAATACGAGCTGGAACGCTTGCTGCCAGCGCAAGACTCAATCGTTCGGTTTCATTACAAAGCAACTTTGCATTCGTTTGGGGCTTGTTTGCCGGCTGGAAACGCATGAATCTTGCGTATTTGCATAGAATGAACTGTTTTTGATCTTATAATACGAGCTGGAACTCCTACACCGAGCGCAAGACTCAATCGTTCGATTTCGTTATAAAGCGACTTTGCAGTCGTTTGGGGCTTGTTTGGCGTCTCGAAAGTCATGAATCTCGCGTATTTGCATAGAATGAAGTGTTTTTGATTTTAGATTACGAGCTCGAACTCATTCAGCGAGCGCAAAACTCGAATGTTCGATTTCGTTATCACGCGACTTTGCATTCGTTTGGGGCTTGTTTGGCGGCTGGAAACGCATGAATCTTGCGTATTTGCATAGAATGAATTGTTTTTGATCTTATAATACGAGCTGGAACTCCTACAGCAAGCGCAAGACTCAATCGTTCGATTTTGTTATAAAGCGACTTTGCATTCGTTTGTCGCTTGTTTGGCAGCTCGAAACGCATGAATCTTGCGTGGTTGCATAGAAAGATGTGTTTTCGATCTTATAATACGAGCTGGAACGCTTGCTGCGAGCGCAAAACTCAATCGTTCGGTTTCGTAACGAAGCGACTTTGCATTCGATTGGGGCTTGTTTGCCGGCTCGAAACACATGAATCTTGCGTATTTGCATAGAATGATGTGTTTTTGATCTTATATTACGAGCTAGAACGCCTGCTGCGAGAGAAAAACTCAATCGTTCGATTTCGTTATAAAGCGACTTTGCATTCGTTTGGGGCTTGTTTGGCTGCTGGAAACGCATGAATCTCGCGTATTTGCATAGAATGAAGTGTTTTTGATCTTATGAAACGAGCCGTAACTCCTGCAGCGAGCGCAAGACTCAATCGTTCGATTTCGTTATAAAGCGACTTTACATTTGTTTGGGGCTTGTTTGGTGGCTGGAAACGCATGAACCTTGCGAATTTGCATAGAATGAAGTGTTTGTGGTTTTAAATTACGAGCTCGAACTCCTTCAGCGAGCGCAAAACTCGAATGTTCGATTTCGTTATCAAGCGACTTTGCATTCGTTTGGGGCTTGTTTGGCGGCTGGAAACGCATGAATCTTGCGTATTAACATAGAATGAAGTATTTTTGATCTTATAATACGAGCTGGAACGCTTGCTGCCAGCGCAAGACTCAATCGTTCGGTTTCGTTACAAAGCAACTTTGCATTCGTTTGGGGCTTATTAGCCGGCTGGAAACGCATGAATCTTGCGTATTTGCATAGAATGAACTGTTTTTGATCATATAATACGAGCTGGAACTCCTACACCGAGCGCAAGACTCAATCGTTCGATTTTGTTATAAAGCGACTTTGCATTCGTTTGTCGCTTGTTTGGCAGCTCGAAACGTATGAATCTTGCGTGGTTGCATAGAAAGATGTGTTTCCGATCTTATAATACGAGCTGGAACGCTTGCTGCGAGCGCAAAACTCAATCGTTCGGTTTCGTAACAAAGCGACTTTGCATTCGTTCGTCGCTTGTTTGGCGGCTGGAAACGCATGAATCTTGCGAATTTGCATAGAATGAAGTGTTTTTGATTTTAGATTACGAGCTCGAACTCCTGCAGCGAGCGCAAAACTCGAATGTTCGATTTCGTTATCAAGCGACTTTGCATTCGTTTGGGGCTTGTTTGGCGGCTGGAAACACATGAATCTTGCGTATTAGCATAGAATGAAGTATTTTTGATCTTATAATACGAGCTGGAACGCTTGCTGCCAGCGCAAAACGCAATCGTTCGGTTTCGTTACAAAGCAACTTTGCATTCGTTTCGGGCTTGTTTAGCTGCTGGAAACGCATGAATCTTGCGTATTTGCATAGAATGAAGTGTTTTTGATCTTATAATACGAGCCGGAACTTCTACAGCGAGCGCAAGACTCAATCGTTCGATTTCGGTATAAAGCGAGTTTGCATTCGTTTGGGGCTTGTTTGGCGGCTGGAAACGCATGAATCTTGCGAATTTGCATAGAATGAAGCGTTTTTGATCTTAGATTACGAGCTCGAACTCCTTCAGCGAGCGCAAAACTCGAATGTTCGATTTCGTTATCAAGCGACTTTGCATTCGTTTGGGGCTTGTTTGGCGGCTGGAAACGCATGAATCTTGCGAATTTGCAAAGAATGATGTGTTTTTGATTTTAGATTACGAGCTCGAACTCCTTCAGCGAGCGCAAAACTCGAATGTTCGATTTCGTTATAAAGCGACTTTGCCGTCGTTTGGGGCTTGTTTGGCGGCTGGAAACACATGAATCTTGCGTATTAGCATAGAATGAAGTATTTTTGATCTTATAATACGAGCTGGAACTCCTACAGCAAGCGCAAGACTCAATCGTTCGATTTTGTTATAAAGCGACTTTGCATTCGTTTGGGGCTTGTTTGGCGGCTGGAAACGCATGAATCTTGCGTATTTGCATAGAATGAACTGTTTTTGATCTTATAATACGAGCTGGAACTCCTACACCGAGCGCAAGACTCAATCGTTCGATTTTGTTATAAAGCGACTTTGCATTCGTTTGGGGCTTGTTTGGCGGCTCGAAAGTCATGAATCTTGCGTATTTGCATAGAATGAAGTGTTTTTGATCTTATAATACGAGCTCGAACTCCTTCAGCGAGCGCAAAACTCGAATGATCGATTTCGTTATCAAGCGATTTTGCATTCGTTTGGGGCTTGTTTGGCGGCTGGAAACGCATGAATCTTGCGTGTTTGCATAGAATGAAGTGTTTTTGATCTTATAATACGAGCCGGAACTCCTGCAGCGAGCGCAAGACTCAATCGTTCGATTTCGTTATAAAGCGACTTTACATTCGTTTGGGGCTTGTTTGACGGCTGGAAACGCATGAATCTTGCGAATTTGCATAGAATGAAGTGTTTGTGATTTTTAGATTACGAGCTCGAACTCCTTCAGCGAGCGCAAAACTCGAATGTTCGATTTCGTTATCAAGCGACGTTGCATTCGGTTGGGGCTTGTTTGGCGGCTGGAAACGCATGTATCTTGCGAATTTGCATAGAATGAAGTGTTTTTGATTTTAGATTACGAGCTCGAACTCCTTCAGCGAGCGCAAAACTCGAATGTTCGATTTCGTTATAAAGCGACTTTGCATTCGTTTGGGGCTTGTTTGGTGGCTGGAAACGCATGAATCTTGCGTATTTGCATAGAATGAAGTGTTTTTGATCTTATAATACGAGCTGGAACTCCTACAGCAAGCGCAAGACTCAATCGTTCGATTTTGTTATAAAGCGACTTTGCATTCGTTTGTCGCTTGTTTGGCAGCCCGAAACGCATGAAACTTGCGTATTTGCATAGAAAGATGTGTTTTCGATCTTATAATATGAGCTGGAACGCTTGCTGCGAGCGTAAAACTCAATCGTTCGGTTTCGTAACAAAGCGACTTTGCATTCGTTTAGGGCTTGTTTGGCGGCTGGAAATGCATGAATCTTGCGTATTAGCATAGAATGAAGTGTTTTTGATCTTATAATACGAGCTGGAACGCTTGCTGCGAGCGCAAAAATCAATCGTTCGGTTTCGTTACAAAGCAACTTTGCATTCGTTTGGGGCTTGTTTGGCGGCTGGAAACGCATGAATCTTGCGAATTTGCATAGAATGAAGGGTTTTTGATCTTAGATTACGAGCTCGAACTCCTTCAGCGAGCGCAAAACTCGAATGTTCGATTTCGTTATCAAGCGACTTTGCATTCGTTTGGGGCTTGTTTGGCGGCTGGAAACGCATGAATCTTGCGTATTAGCATAGAATGAAGTATTTTTGATCTTATAATACGAGCTGGAACGCCTGCTGCGAGCGCTAAACTCGAATGTTCGATTTCGTTATAAAGCGACTTTGCAGTCGTTTGGGGCTTGTTTGGCGGCTGGAAATGCATGAATCTTGCGTATTTGCATAGAATGAACTGTTTTTGATCTTATAATACGAGCTGGAACTCTTACACCGGGCGCAAGACTCAATCGTTCGATTTTGTTATAAAGCGACTTTGCATTCGTTTGGGGCTTGTTTGGCGGCTCGAAAGTCATGAATCTTGCGTATTTGCATAGAATGAAGTGTTTTTGATCTTATAATATGAGCCGGAACTCCTATAGCGAGCGCAAGACTCAATCGTTCGATTTCGTTACAAAGCGACTTTGCATTCGTTTGGGGCTTGTTTGGCGGCTCGAAACGCATGAATCTTGCGAATTTGCATAGAATGAAGTGTTTTTGATTTTAGATTACGAGCTCGAACTCCTTTAGCGAGCGTAAAACTCGAATGTTCGATTTCGTTATCAAGCGACTTTGCATTCGTTTGGGGCTTGTTTGGCGGCTGGAAACGCATGAATCTTGCGTATTTGCATAGAATGAAGTGTTTTTGATCTTATAATACGAGCTGGAACGCCAGCTGCGAGCGCAAAACTCGAATATTCGATTTCGTTATAAAGCGACTTTGCAGTCGTTTGGGGCTTGTTTGGCGGCTGGAAACACATGAATCTTGCGTATTAGCATAGAATGAAGTATTTTTGATCTTATAATACGAGCTGGAACGCCTGCTGCGAGCGCAAAACTCGAATGTTCGATTTCGTTATCAAGCGACTTTGCATTCGTTTGGGGCTTGTTTGGCGGCTGGAAACGCATGAATCTTGCGTATTTGCATAGAATGAACTGTTTTTGATCTTATAATACGAGCTGGAACTCCTACACCGAGCGCAAGACTCAATCGTTCGATTTTGTTATAAAGCGACTTTGCATTCGTTTGGGGCTTGTTTGGCGGCTCGAAAGTCATGAATCTTGCGTATTTGCATAGAATGAAGTGTTTTTGATCTTATGTTACGTCCTGGGTCTCTTCACACTCAGGTTAAACCATCAACAAATTTTTTTGTTTACACAGCAATAAGTTAAAACCCGATTTTCAATATTTAAATAATAATCAAAGAAATATTAATATTGTAACCAACGTATACGTTCTTACAAAAGCGGCATACATTGCCACATATTTGAAAGATTCAGGATTCTGACACTTTGTCGAGCCATAACATCCAAAATATTAAAGTTAACCAGGATCTAGTTAGTCTAATAAGTAAAGCATATCATTTAGAAGTTAGAGGGTCTGGTGGTCGATATAGCCTTATGACCAGCCGTTTTCGAGATATTTGAGGTTTTATATAAAAACGTACCTACCGTCTTACGGTATTTCCATACACGCATTATACTGCGTATTTATCCATTGTTCCACATATTACAATAATCCAAATAACGCCATAATTCGAAGGCGATACATAATAATAAATAAATCTCATTTTTGTTAACAATCAATAGTAATTGTTAACAACAAATTAATATTTTGCGAAATACGCGCAACATCGGAATATCGTTGTTGTGGAAACGATATTCGACGGCGCAAAATAATAATAACCGAATATTATTTTTGTTTTTACAATTAACGATAATTATTAATAAATAATAATAATTTTATAAAATGCGAAAATCGGTGAATCGATCGGACACCGATATTCACCAGCGCTAAAATATTAAATAATTATAATTCATATTTGAAAATATTATCGAATAATTAACAATAATTAATTGTTAATTTATATTTTTATAAAACGCGCAAAACCGTGAATATCGATAGAAATACGATATTCACAGGCGCTAAAATACTAAATAATTATAATTTTTATTCACGAATATTATAAAATAATTAATAATAATTAATTATCAATTTTATTAAATACAAATCCGCAATGCCGCGAATATCGATCAGAATACGATATTCACAAGCGGTAAAAAGCTAAATAATTATAATTTTATTTACAAAACATTGTAAAATAGTTGAGAACGATAAATTGTTAATTTATAATACGTAAAAGCGCGAGTCACCATGAATATGGGAGACACCCCGATATTCATGGGCGCATACATAACGAGTAAATATTCTCATAATTAATAAATAACAGTTAATGTTATTATTATTGTAAAAACAATTTAAATAAGTGTAATAAGCGTATTAGGCTTAATACATAGCATATATTCATAACATTATGCACATAGTCGCAATATATATCATATTGCCCGTTAAACAAAGAATATTGCGCTGTTAATTATTATTTAGCGTACATACTTAATTAATAATAATATAGGGCCATAGAATAAATATCGGATGGCAGGCCGAGCGTGGGACCGGACGCAGTCCCGATAGCGAGCTCCGCGAAGCTCCGCCGATAAGGCCCTCTGAGAATCAGGCCCGTGGGATGCTGCGTCAGCATACGGCTCCACGCGCGGCCTGTCCCCACCATCAAGCGTTGCGCTACCGTGGGACAAACAGTGCCTCCACTCGCGAGCGCGAGAGGCTGCCCCACCACCATCGGCGCTGCCGCGAGACGACGACAGCCCCCACCTAAGGGACAGCACGGCTACAGCGGGACCGCGAGCCGCTGCCCCCACCATCAGTACTCACGCTGCCGCGAGACAACGGTAGCCCCCACCTAAGGGACAGAACGGCTACAGCGGGACCGCGAGCCACTGCCCCCACCATCGGTACAGCTACAGCGGGACCGCAAAAGACTGCCCCACCACTGGTCATCCCGCTGCCGCGGGACCGCAAAAGACTGCCCCACCACTGGTCATCCCGCTGCCGCGAGTAAGCAGCACCACCACAGAGCGGCACACGGTAGGCAGCGCACCATTGGCCGGTGCAGCGGAGCGAATCCGCGAGGGCCTCCCCCGCCACCAACCGCGGACTCGGGAGACTCGCGGGCAGATCAGACACCAGGCATCTTTAGTTGAGATTCAGCGCTTCAATCATAGACATCTCCGCGAGTCCAGCTCCGTGCGAAGACGTGATCGCGCACGTTAATAAGACCAGTTCTTCTACGACTCTCATCTCCGGCGGTCGACACTTAGAGATCTCTCGAGGAGACTCACGCGATCCCGGTATTTTATATATAATTGTATTAATTGTCAATTCGAACTTAGAGTTTTACAATTTCCTATCACGAATAAATAACGCGATTGATACCTGGCTGCGACCAGGCGGTATACTTTGACCGATAGAAGATATCCTCGCGAATATTTCGTATCATAAATAATCTGTCAATAAAACAAACATTCACCGAATCTTAGCGATCGGAACTCTGTAATTAATTCCTCGATTAATAACGCGGTTGATACCTGGCTGAGACCAGGCGGCGACTTAGGGGCCGATATAAAATATCGATCGCGGGTAACATCGCGAATTAATAAATATTAATAATAATCATTTACCGATAACGATAAAATTGTAACTTCAGTGTAAACTATTTATCGCAAATCGAATTTAAAACCGAAAACGTTCTCCGACTAATAAAATTAACTTTCATTTATCGACGAAACCCAACAAACCGATCCCTCTCGAGTAAGATCGTCAAATAAGTAAGTAACCAACGGCGACAGCCACGGGAACAACATCTATATATAAATATTGGGGATTGGTTCACATTCACAAGTCCCCATAATCAAGTCAATACCTTACAAATACCCAAACCTATTGTCGCTTATTACTAGTTAAGTTAATAGACGTAAGTAACTGAAACTGACAATACCAGTCACGACCCAAGTCGGGACTGATAAAAGCCAGATTCAGAGCGAATTTAGTATTCCTGGAACACCATAGTTCGATCCGGAATAAATTGAAACTGATAACACCAGTCACGGCGCGAGTCAATACTGATCAAAATCAAATTCAGAGCGAGCACAATATTCCTGGAACTCCATAGATCGATCCGGAAGAAATTGAATTTGATAATACCAGTCACGACCCGAGCTGATACTGATAAAAATCAGATTCAGAGCGAACATAATATTCCTGGAACTCCATCGATCGATCCGGAATAAATTGAAACTGATAACACCAGTCACGGCGCGAGTCAATACTGATCAAAATCAAATTCAGAGCGAGCATAATATTCCTGGAACTCCATAGATCGATCCGGAACAAATTGAATTTGATAATACCAGTCACTACCCGAGCTGATACTGATAAAAATCAGATTCAGAGCGAAATTAAGGAAACAAAACTAGGATTAACCCAAAATTGGATTATATATAAATCGAAACTCAACCGAGTTCGATAGAAATTTGATCCAATATTAGTTAAGTAAATATATAAAACGCAACTCCTTTTCCTGGAACCTCCCGACTTCAACCATTATGGGAAATTCTGTGTGTGAACTAATCTCCAATCGTGAAATTCATAATGGGTCGTACACATGTTCCGCGGAAACTCGGGTCGCGTAAAACACGAACAAACGTTCTACCAAACCTCTATTCAGTTCGGTCTTCTCTGGAATCCAGAACTTCCAATTCTAAAATCATCACCGGCCACTCGGTGACCGCAGTAAAATCGAACAGTAATCCTGAAGTTATCTCCAAACGGAGAAACTTACCAACCATCGTATCCAACGGTATATTGAGAAATCACCGCGTCTACATAGAACGCGAAAAACCATCCGTCGAAAAAGCCAACGAGGAAGCTAGCACCGAGGACCGACCTGTCGACGAACAGATCGCGGAGGACGGCAACATTTCTGACGCCTCGACGGTGCTCTACCAGGACAGGCGGTCTGCGGCATCTTCTCCAGAATTGGTCATTGGCATCTAGCATCTTTAACCCGCTACGCCCAAAAGCTCATCACCTGCCACAAATCAAAAGGAAATAAGGTACGTATTATTACAAAATTAAAAT
The DNA here is from genome assembly GCA_917499995.1 of Ichneumon xanthorius. Taxonomy (NCBI): domain Eukaryota; kingdom Metazoa; phylum Arthropoda; class Insecta; order Hymenoptera; family Ichneumonidae; genus Ichneumon; species Ichneumon xanthorius. Next base: position 1,464,337 of record OU824201.1, on the reverse strand, counting down.
CCAAAAATATATAAAAATCACACTCATCCAGTGTAGCTCCGATCCCTGACCGGCGCATTCCGGTTTAAACCTTGGAGCATCTCATATAATCCGTTACGAATCGCTCACACGTTGATCCGGGATTTTTCCGAAAAATAAAAAGGGAAAATCATCAAATAATCAAACAAATAAAAATCGCGACGTAACAGGTTATATTTTCTGGTGACAGCGGTGGGATATCGCTGGATATAGTGTAAAATCATTACAGAATCGTTGCAAATCATTATAAAATCATTGCAAAATTATTGCAAATAATTACAAAATCAGTGCAAAATCATTGTAAAAAGTGTAAAAAATCAATGTAAAATCGTTGCCATAGCAAAACAGTTCAAAATTAGCTTAAATTTAGTGCAAAATCACGTAAAATAGAGAGCAAAAATTTGCAAAATCGAATCATATTCATTTTCACGTTAGCTTAAATTTGCTACTTTCTTTACCGAAAAATATACGTAAAATATCATTTTCAAAATGCCTCTCACTGTTGTTACGTCCGGTGAATTTTACCAAAAAAATTCACTGACGCAACCGGCTGAAAATCCACAAATTTGGAAATAAAATAATAGTCAGGAAAGTCATAGAAAATCCATAGAAAAATTATAACACGATTATTAATTATGCGTCAGCCAGCACTGAATGATTCAATTCAGTGATTGGCATAGCAACAATTGAGTAACTAAAAAAATATCGCAAGGGGTATATTCAGGTTGCTGGACAGGTATCATCGGCAGCGAGCATACCTTAGGCTACCTGAAGATCTCATTTTTTTAATTGAGACCGGAAAGGGCAATCCGAATCCTTAGCTAAATGCGTCGGGAGACGGAGCCTTATCGCTCGAATACATAGCGCGGAGCAACGCACATACGCACACAACGGTGCAGCCAGAGAATCCGTGTGACTGTCTCGAGGCGACTGATTGGCAAAATCACCGTCGGCGCTAACGAGTGCAGCACCTCTCAGGGCATAATTATTCAAAATATTATTTAAAGTATATTTAATTGTTTTTGATATAAACAACATCGGAATATACCAAATGTGGAGATTTCGCCAGAAAATAATGAATGAATCAATTATCTAATAAAATCACGAATGAAACGAAGTTTGGGTCAAATCGTTAATATAAAGTTGTCATAAACATTTATGACTTATTATTATGTATTATTATTATCATCGAGGAAATTAATTAACACATTAAAATCATAGTTTACTATCACTAGAATAGTCAAATAAAATAGTCAGTAGCAGAGAATTAATTATTATCATCCGAGAAAAATATTTAGAGACATTAAATAATTATCCGTTGAAAAACAGGAATTTATAAGCAATATTTGGAGTAGTTTGAATAATCGGGTGTATAACTTTGGATAGGAAAATCGTAGAAACTTCGTTCAAATTTGTGAATTCTTGTTGTTTAAATCTAAGATTGTCAGAGTAATTTGTTTATCACGAAAATCATTGTGAAGACCGGAATTCTGAAATTATTAAAATAAGCTGCGGAAGACGCTAAAACCGATCGATATTGACCGAAGAAGGGGGCGGCTGATGCAACGGGCAGCTTGGAGGCGCGGGTGCCCCCGATCAAAACAATAAAAGAGGCACTTCCAAGGGCGGCAGGACAGTCTTTCGACACAGTCTTGCGGGTGACATATGTCACCTCTTCGCGACAGTCTTGCGGGCGACATACCTCTACCTCTTCGTGACAGTTGTCTTTCGCGGGCCGGAACCAGTCATCCGACGCATACATCTACAGTTATTATCCGCGGAAAACTAATTATTGTCTAGAAGTCTTTGACTTCTCACGGAATATTGTATCAACACAGTTAAAATTTCAATATAGTTTCGGAGTCTGAATTCTGGAGTTAACAATCAAATAAATATTCTAAATTTTCGACGGATAAATAAATTGGAGTTCAACGAAAAGTTATTTCATCATCCTGCATATTTCGATATCAGTATTTACTCGTCCATCTCATCATTCATCGTTGATAAATCGACTTTCCCTGAAAGAAAGAAGGAAGGAAGGAAGGAGGAATTCGGAATCAACATCTTTCATCCATTTTCGATCATTCCATTCATAAGAGTCATTCATTGACAATCACCGTAAGTCATCGAATTATTTAAATTCAAATCATTTATTTTATTTCAACGATCGTCCTTGAATAACTTATTCCATTGACCAACAATTAACTATCTTGAACATTTGAGGAACTTGTCGAATTATTTAATTTCAATTCATTTTATCTCATCGGTCATTTTGAGATTTTATTCTTTTGTTATTTCACCGGATGTTAATTAACTATCTCGAATCATTATCAATCAATAATCAGGGTTTCAATAAATCATAGTTTTGATAAATCATAGTTTGAATTTAAAAGTCGAGATCTTCGATCCTTTTTCGAGAGACCCAGGGTATAGAGCAATGAACTCAACGTTTGGAGATAACGCTGGCCTTCAGTCGGTGGCGGGCAGCATTGCGCGACCGTGAGGGATCTAATTACACAGCCTTGCTACGGTGTGTCAGGGTCAAGTGAGGAATCATAATATTTTGAACGTGATGGACACCTTATAAGATCATCGAGCTATATTCTTTTCGACATGCAGACTCAGCCCATCCCTGAATAATTTTCCGAAAGGTTAGATTCAAAAGGGGCACTGTTCTGGTAAAGCGTCACATGCGATAAACGCGTAATAGGGAGAGAAATCTCCTTTACCGTAGATGCAGGAAAAAGCTTATCAGGACGTAACACTGTAGAGGAATTTCGTTATTTGCACGTGTAAGGGTATGAGCTATGTACGTTGTCCTTGGTGACGATTTTGTTTACAACACACCGACTTTTGTTATTTTACGGAAGAAAAGCCAGTCTGTGAGACGAGCTGCGACAGAACAGATGTGCCAATAAATGATCTTTCTGTAAATGTCTTGTGCTTTCACACGAGAAATTATTAGCGGTAAAACGGATGCTGCAGAAAATGGAAGCAAATCTGGCTTCCCGCGAACTCAATTTACAAAAACAAATTATTTTAAAACAACGTCAGCCCCATCGCATGACAGCTTATTCAAACGCGGTCAAAGACGAAAAAGATCGCGTTAATCTCAAAGGAAAGTGCGTCACGAACAAAAATTCATTACAGACGCATGTCAAAACGATCGCGGCCCGCGATTCCCCTCCGTGCGATAATTGCAATAAAAGGGGTCATAAATCAAAGAATTGTTGGTCGAAATTTCCCGAAAAACGGCCTCAACGTTTAAAACATAAAACGAATCCAGGAAAAACCAATAAACTATCACAATTAAATTCAAATAAAAATCGGAACGGTAAACCTCGCCCCTTGTGCGATTATTGCAATAAATTGGGCCACGTAGTAGCACAATGTTTCAAAAGACTAAAAGCCGAGAGACAAAGCACGGGAAACGCGAACCTCCGATTGGAAAAACCCGGTGCAAACCAAACGAAAAAACCATCAGAGCGCCCGGTGCGCACAGTGGATATCGCGAACGAATTATCCGTACCATCAACGTCCGCTTGGGGAAACGTTGGTTCACTTCCGCGGTCGAAATCGTCCCCCCAATTAAATATCAAAGGGACGGAATCCGAAATTCTCGTGGTCAAATCGAATTTTCTATCGGTCGGAATGACACCGTTGGCTCGGAATCTCACGCGAAAAATCGGGCGATTATAGAATGGATCGAAGAAATGGATCGGGGGAAAAATAAATCATTCTTGTTCAACAACCGCGACACAGTAGTGATATCAAAGGATCTCAATCAGTAAAAAAAAAAGAGAGAAATGGAATCCCGAAATAAAAGAGGATTACATTCCGCATTTAGATGCTGCAACCGGAGTTTACTTAGGAAACACGGTAGCATCGAATAAATTGGCGTAGCGTGTCTGATGGCGATATAGACCAACGAGGAGGACGCAGAGCCTGCCATTTCTGCAGTGACCCTAGAGGCTGTAAAGCTCTGCGATTCCAGTTCGGGGTATATTTCGCAAGGTTGCTGCCAATCCGGTGAAATACTTAGCGTAAAAGATCCGAATTGCCGCATAATCATTCAGCAGACGCACGACCATCTTGTTTTGCGAGTCGAGTGCGAACTCGTAAAACGATCTAAAGACTTATTACGACTCAAGGATTCAAGTGCCGAAGAGCGAGTAAGCATCGATTAACTAATGGAAGAGAACGGCCGATCTCTTCCATATTTCTGAACAAATTTTTGAATCACACGAACGCAGTCGAACATAAAATTTCCACGATTCTCGATCAAACAATCTTAATTCGCTAATATCGGTTTCCACGCGTTCACAAGTATGAACACTGCAGAGCAGGTTGGCGCTCTTATCGAGGGAAAATTATTCAAACCTCAGATTTTCCATACAGCTCGCCGCTTTGGATCGAGCCCAATAGAGGACGATTCACAGGGGAAGCCCAGATGGAGAATAATAATAGATTATAGAAAAATATATAAATAATAAAAAATAAATAAAAAATAAATAAATAAATAAAAAGCCTATCTATTTTCAAATATAAACGAAATCCCTGATCAGATGGGTAGTGCTAAATATTTTCCCGTATTTGATTTAGCAAGCGGGTCTCATTAAATCTGCATACATCCTTCAGATGTAAAAGCAAAAAAAAAACCGCGTTCGCACGCCATTTGGGCATTATAGATTCAATCGCACGCCGTTTGTGCTTAAAAAAGGAAAACGCTTCGGCAACATTTCAACGTTACATGGACCGTGTTTTACGCGGCTTACAAGGTAACGAACTCCTCGTATACCTTGACGAAACGGTACTATACGTAAGCTCACTTAGGAAGCACAAAATCAAATTTAACAAACTACCGATGTTCTTAATGTCGCTGTAGGTAGCATTCTTGGACAAAAATCGGTAGCGACAAACTATATCGTAGGCATCGTGAACATTGTCAAAAGCCGAAATGAACTACTCCACCATCGAAAAGGAGTTATTAACGACCTTTTATTGCATAGGGCATTTCATACCCTCCTTTTACGGCCGAGAATTCACTCTCGTGACCGACGACAAACCATTAATATTGCTAATTCAGTAAAATAACCCGCGAATAGATTGGTTCATTACCGCTTAAAACTCGCGACTTTCTTTTTGTTAACATGAAAATTATATACAAACCAGGTAGGGTAAAACGTAACGTAAATGCTCTGTCGCAAAAACCGCCTGAAGTGAAAGCACCGGTAAACAAAAATCAGTATTAGTAGTCATGACCATACGGTTCAAAGCAAAAGAGGATCCGTCTGGCAAACAGCGACGAACATTCGTAATTATCGAAATTGAACCATTGAATTATGTACTAATCCGATTCAAAATCGTTATAACGTGAGTTTAGTTTTAAAAACAAATAAACTAATAATATTTGGACTATATAATAAATCGCAAACTTAAAATAAAAGTGATTAACATTTATTCGGCAAACGCGAATAATCATTCGAACATTCAATTGTTAAGTAAAATAATAAAATGTGCGCGAGTGTTAAAAGGTCTGAAAATTTTAACTCGTGCTTAAGGAAAATAAAAATAAATGTGCGCGAATATATAATTCGACCAAAAGGAATAAAAACCTGAAATCGTACTTGCGACCCAACCATTGCAATAAAGGTTGATTATTGGCACCATAAAACACCGAAGCAATAAAACATTTTTAATTACCTCATCTACGGCCGGTGATACACCGGTACGGAATTTCCCGGCCAGCCAACAAAGGGCTCGCTTATCAGCTTCACCGTCCGGTTCCCCCTCCGCCGTCGAGCGCGAGCTACTGTACGCGCGCGGTGCAGCCTCAGTCGACGTTCAGAGGTGATCAGCGTAACAGCTTTTTATATAAAGAAAAAACGATCGACCATAGTACGGAATTCGGTACCTAGTAACGAAAGTGACGAGTGTTCGGTGCAATTGACGGCGAACCTCGAGTAAATTTCGAGTAACGAGTATTGACGAACTCACTAGTGGTGTGCCACGAGTCTCAAATAACTCTTTTAGAATAGAATAGAATAGAATTTATTAATTTGTTCTTTGACCCCTTTGGGCCTGTACAAATGGGAGTCGTGTTGACATTGTTTAAATTTGCAGAGTAAATCCAATCCTTATTTTCTATATGTTTTTACTTTATTGCGCTTATAGACTATTAACCTCATCGTTCCGTTTCCGATTCTCGAATTGTTCCTTTGCGGATCTCAATAGCAGATTTTACAAAAGTTACGAAAGTCTTAATTTTATTAACCGTGTTAGCGTTTAGGATGTCTAACCAGAATTCAACATTGTCGGCGTTATTTTTTGGCCTAATGTTCGCGTACGCTGGACAAATAGCTAGAAAATGATACAATGTTTCCGGTTTCTGCATGTTACAACAGTGACACATGATATTTGGGTTTAGGGTGACCCTTCGCCCGTAGATACAGATTCTCCCGTTATAATTATCGATTAGCCGGCATTGCGCGATCAGGCCAATTGCTGGAAAAGGGACTCTCTCATCTAGATAGCTCTGTCGTGTTTCTGATTTCGCGATAAACTGATACACTTGGAGACTGTTTGTCTTAGCGACTCTCAGCTTGTCAGCTGCTTTGATCCTTATATTATATTCTTTTATCATTTCCTCTTGCTGAGTTCTGTTCCACTGGGGGAGCAGTGATTGTACGGTATCGTTTGAGCCACATTTTTCCAGCAAATGGTTAACCTGTTTCACCCAGTTATATTTGGTTGGTGTTTCTCTCTTGTCCGCTAGAGTTATTAGTCTGTTAAAACATATTCGCGGTAATCGGAAATCGGGTATTTTTTTTATTTTACCAATCCAGTTGCACGCTCTATCAATAACTCTCCCGGAGAGGGGAGCTGCTCCAATTTCCGTTCTAAGGGCAAAATTCGGACAGTTTGCCGGTAAGCCTAGGAGCTTCTTATAAAAACATGCTTGAATTATATCAACTTCGGCTAGGTACCTCAGGCCCCACACTTCAATTCCGTAAAACAAGACACTTATTGCTAGAGAGTCGAAAAGAGACTCTTTTGTTGCCCAAGAGTCGGATTTTGTTACTCTTAATATGTTCATTACTGCGTAAGCCGCGGTTTTCGTTGAGCTCTCCGCTTTTTCCTTTGTACCAACGAAGAGGCCTGAACTGGAAAAAGTTATTCCTAAGTACGTGAATTTTTTGACTTCTTCTATTCGCTCGTTCCCATATATATAGCCTCTCGATTTCTGGGCCTTTCCTTTGTGAAAAGTCATTGATTTGGATTTGTCTTGGTTTACGGTTACAAGGTTAACATCACAATATTCCTTGAGGATTTTCATCTTTCCGTGCATGTCTGCTATTGAGCTCGCGAATAGCACAATATCGTCGGCGAACGCTAGGCTTAGTATCTCGTGTCTTGGGTCGATAGAGATACCTCGGGAGCCTTTTGCTTGGAAAAAGTTTTCCAGATCGCTAATATATAATGCGAAGAGAAGAGGACTTAAAATCTCCCCCTGTAGGACACCTTGCGTAACTTGGACAGCCTCTGAGGCTCCATTTTTTGTTCTCACGGCTATGGTCGTTCTGTTGTATAGACTTTGGCATATACGAATAAATTTCCCGCTTACTCCCATTTTTGCTAGTTTTTCCCACAGAATGTTATGGTTCACAGTATCGAAAGCTTTTACAAAATCTATGAAGAAAGCGTGTACTTTTTTATTGGGTTGTGATAGATAGATTTGGAGGACTGCGTTTAGCGTAAAGATATTGTCTATACAGCCTCTTTCCTTGCGAAAACCGGCTTGTGATTCTGGGAGTAGATTTGTGCCCTCTGAAAACTTTGTTAGGCGGTCGTGTAGAATTTGTGTAAAGATTTTTGCTATGCAGTTTACTAGTGAGATGCATCTGTAGTTGTTGGGGTTTTTTATATCCCCTTTCTTATGCAACATGATAGCATGAAGTTCGGTCCAGGCATGAGGAACGCATTCCTTTTCCATTACTCTGTTGAAAAAGTATTCTAAATAGCTAATCCTGTTTCCGGGAAGGTGTTTGTAAAATTCGTTTCTAATCCCGTCGGGGCCCGAGGCCTTTCCATTCTTACATTTGGTGTCTAGTTGTTAACTCGCAGTTAAGAATAGTTTGCCTCGGGGGAAAGAGCTGCATAAAATATTCGTGCCATTGTTGCGGGCCGATTCCGTTAACTATAGCTGGCCGAGATCTGAAACGATTTACTATACTCCAAAATTCTTTTGTATTCTTACTATTTGCGATCGAGATTCGTATGTAGTTTTCGTACTCTTTTTTCTTCGATTCCAGCATGTCAGTGTAACTTTTTTTCGTTATAATGTAACTTTTTTTTGTCAGCATCAGCAAAATCCCTAGCCTTGCAGAATTTTAGACAGCTCTTTACCTTTTGCTTGGCTATTTCACACTCCTTGTCGAACCACGGTTTTCGGTACGTTTTTTTCTTGAAACAATTAGCTTTTTTTAACCCTACGGTTCGCGCGCTGAGTAATATTATGTCCGTGAGAGTCTTATTGAGTTCATCCGTCGTTTTTTCGACCCACCCGGCCGGGATTGCATGTTGCATTGTTAAGGCGGAGCTCTCAGCTACTTTGTCGTCCCAGCGGAGAGGTTTGAAAAACGTAGTGTTATCATCCCTGATTACAATCGGTGTAGGAAAGAAATTAGTTTCTAAGATCACTGGCAAGTGATCTGAACCGGTGACTATTTCAAGTACTTTAAAATCGGTCATCACATCACTGTGTTTCCAGTCGCAGGCTATTATGTCTATTATCGTAAAGCCTAGCTTGCCGCGTGAGGTGTACTGCCCGGGTGTATCGCTGGGGAACCTGCCGTTCGCGATAATAAAAGCCTCATTTTCAAAACAATTCACAAGCTTTCTTCCTTCCGTCGTTATTTCGGGGTCGAGCGAGCATCGAGCGCCTGTAATGTTTTCACATCCCGAGAGCAACTCCTCGCAGAGTTGATTAAGATCTCCGATTCTGCTATTGAAATCGCCTCCAACGATAATTGGGAGTTGTGAGAATTCACTCGTTAATCTATTTAAGAGTTTCGCGAGATTGTTTATCGAAAGATCAAAAACGGGGACCGGTCTTGCCGGGGGAAAATAGCATAGGATAACTATTATCGTTACGGTAGGAGCTACTAGTTTTACGCAAAGCATCTCGTTTGTTTGATCAATTATTTCATAAGAAAAAATTTGTTTGTTTACCGCTATCATGAGTCCGCCTTTCGCGTGGCCTTTAACTCTCTCTCTTACCGCGTATGACTGGATGACGCTGTATTGAGTCAACCACGCTGCGCTATCGATACCAGGTCCAGTGGACCACGTCTCCGAGAAACACAAAATATCACTGCCTGACACGCACTCGGCCAGATCTGGCCCGTTTTTTATGCCATGCACATTCCAATAGCATACTCGGAGAGGGTTCAAATCACTTGTATTATCGTTCGCTCTGCTGACGGTCTGGTGATCGGCGTGGGCGGGGTCCGCTGTTGGTTGCTACTTTTTCTTCATCGTGTTGTTCCTGGTTGTCCGAGGCGTTACATTTAAGTACCCCTCCATCGTTGACGCCTGTTGAGAGCTGGTCGAGTTGGATCTGCTGCTCTTTCTCGTGGCTGCGATTTTTACCGTGTCCGCTTCGCTTAAGAAATTATCGAGCAGCCCTTTGCCGTCGTCTTCCTTCTTGCTGTTACTTGACGGTGTTTTATTCCCGGTGTTTTCGTGGACTTTTGTCAACGACGAGATCTCGTTGCCTGAGAGTGGCCGGTTGTTTACTATTAGTTGGCCTCTTCGGATCGTGGATTCTTCTCCTCTGCTTCTCAGGCTATTTCTCGCTTTAATGAGTTGCTTTCTGGTTTCTCTTTCCTCCTTGCTGAGGTCGTTTCCAATTGCAAAATTGAGTTTTCCGAAATTGGCAGCTTTCTCGAAAAATAATTTTTTCCATCTCGGCGCTGGTAGTTTGATAACTGTCGGTCGGTTGCCGGGCATCTTGCCGACTCGGTATACTGTGGTTATACACAGCTCCGGTATGTTTACTTTGGCCTTGCGTATTATATCCACCACATTTCCTAATAGGCTTTTGTTTACCTCACCGGTGTCCGGGACCTTGAATAGCATGATAGTCGCGGCAGTGGCCGCCTTTTCTTCTCTGGAGAGTTTCTGATTTATCTTGTGCACTTGCGCCTCGATTTCTTCTTGCCTCGCGTCTTGCCTTTCTTGGGTTGTTATGATGGTTTCCACATCTTTTTGGAGTTGGCTATTAGTCCCTTTTATTTCCTTTATATCGGAACTGATCTCAAGCAATTTGTTCCAAATTTCTTCGGAGGTTGGCATCCTGCAAACCTCAGTAGACGTTTTAGCACTGTTTAAACTTTCACTTTCGCTGGGTTGCACTGCGCTACTCTGTTTCTTGTTTGTGGAGACCGTGGCTGAAGAGCGCGGCTGGATTAGGCTTTTCGTAACGGATTCGCTGTATAAGCGACGAACTGATTTGGTGTTACTCGAGCGGGCGTGCGGAGCTACCGACACAACACGTCCGTCGCCTTCGGCTGTCAACACGAGACTCCTCAATAACTCTTTTAGTGTAACCTTTAGTTTAGTGCGAATAACGATAAATCTTATTAGAATAACAAGTATCAATAACCGTAGTGAGTAATCCCGATAAACTTAGTGTAGTGTCTAAAACAATAAGTGTATCGACTAAAATCTAAAGGACCTCGTCATAATGCCCGTAACTAAACGCGGATCCAAGCCGGCGCGGGTCGACCCGATCAAGAAACGACGGCTCGTCCCGAAGGAGGAAGCTCCACGAACCACCAGGGCAACCAGGAGCCAGACCGAACCTGCGAGAGCCAAAAACCTGGACAAAAAACGTATTTATACGAGGAGCGAACTAAACCAACTGCTGAGCGAACCGCTCCCAAACCTGCATGAGGTTTTTCAGGCGTACAACCAGGAGTATTTCGACAACGCAATTCGGGGTTTTGAGTTCCGGTGGTGTTCCCAATTACGTTCAATTGCGGGACGAATGAGAACTTATCCTCATAGATGGATAAGCCTCTCGAAGGTTCTCCACGTCGGCCGAAAAAAACAAGTAATGGTGGAAACTCTGCTGCATGAGATGATCCATGCCTATCTATTCTGCAAAGGTGACATGGAAGCAATGGACCATGGTCCACGATACCTCGAGATAATGGAGGACGTGAACAAACGAAGTGGTCTGTCGACAACCGTCTTCGATGAAGGAGGCTTAGATCACATCCAACATTTGCAGACGATATGGCAGTGCAGTAACTGCAAGGAGAAGATGGTGCGGCTACCAGTCCACGACCACGACAAGTCCGTGAAAAACCACGCGAAAATATGCAACGGCTCGTGGGTCAAAATCGAGTGAGTGGCCAAGGAAAGTTCACCCTTGGGTCACAACACCACGAGAACGTAAACCAGCGAATATTCGATCTGGGAGTTTCTGGACGAAAATATTCTCGAACTTGGCCGAGAATGCTGAAAAGAAATTTCGGCGCGGATCCAGAAAATTCGGCATAGCCAGCGCTCGCGCATTCATCATCTGCGTCATCATCAAAAAATCAATACATCTTGACGGCGAGGGAATTGCACAAGATATCCAACATCGGAGAAAAGGGAGGAGGACAATACACGTCTCTTCCTCACCTGCATCGCGGTGGCCACCAGGCCGTTTGGCTACAACTATGGAGGACCATCGCTCGACATCACTACAATCTCTCTAAACGGAGTCGCAGACTGCGACCACCTCTTCTGGAGCACGGAACTCCTTAACAGGCTCCATCGGATAATCATCCATCAAATATATTTTTGCGAACAAAATACAGCAAACCGAAACTAATTGATATTAGTTTATCACCAGCTGCTCGAGTCATCATCAACGTTGTATGACAGGTGAAACGATCCAGTGTAATCCACGGTTTCTACTTAAGAGAAGCCTCATATATAAAATATAAGCGTCGTAGCCTACAGGGATGGCGTCTACAATCGAGTGCAAGGACATGGAGCTCACTCCGGATTCCGGCAGTGACCTTAGGGCTTTTTGAGTTCTGTGACACCAGCATAATCATCGACAGTCACTCTATCAGATGCACGGCGGTAATTTCGTACAAATAAAAGTATATTCGCGAAACAAATCAAGCAACCACAGCAATAAGTTAAAACCCGATTTTCAATATTTAAATAATAATCAATGAAATATTAATATTGTAACCAACGTATACGTTCTTACAAAAGCGGCATACATTGCCACATATTTGAAAGATTCAGGATTCTGACACTTTGTCGAGCCATAACATCCAAAATATTAAAGTTAACCAGGATCTTAGTTAGTCTAATAAGTAAAGCATATCATTTAGAAGTTAGAGGGTCTGGTGGTCGATATAACCTTATGACCAGCCGTTTTCGAGATATTTGAGGTTTTATATAAGAACGTACTTACCGTCTTACGGTATTTCCATACACGCATTATACTGCGTATTTATCCATTGTTCCACATATTACAATAATCCAAATAACGCCATAATTCGAAGGCGATACATAATAATAAATAAATCTCATTTTTGTTAACAATCAATAGTAATTGTTAACAACAAATTAATATTTTGCAAAATACGCGCAACATCGGAATATCGTTGTTGTGGAAACGATATTCGACGGCGCAAAATAATAATAACCGAATATTATTTTTGTTTTTATAATTAACGATAATTATTAATAAATAATAATTATTTTATAAAATGCGAAAATCGGTGAATCGATCGGACACCAATATTCACCAGCGCTAAAATATTAAATAATTATAATTCATATTTACAAATATTATAAAATAATTAACAATAATTAATTGTTAATTTATATTTTTATAAAACGCGCAAAGCCGTGAATATCGATGGAAATACGATATTCACCAGCGCTAAAATATTAAATAATTATAATTCATATTTTACAAATATTCAAAATAATTAACAAAAATTAATTGTTAATACTTATTTTAATAAAACGCGCAAAGCCGTGAATATCGATCAGAATACGATATTCACAAGCGGTAAAAAGCTAAATAATTATAATTTTATTTACAAAACATTGTAAAATAGTTGATAACGATAAATTGTTAATTTATAATACGTAAAAGCGCGAGTCACCATGAATATGGGAGACACCCCGATATTCATGGGCGCATACATAACGAGTAAATATTCTCATAATTAATAAATAACAGTTAATGTTATTATTATTGTAAAAACAATTTAAATAAGTGTAATAAGCGTATTAGGCTTAATACATAGCATATATTCATAACATTATGCACATAGTCGCAATATATATCATATTGCCCGTTAAACAAAGAATATTGCGCTGTTAATTATTATTTAGCGTACATAATTAATTAATAATAATATAGGGCCATAGAATAAATATCGGATGGCAGGCCGAGCGTGGGACCGGACGCAGTCCCGATAGCGAGCTCCGCGAAGCTTCGACGATAAGGCCCTCTGAGAATCAGGCCCGTGGGATGCTGCGTCAGCATACGGCTCCACGCGCGGCCTGTCCCCACCATCAACCGTTGCGCTACCGTGGGACAAAGAGTGCCTCCACTCGCGAGCGCGAGAGGCTGCCCCACCACCATCGGCGCTGCCGCGAGACGACGACAGCCCCCACCTAAGGGACAGCACGGCTACAGCGGGACCGCGAGCCGCTGCCCCCACCATCAGTACTCACGCTGCCGCGAGACAACGGTAGCCCCCACCATCAGTACAGCTACAGCGGGACCGCAAAAGACTGCCCCACCACTGGTCATCCCGCTGCCGCGAGTAAGCAGCCCCACCACAGAGCGGCACACGGTAGGCAGCGCACCATTGGCCGGTGCAGCGGAGCGAATCCGTGAGGGCCTCCCCCGCCACCAACCGCGGACTCGGGAGATTAGCGGGCAGATCAGACACCAGGCATCTTTAGTTGAGATTCAGCGCTTCAATCATAGACATCTCCGCGAGTCCAGCTCCGTGCGAAGACGTGATCGCGCACGTTAATAAGACCAGTTCTTCTACGACTCTCATCTCCGGCGATCGACACTTAGAGATCTCTCGAGGAGACTCACGCGATCCCGGTATATTATATATAATTGTATTAAATGTCAATTCGAACTTAGAGTTTTACAATTTCCTATCACGAATAAATAACGCGATTGATACCTGGCTGCGACCAGGCGGTATACTTTGACCGATAGAAGATATCCTCGCGAATATTTCGTATCATAAATAATCTGTCAATAAAACAAACATTCACCGAATCTTAGCGATCGGAACTCTGTAATTAATTCCTCGATTAATAACGCGGTTGATACCTGGCTGAGACCAGGCGGCGACTTAGGGGCCGATATAAAATATCGATCGCGGGTAACATCGCGAATTAATAAATATTAATAATAAACATTTACCGATAACGATAAAATTGTAACTTCAGTGTAAACTATTTATCGCAAATCGAATTTAAAACCGAAAAGGTTCTCCGACTAATAAAATTAACTTTCATTTATCGACGGAACCCAACAAACCGATCCCTCTCGAGTAAGATCGTCAAATAAGTAAGTAACCAACGGCGACAGCCACGGGAACAACATCTATATATAAATATTGGGGATTGGTTCACATTCACAAGTCCCCATAATCAAGTTAATACCTTACAAATACCCAAACCTATTGTCGCTTATTACTAGTTAAGTTAATAGACGTAAGTAACTGAAACTGACAATACCAGTCACGACCCAAGTCGGGACTGATAAAAGCCCTGGAAAAATTCCTGGAACACTATAGTTCGATCCGGAATAAATTGCAACTGATAACACCAGTCACGGCGCGAGTCAATACTGATCAAAATCAAATTCAGAGCGAGCACAATATTCCTGGAACTCCATAGATCGATCCGGAACAAATTGAATTTGATAATACCAGTCACGACCCGAGCTGATACTGATAAAAATCAGATTCAGAGCGAACATAATATTCCTGGAACTCCATCGATCGATCCGGAATAAATTGAAACTGATAACACCAGTCACGGCGCGAGTCAATACTGATCAAAATCAAATTCAGAGCGAGCATAATATTCCTGGAACTCCATAGATCGATCCGGAACAAATTGAATTTGATAATACCAGTCACGACCCGAGCTGATACTGATAAAAATCAGATTCAGAGCGAAATTAAGGAAACAAAACTAGGATTAACCCAAAATTGGATTATATATAAATCGAAACTCAACCGAGTTCGATAGAAATTTGATCCAATATTAGTTAAGTTAATATATAAAACGCAACTCCTTTTCCTGGAACCTCCCGACTTCAACCATTATGGGAAATTCTGTGTGTGAACTAATCTCCAATCGTGAAATTCATAATGGGTCGTACACATGTTCCGCGGAAACTCGGGTCGCGTAAAACACGAACAAACGTTCTACCAAACCTCTATTCAGTTCGGTCTTCTCTGGAATCCAGAACTTCCAATTCTAAAGTCATCACCGGCCACTCGGTGACCGCAGTAAAATCGATAAGTAATCCTGAAGTTATCTCCAAACGGAGAAACTTACCAACCATCGTATCCGACGGTATATTGAGAAATCACCGCGTCTACATAGAACGCGAAAAACCATCCGTCGAAAAAGCCAATGAGGAAGCTAGCACCGAGGACCGACCTGTCGACGAACAGATCGCGTAGGACGGCAACATTTCTGACGCCTCGACGGTGCTCTACCAGGACAGGCGGTCTGCGGCATCTTCTCCAGAATTGGTCATTGGCATCTAGCATCTTTAACCCGCTACGCCCGAAAGCTCATCACCTGCCACAAATCAAAAGGAAATAAGGTACGTATTATTACAAAATTAAAATCCAAAAATATATAAAAATCACACTCATCCAGTGTAGCTCCGATCCCTGACCGGCGCATTCCGGTTTAAACCTTGGAGCATCTCATATAATCCGTCACGAATCGCTCACACGTTGATCCGGGATTTTTCCGAAAAATAAAAAGGGAAAATCATCAAATAATCAAACAAATAAAAATCGCGACGTAACACTTATAATACGAGCTGGAACTCCTACAGCGAGCGCAAGACTCAATCGTTCGATTTCGGTATAAAGCGAGTTTGCATTCGTTTGGGGCTTGTTTGGTGGCTGGAAACGCATGAATCTTGCGATTTTGCATACAATGAAGCGTTTTTGATCTTAGATTACGAGCTCGAACTCCTTCAGCGAGCGCAAAACTCGAATGTTCGATTTCGTTATCAAGCGACGTTGCATTCGTTTGGGGCTTGTTTGGCGGCTGGAAACGCATGAATCTTGCGAATTTGCATAGCATGAAGTGTTTTTGATTTTAGATTACGAGCTCGAACTCCTTCAGCGAGCGCAAAACTCGAATGTTCGATTTCGTTATAAAGCGACTTTGCAGTCATTTGGGGCTTGTTTGGCGGCTAGAAACGCATGAATCTTGCGAATTTGCATAGAATGAAGTGTTTTTGATTTTAGATTACGAGCTCGAACTCCTTCAGCGAGCGCAAAACTAGAATGTTCGATTTCGTTATAAAGCGACTTTGCAGTCGTTTGGGGCTTGTTTGCCGGCTGGAAACACATGAATCTTGCGTATTAGCATATAATGAAGTATTTTTGATCTTATAATACGAGCTGGAACGCCTGCTGCGAGCACAAAACTCGAATGTTCGATTTCGTTATCAAGCGACTTTGCATTCGTTTGGGGCTTGTTTGGCGGCTCGAAAGTCATGAATCTTGCGTATTTGCATAGAATGAAGTGTTTTTGATCTTATAATACGAGCTGGAACTCCTACAGCGAGCGCAAGACTCAATCGTTCGATTTCGTTACAAAGCGACTTTGCATTCGTTTGGGGCTTGTTTGGCGGCTCGAAACGCATGAATCTTGCGAATTTGCATAGAATGAAGTGTTTTTGATTTTAGATTACGAGCTCGAACTCCTTCAGCGAGCGCAAAACTCGAATGATCGATTTCGTTATCAAGCGACTTTGCATTCGTTTGGGGCTTGTTTGGCGGCTGGAAACGCATGAATCTTGCGTATTAGCATAGAATGAAGTATTTTTGATCTTATAATACGAGCTGGAACGCTTGCTGCCAGCGCAAGACTCAATCGTTCGGTTTCGTTACAAAGCAACTTTGCATTCGTTTGGGGCTTGTTTGCCGGCTCGAAACGCATGACTCTAGCGTATTTGCATAGAATGAAGAGTTTTTGATCTTATGATACGAGCTGGAACGCTTGCTGCGAGCGCAAAACGCAATCGTTCGATTTCGTTATCAAGCGACTTTGCATTCGTTTGGAGCTTGTTTGGCGGCTGGAAACGCATGAATCTTGCATATTTGCATAGAATGAACTGTTTTTGATCTTATAATACGAGCTGGAACTCCTACACCGAGCGCAAAACTCAATCGTTCGGTTTTGTTATAAAGCGACTTTGCATTCGTTTGGGGCTTGTTTGGCGGCTCGAAAGTCATGAATCTTGCGTAATTGCATTGAATGAAGTGTTTTTGATCTTATAATACGAGCTGGAACTCCTACAGCGAGCGCAAGATTCAATCGTTCGATTTTGTTATAAAGCGACGTTGCATTCGTTTGTCGCTTGTTTGGCGGCTGGAAACGCATGAATCTTGCGAATTTGCATAGAATGAAGTGTTTTTGATTTTAGATTACGAGCTCGAACTCCTTCAGCGAGCGCAAAACTCGAATGTTCGATTTCGTTATCAAGCGACTTTGCATTCGTTTGGGGCTTGTTTGGCGGCTGGAAACACATGAATCTTGCGTATTAGCATAGAATGAAGTATTTTTGATCTTATGATACGAGCTGGAACGCTTGCTGCCAGCGCAAAACTCAATCGTTCGGTTTCGTTACAAAGCAACTTTGCATTCGTTTGGGGCTTGTTTAGCGGCTGGAAACGCATGAATCGTGCGTATTTGCATAGAATGAAGTGTTTTTGATCTGATAATACGAGCCGGAACTTCTACAGCGAGCGCAAGACTCAATCGTTCGATTTCGGTATAAAGCGAGTTTGCATTCGTTTGGGGCTTGTTTGGCGGCTGGAAACGCATGAATCTTGCGAATTTCCATAGAATGAAGGGTTTTTGATCTTAGATTACGAGCTCGAACTCCTTCAGCGAGCGCAAAACTCGAATGTTCGATTTCGTTATCAAGTGACTTTGCATTCGTTTGGGGCTTGTTTGGCGGCTGGAAACGCATGAATCTTGCATATTAGCATAGAATGAAGTATTTTTGATCTTATAATACGAGCTGGAACGCTTGCTGCCAGCGCAAAACTCAATCGTTCGGTTTCATTACAAAGCAACT
Organism: Ichneumon xanthorius; assembly: GCA_917499995.1. Classification (NCBI taxonomy): domain Eukaryota; kingdom Metazoa; phylum Arthropoda; class Insecta; order Hymenoptera; family Ichneumonidae; genus Ichneumon; species Ichneumon xanthorius. The sequence goes on along the minus strand of OU824201.1, from coordinate 1,445,913 downwards.
TTGCATTCGTTTGGGGCTTGTTTAGCGGCTGGAAACGCATGAATCTTGCGTATTTGCATAGAATGAAGTGTTTTTGATCTGATAATACGAGCCGGAACTTCTACAGCGAGCGCAAGACTCAATCGTTCGATTTCGGTATAAAGCGAGTTTGCATTCGTTTGGGGCTTGTTTGGCGGCTGGAAACGCATGAATCTTGCGAATTTCTATAGAATGAAGGGTTTTTGATCTTAGATTACGAGCTCGAACTCCTTCAGCGAGCGCAAAACTCGAATGTTCGATTTCGTTATCAAGTGACTTTGCATTCTTTTGGGGCTTGTTTGGCGGCTGGAAACGCATGAATCTTGCATATTAGCATAGAATGAAGTATTTTTGATCTTATAATACGAGCTGGAACGCCTGCTGCGAGCGCAAAACTCGAATGTTCGATTTCGTTACCAAGCGACTTTGCATTCGTTTTGGGCTTGTTTGGCGGCTGGAAACGCATGACTCTTGCGTATTTGCATAGAATGAAGAGTTTTTGATCTTATAATACGAGCTGGAAGGCTTGCTGCGAGCGCAAAACGCAATCGTTCGATTTCGTTATAAATCGACTTTGCATTCGTTTGGGGGTTGTTTGGCGTGTTGTACCCCCGGTAGCTCGATACGTCGATTATGGCGGCAACGTCATTGCCCAATAATCGAAGTGGGCAGCGGCGTGCGCCGTTGCGAAATAATAACAAAATCAGCGAAGCTACTGTATATTCGAGTCAGCATTTCGGCAATAGCGAGCAACTCGGTAATTCGAGCATCGGCTCGGTAATTGCCGAGTCAGGTATTGCGAAATCGTAGCGTCTACAAATTCCGATTGACAGAGACGGGGAAGCTAGTATTGCACCTCGGGTCAACGTACCGATGACATAGCATTTAGGCTATCGGTAATTAATTAGTCGAGTCAGATATTGAGAAATCCGGAAGTCGGAATAATTGTTTAAACAATCATGACGAAATATCTGACACTGCCAAAATTAAGCTGACATGTTTGCTCGTACCCCTATATAAGGGACCACGAGCAGACACTCACCAATCTCTTCGGAACTCCTGATTCTTACGGTTGACTACGGATACACCATACGGGCGAAACTCAAACGCGATAAGTAGGTTGTGCAAGTATTGGACCCTTATCGCGAAGTATTAACGCACCATAGACGGTAATCCAGACGGTGTATCAAGCGTACAAATTGTACTACGATTGGTAATTCAAAAGGACAGACGTAAGCATAAATAGAGCTTTAACGAATAAACTAAAGTATCAACGGATAACATATAAATAGAGCAATATCCATACAGTGGAATAATCAAGCATTAATGATAAAGCATCGAAAGATAAATTAACCAAGCATTAATAGCTAACTTAATGAAGCATTAAGTGAGCATTAATATCAAGGGATAAAACAACGTCAAGTAGAACGTTAATCGGACATTTAGGCGAACCTCAGTCGGAGGTTCTCGGTAGACATTGTTACATAATAGATATAACAATGTTACCCTTGTAAATCACCGATAATATTAACATATTGTTAAACACGTTAAATATAGTGCTAAATAAACATTGTTAAGTAATCTCCGATAATATTAATATATTGTTAAACCTATTAAATATAGTGCTAAACAAACATTGTAAAATACTGTGTAAATAAATAATACGATAGTACTTCACTTGGGTTCCAACCCTTTACCGAGCACATCCCCAACCTTACGAGCTAACGGCTCGCGCACAGAACCCAGATTAAATACCTGAGGTTCTGCAGCATAACAGGCGGCTCGAAACGCATGAATCTTGCGTGTTTGCGTAGAATGAAGTGTTTTTGATCTTATAATACGAGCCGGAACTCCTACAGCGAGCGCAAGACTCAATCATTCGATTTTGTTATAAACCGTCTTTACATTCGATTGGGGCTTGTTTGGCGGCTGGAAACACATGAATCTTGCGTATTAGCATAGAATGAAGTATTTTTGATCTTATAATACGAGCTGGAACGGCTGCTGCGAGAGCAAAACTCGAATGTTCGATTTCGTTATAAAGCGACTTTGCAGTAGTTTGGGGCTTGTTTGGCGGCTGGAAACACATGAATCTTGCGTATTAGCATAGAATGAAGTGTTTTTGATTTTAGATTACGAGCTCGAACTCCTTCAGCGAGCGCAAAACTCGAATGTTCGATTTCGTTATCAAGCGACTTTGCATTCGTTTGGGGCTTGTTTGGCGGCTGGAAACACATGAATCTTGCGTATTAGCATAGAATGAAGTATTTTTGATCTTATGATACGAGCTGGAACGCTTGCTGCCAGCGCAAAACTCAATCGTTCGGTTTCGTTACAAAGCAACTTTGCATTCGTTTGGGGCTTGTTTAGCGGCTGGAAACGCATGAATCGTGCGTATTTGCATAGAATGAAGTGTTTTTGATCTGATAATACGAGCCGGAACTTCTACAGCGAGCGCAAGACTCAATCGTTCGATTTCGGTATAAAGCGAGTTTGCATTCGTTTGGGGCTTGTTTGGCGGCTGGAAACGCATGAATCTTGCGAATTTCCATAGAATGAAGGGTTTTTGATCTTAGATTACGAGCTCGAACTCCTTCAGCGAGCGCAAAACTCGAATGTTCGATTTCGTTATCAAGTGACTTTGCATTCGTTTGGGGCTTGTTTGGCGGCTGGAAACGCATGAATCTTGCATATTAGCATAGAATGAAGTATTTTTGATCTTATAATACGAGCTGGAACGCTTGCTGCCAGCGCAAAACTCAATCGTTCGGTTTCGTTACAAAGCAACTTTGCATTCGTTTGGGGCTTGTTTGGCGGCTGGAAACGCATGAATCTTGCGTATTTGCATTGAATGAAGTGTTTTTGATCCGATAATACGAGCTGGAACTCCTACAGCGAGCGCAAGACTCAATCGTTCGATTTCGGTATAAAGCGAGTTTGCATTCGTTTGGGGCTTGTTTGGCGGCTGGAAACGCATGAATCTTGCGAATTTCCATAGAATGAAGGGTTTTTGATCTTAGATTACGAGCTCGAACTCCTTCAGCGAGCGCAAAACTCGAATGTTCGATTTCGTTATCAAGTGACTTTGCACTCGTTTGGGGCTTGTTTGGCGGCTGGAAACGCATGAATCTTGCATATTAGCATAGAATGAAGTATTTTTGATCTTATAATACGAGCTGGAACGCCTGCTGCGAGCGCAAAACTCGAATGTTCGATTTCGTTACCAAGCGACTTTGCATTCGTTTGGGGCTTGTTTGGCGGCTGGAAACGCATGAATCTTGCGTATTTGCATTGAATGAAGTGTTTTTGATCTTATAATACGAGCTGGAACTCCTACAGCGAGCGCAAGATTCAATCGTTCGATTTTGTTATAAAGCGACGTTGCATTCGTTTGTCGCTTGTTTGGCGGCTGGAAACGCATGAATCTTGCGAATTTGCATAGAATGAAGTGTTTGTGATTTTAGATTACGAGCTCGAACTCCTTCAGCGAGCGCAAAACTCGAATGTTCGATTTCGTTATCAAGCGACTTTGCATTCGTCTGGGGCTTGTTTGGCGGCTGGAAACACATGAATCTTGCGTATTAGCATAGAATGAAGTATTTTTGATCTTATAATACGAGCTGGAACGCTTGCTGCCAGCGCAAAACTCAATCGTTCGGTTTCGTTACAAAGCAACTTTGCATTCGTTTGGGGCTTGTTTAGCGGCTGGAAACGCATGAATCTTGCGTATTTGCATAGAATGAAGTGTTTTTGATCTGATAATACGAGCCGGAACTTCTACAGCGAGCGCAAGACTCAATCGTTCGATTTCGGTATAAAGCGAGTTTGCATTCGTTTGGGGCTTGTTTGGCGGCTGGAAACGCATGAATCTTGCGAATTTCCATAGAATGAAGGGTTTTTGATCTTAGATTACGAGCTCGAACTCCTTCAGCGAGCGCAAAACTCGAATGTTCGATTTCGTTATCAAGTGACTTTGCATTCGTTTGGGGCTTGTTTGGCGGCTGGAAACGCATGAATCTTGCATATTAGCATAGAATGAAGTATTTTTGATCTTATAATACGAGCTGGAACGCCTGCTGCGAGCGCAAAACTCGAATGTTCGATTTCGTTACCAAGCGACTTTGCATTCGTTTTGGGCTTGTTTGGCGGCTCGAAACGCATGAATCTTGCGTATTTGCATAGAAAGATGTGTTATTGATCTTATAATACGAGCTGGAACGCTTGCTGCGAGCGCAAAACTCAAACGTTCTGTTTCGTTACAAAGCGACTTTGCATTCGTTTGGGGCTTGTTTGGCGGCTGGAAACGCATGACTCTTGCGTATTTGCATAGAATGAAGAGTTTTTGATCTTATAATACGAGCTGGAAGGCTTGCTGCGAGCGCAAAACGCAATCGTTCGATTTCGTTATAAATCGACTTTGCACTCGTTTGGGGGTTGTTTGGCGTGTTGTACCCCCGGTAGCTCGATACGTCGATTATGGCGGCAACGTCATTGCCCAATAATCGAAGTGGGCAGCGGCGTGCGCCGTTGCGAAATAATAACAAAATCAGCGAAGCTACTGTATATTCGAGTCAGCATTTCGGCAATAGCGAGCAACTCGGTAATTCGAGCATCGGCTCGGTAATTGCCGAGTCAGGTATTGCGAAATCGTAGCGTCTACAAATTCCGATTGACAGAGACGGGGAAGCTAGTATTGCACCTCGGGTCAACGTACCGATGACATAGCATTTAGGCTATCGGTAATTAATTAGTCGAGTCAGATATTGAGAAATCCGGAAGTCGGAATAATTGTTTAAACAATCATGACGAAATATCTGACACTGCCAAAATTAAGCTGACATGTTTGCTCGTACCCCTATATAAGGGACCACCAGCAGACACTCACCAATCTCTTCGGAACTCCTGATTCTTACGGTTGACTACGGATACACCATACGGGCGAAACTCAAACGCGATAAGTAGGTTGTGCAAGTATTGGACCCTTATCGCGAAGGATTAACGCACGATAGACGGTAATCCAGACGGTGTATCAAGCGTACAAATTGTACTACGATTGGTAATTCAAAAGGACAGACGTAAGCATAAATAGAGCTTTAACGAATAAACTAAAGTATCAACGGATAACATATAAATAGAGCAATATCCATACAGTGGAATAATCAAGCATTAATGATAAAGCATCGAAAGATAAATTAACCAAGCATTAATAGCTAACTTAATGAAGCATTAAGTGAGCATTAATATCAAGGGATAAAACAACGTCAAGTAGAACGTTAATCGGACATTTAGGCGAACCTCAGTCGGAGGTTCTCGGTAGACATTGTTACATAATAGATATAACAATGTTACCCTTGTAAATCACCGATAATATTAACATATTGTTAAACACGTTAAATAAAGTGCTAAATAAACATTGTTAAGTAATCTCCGATAATATTAATATATTGTTAAACCTATTAAATATAGTGCTAAACAAACATTGTAAAATACTGTGTAAATAAATAATACGATAGTACTTCACTTGGGTTCCAACCCTTTACCGAGCACATCCCCAACCTTACGAGCTAACGGCTCGCGCACAGAACCCAGATTAAATACCTGAGGTTCAGCAGCATAACAGGCGGCTCGAAACGCATGAATCTTGCGTGTTTGCGTAGAATGAAGTGTTTTTGATCTTATAATACGAGCCGGAACTCCTACAGCGAGCGCAAGACTCAATCATTCGATTTTGTTATAAAACGTCTTTACATTCGTTTGGGGCTTGTTTGGCGGCTGGAAACACATGAATCTTGCGTATTAGCATAGAATGAAGTATTTTTGATCTTATAATACGAGCTGGAACGGCTGCTGCGAGAGCAAAACTCGAATGTTCGATTTCGTTATAAAGCGACTTTGCAGTAGTTTGGGGCTTGTTTGGCGGCTGGAAACACATGAATCTTGCGTATTAGCATAAAATGAAGTATTTTTGATCTTATAATACGAGCTGGAACGCCTGCTGCGAGCGCAAAACTCGAATGTTCGATTTCGTTATCAAGCGACTTTGCATTCGTTTGGGGCTTGTTTGGCGGCTGGAAACACATGAATCTTGCGTATTTGCATAGAATGAACTGTTTTTGATCTTATAATACGAGCTGGAACTCCTACACCGAGCGCAAGACTCAATCGTTCGATTTTGTTATAAAGCGACTTTGCATTCGTTTGTCACTTGTTTGGCAGCTCGAAACGCATGAATCTTGCGTATTTGCATAGAAAGATGTGTTTTCGATCTTATAATACGAGCTGGAACGCTTGCTGCGAGCGCAAAACTCAATCGTTCGGTTTCGTAACAAAGCGACTTTGCATTCGTTTGGGGCTTGTTTGCCGGCTCGAAACGCATGACTCTTACGTATTTGCATAGAATGAAGAGTTTGTGATCTTATAATACGAGCTGGAACGCCTGCTGCGAGAGCAAAACGCAATCGTTCGATTTCGTTGTAAAGCGACTTTGCATTCGTTTGGGGCTTGTTTGGCGGCTGGAAACGCATGAATCTTGCGTATTTGCATAGAATGAAGTGTTTTTGATCTTATAATACGAGCTGGAACGCTTGCTGCGAGCGCAAAACTCAATCGTTCGGTTTCGTTACAAAGCAACTTTGCATTCGTTTGGAGCTTGTTTGGCGGCTGGAAACGCATGACTCTTGCGTATTTGCATAGAATGAAGAGTTTTTGATCTTATAATACGAGCTGGAAGGCTTGCTGCGAGCGCAAAACGCAATCGTTCGATTTCGTTATAAATCGACTTTGCATTCGTTTGGGGGTTGTTTGGCGTGTTGTACCCCCGGTAGCTCGATACGTCGATTATGGCGGCAACGTCATTGCCCAATAATCGAAGTGGGCAGCGGCGTGCGCCGTTGCGAAATAATAACAAAATCAGCGAAGCTACTGTATATTCGAGTCAGCATTTCGGCAATAGCGAGCAACTCGGTAATTCGAGCATCGGCTCGGTAATTGCCGAGTCAGGTATTGCGAAATCGTAGCGTCTACAAATTCCGATTGACAGAGACGGGGAAGCTAGTATTGCACCTCGGGTCAACGTACCGATGACATAGCATTTAGGCTATCGGTAATTAATTAGTCGAGTCAGATATTGAGAAATCCGGAAGTCGGAATAATTGTTTAAACAATCATGACGAAATATCTGACACTGCCAAAATTAAGCTGACATGTTTGCTCGTACCCCTATATAAGGGACCACGAGCAGACACTCACCAATCTCTTCGGAACTCCTGATTCTTACGGTTGACTACGGATACACCATACGGGCGAAACTCAAACGCGATAAGTAGGTTGTGCAAGTATTGGACCCTTATCGCGAAGGATTAACGCACGATAGACGGTAATCCAGACGGTGTATCAAGCGTACAAATTGTACTACGATTGGTAATTCAAAAGGACAGACGTAAGCATAAATAGAGCTTTAACGAATAAACTAAAGTATCAACGGATAACATATAAATAGAGCAATATCCATACAGTGGAATAATCAAGCATTAATGATAAAGCATCGAAAGATAAATTAACCAAGCATTAATAGCTAACTTAATGAAGCATTAAGTGAGCATTAATATCAAGGGATAAAACAACGTCAAGTAGAACGTTAATCGGACATTTAGGCGAACCTCAGTCGGAGGTTCTCGGTAGACATTGTTACATAATAGATATAACAATGTTACCCTTGTAAATCACCGATAATATTAACATATTGTTAAACACGTTAAATATAGTGCTAAATAAACATTGTTAAGTAATCTCCGATAATATTAATATATTGTTAAACCTATTAAATATAGTGCTAAACAAACATTGTAAAATACTGTGTAAATAAATAATACGATAGTACTTCACTTGGGTTCCAACCCTTTACCGAGCACATCCCCAACCTTACGAGCTAACGGCTCGCGCACAGAACCCAGATTAAATACCTGAGGTTCTGCAGCATAACAGGCGGCTCGAAACGCATGAATCTTGCGTGTTTGCGTAGAATGAAGTGTTTTTGATCTTATAATACGAGCCGGAACTCCTACAGCGAGCGCAAGACTCAATCATTCGATTTTGTTATAAACCGTCTTTACATTCGTTTGGGGCTTGTTTGGCGGCTGGAAACACATGAATCTTGCGTATTAGCATAGAATGAAGTATTTTTGATCTTATAATACGAGCTGGAACGGCTGCTGCGAGAGCAAAACTCGAATGTTCGATTTCGTTATAAAGCGACTTTGCAGTAGTTTGGGGCTTGTTTGGCGGCTGGAAACACATGAATCTTGCGTATTAGCATAGAATGAAGTGTTTTTGATTTTAGATTACGAGCTCGAACTCCTTCAGCGAGCGCAAAACTCGAATGTTCGATTTCGTTATCAAGCGACTTTGCATTCGTTTGGGGCTTGTTTGGCGGCTGGAAACACATGAATCTTGCGTATTAGCATAGAATGAAGTATTTTTGATCTTATGATACGAGCTGGAACGCTTGCTGCCAGCGCAAAACTCAATCGTTCGGTTTCGTTACAAAGCAACTTTGCATTCGTTTGGGGCTTGTTTAGCGGCTGGAAACGCATGAATCGTGCGTATTTGCATAGAATGAAGTGTTTTTGATCTGATAATACGAGCCGGAACTTCTACAGCGAGCGCAAAACTCAATCGTTCGATTTCGGTATAAAGCGACTTTGCATTCGTTTGGGGCTTGTTTGGCGGCTGGAAACGCATGAATCTTGCGAATTTCCATAGAATGAAGGGTTTTTGATCTTAGATTACGAGCTCGAACTCCTTCAGCGAGCGCAAAACTCGAATGTTCGATTTCGTTATCAAGTGACTTTGCATTCGTTTGGGGCTTGTTTGGCGGCTGGAAACGCATGAATCTTGCATATTAGCATAGAATGAAGTATTTTTGATCTTATAATACGAGCTGGAACGCTTGCTTCCAGCGCAAAACTCAATCGTTCGGTTTCGTTACAAAGCAACTTTGCATTCGTTTGGGGCTTGTTTGGCGGCTGGAAACGCATGAATCTTGCGTATTTGCATTGAATGAAGTGTTTTTGATCTGATAATACGAGCTGGAACTCCTACAGCGAGCGCAAGACTCAATCGTTCGATTTCGGTATAAAGCGAGTTTGCATTCGTTTGGGGCTTGTTTGGCGGCTGGAAACGCATGAATCTTGCGAATTTCCATAGAATGAAGGGTTTTTGATCTTAGATTACGAGCTCGAACTCCTTCAGCGAGCGCAAAACTCGAATGTTCGATTTCGTTATCAAGTGACTTTGCACTCGTTTGGGGCTTGTTTGGCGGCTGGAAACGCATGAATCTTGCATATTAGCATAGAATGAAGTATTTTTGATCTTATAATACGAGCTGGAACGCCTGCTGCGAGCGCAAAACTCGAATGTTCGATTTCGTTACCAAGCGACTTTGCATTCGTTTGGGGCTTGTTTGGCGGCTGGAAACGCATGAATCTTGCGTATTTGCATTGAATGAAGTGTTTTTGATCTTATAATGCGAGCTGGAACTCCTACAGCGAGCGCAAGATTCAATCGTTCGATTTTGTTATAAAGCGACGTTGCATTCGTTTGTCGCTTGTTTGGCGGCTGGAAACGCATGAATCTTGCGAATTTGCATAGAATGAAGTGTTTTTGATTTTAGATTACGAGCTCGAACTCCTTCAGCGAGCGCAAAACTCGAATGTTCGATTTCGTTATCAAGCGACTTTGCATTCGTTTGGGGCTTGTTTGGCGGCTGGAAACACATGAATCTTGCGTATTAGCATAGAATGAAGTATTTTTGATCTTATAATACGAGCTGGAACGCTTGCTGCCAGCGCAAAACTCAATCGTTCGGTTTCGTTACAAAGCAACTTTGCATTCGTTTGGGGCTTGTTTAGCGGCTGGAAACGCATGAATCTTGCGTATTTGCATAGAATGAAGTGTTTTTGATCTGATAATACGAGCCGGAACTTCTACAGCGAGCGCAAGACTCAATCGTTCGATTTCGGTATAAAGCGAGTTTGCATTCGTTTGGGGCTTGTTTGGCGGCTGGAAACGCATGAATCTTGCGAATTTCCATAGAATGAAGGGTTTTTGATCTTAGATTACGAGCTCGAACTCCTTCAGCGAGCGCAAAACTCGAATGTTCGATTTCGTTATCAAGTGACTTTGCATTCGTTTGGGGCTTGTTTGGCGGCTGGAAACACATGAATCTTGCGTATTAGCATAGAATGAAGTATTTTTGATCTTATAATACGAGCTGGAACGGCTGCTGCGAGAGCAAAACTCGAATGTTCGATTTCGTTATAAAGCGACTTTGCAGTAGTTTGGGGCTTGTTTGGCGGCTGGAAACACATGAATCTTGCGTATTAGCATAAAATGAAGTATTTTTGATCTTATAATACGAGCTGGAACGCCTGCTGCGAGCGCAAAACTCGAATGTTCGATTTCGTTATCAAGCGACTTTGCATTCGTTTCGGGCTTGTTTGGCGGCTGGAAACACATGAATCTTGCGTATTTGCATAGAATGAACTGTTTTTGATCTTATAATACGAGCTGGAACTCCTACACCGAGCGCAAGACTCAATCGTTCGATTTTGTTATAAAGCGACTTTGCATTCGTTTGTCACTTGTTTGGCAGCTCGAAACGCATGAATCTTGCGTATTTGCATAGAAAGATGTGTTTTCGATCTTATAATACGAGCTGGAACGCTTGCTGCGAGCGCAAAACTCAATCGTTCGGTTTCGTAACAAAGCGACTTTGCATTCGTTTGGGGCTTGTTTGCCGGCTCGAAACGCATGACTCTTACGTATTTGCATACAATGAAGAGTTTGTGATCTTATAATACGAGCTGGAACGCCTGCTGCGAGAGCAAAACGCAATCGTTCGATTTCGTTGTAAAGCGACTTTGCATTCGTTTGGGGCTTGTTTGGCGGCTGGAAACGCATGAATCTTGCGTATTTGCATAGAATGAAGTGTTTTTGATCTTATAATACGAGCTGGAACGCTTGCTGCGAGCGCAAAACTCAATCGTTCGGTTTCGTTACAAAGCAACTTTGCATTCGTTTGGGGATTGTTTAGCGGCTGGAAACGCATGAATCTTGCGTATTTGCATAGAATGAAGTATTTTTGATCTTATAATACGAGCTGGAACGCCTGCTGCGAGCGCAAAACTCGAATGTTCGATTTCGTTATAAAGCGACTTTGCAGTCGTTTGGGGCTTGTTTGGCAGCTGGAAACACATGAATCTTGCGTATTAGCATAGAATGAAGTATTTTTCATTTTATAATACGAGCTGGAACGGCTGCTGCGAGCGCAAAACTCGAATGTTCTATTTCGTTATCAAGCGACTTTGCATTCGTTTGGGGCTTGTTTGGCGGGTGGAAACGCATGAATCTTGCGTATTTGCATAGAATGAAGTGTTTTTGATCTTATAATACGAGCTGGAACGCTTGCTGCGAGCGCAAAACTCAATCGTTCGGTTTCGTTACAAAGCAACTTTGCATTCGTTTGGGGCTTGTTTGGCGGCTGGAAACGCATGAATCTTGCGAATTTGCATAGAATGAAGGGTTTTTGATCTTAGATTACGAGCTCGAACTCCTTCAGCGAGCGCAAAACTCGAATGTTCGATTTCGTTATCAAGCGACTTTGCATTCGTTTGGGGCTTGTTTGGCGGCTGGAAACGCGTGAATCTTGCGTATTAGCATAGAATGAAGTATTTTTGATCTTATAATACGAGCTGGAACGCCTGCTGCGAGCGCAAAACTCGAATGATCGATTTCGTTATAAAGCGACTTTGCACTCGTTTGGGGCTTGTTTGGCGGCTGGAAACACATGAATCTTGCGTATTAGCATAGAATGAAGTATTTTTGATCTTATAATACGAGCTGGAACGCCTGCTGCGAGCGCAAAACTCGAATGTTCGATTTCGTTATCAAGCGATTTTGCATTCGTTTTGGACTTGTTTGGCGGCTCGAAACGCATGAATCTTGCGTATTTGCATAGAAAGATGTGTTTTTGATCTTATAATACGAGCTGGAACGCTTGCTGCGAGCGCAAAACGCAATCGTTCGATTTCGTTATAAATCGACTTTGCATTCGTTTGGGGGTTGTTTGGCGGCTCGAAACGCATGAATCTTGCGTGTTTGCGTAGAATGAAGTGTTTTTGATCTTATAATACGAGCCGGAACTCCTACAGCGAGCGCAAGACTCAATCATTCGATTTTGTTACAAAACGTCTTAACATTCGTTTGGGGCTTGTTTGGCGGCTGGAAACACATGAATCTTGCGTATTAGCATAGAATGAAGTATTTTTTATCTTATAATACGAGCTGGAACGGCTGCTGCGAGCGCAAAACTCGAATGTTCGATTTCGTTATCAAGCGACTTTGCATTCGTTTGGGGCTTGTTTGGCGGCTGGAAACGCATGAATCTTGCGAATTTGCATAGAATGAACTGTTTTTGATCTTATAATACGAGCTGGAACTCCTACACCGAGCGCAAGACTCAATCGTTCGATTTCGTTATAAAGCGACTTTGCATTCGTTTGGGGCTTGTTTAGCGGCTGGAAACGCATGAATCTTGCGTATTTGCATAGAATGAAGTGTTTTTGATCTTATAATACGAGCTGGAACGCTTGCTGCGAGCGCAAAACTCAATCGTTCGGTTTCGTTACAAAGCAACTTTGCATTCGTTTGGGGCTTGTTTAGCGGCTGGAAACGCATGAATCTTGCGTATTAGCATAGAATGAAGTATTTCTCATTTTATAATACGAGCTGGAACGGCTGCTGCGAGCGCAAAACTCGAATGTTCGATTTCGTTATCAAGCGACTTTGCATTCGTTTGGGGCTTGTTTGGCGGGTGGAAACGCATGAATCTTGCGTATTAGCATAGAATGAAGTATTTTTGATCTTATAATACGAGCTGGAACGCCTGCTGCGAGCGCAAAACTCGAATGTTCGATTTCGTTATAAAGCGACTTTGCAGTAGTTTGGGGCTTGTTTGGCGGCTGGAAACGCATGAATCTTGCGTATTAGCATAGAATGAAGTATTTTTGATCTTATAATACGAGCTGGAACGCCTGCTGCGAGCGCAAAACTCGAATGTTCGATTTCGTTATCAAGCGATTTTGCATTCGTTTGGGGCTTGTTTGGCGGCTGGAAACGCATGAATCTTGCGCATTTGCATAGAATGAACTGTTTTTGATCTTATAATACGAGCTGGAACTCCTACACCGAGCGCAAGACTCAATCGTTCGATTTTGTTATAAAGCGACTTTGCATTCGTTTTGGGCTTGTTTGGCGGCTCGAAACGCATGAATCTTGCGTATTTGCATCGAAAGATGTGTTTTTGATCTTATAATACGAGCTGGAACGCTTGCTGCGAGCGCAAAACGCAATCGTTCGATTTCGTTATAAATCGACTTTGCATTCGTTTGGGGGTTGTTTGGCGGCTCGAAACGCATGAATCTTGCGTGTTTGCGTAGAATGAAGTGTTTTTGATCTTATAATACGAGCCGGAACTCCTACAGCGAGCGCAAGACTCAATCATTCGATTTTGTTACAAAACGTCTTAACATTCGTTTGGGGCTTGTTTGGCGGCTGGAAACACATGAATCTTGCGTATTAGCATAGAATGAAGTATTTTTTATCTTATAATACGAGCTGGAACGGCTGCTGCGAGCGCAAAACTCGAATGTTCGATTTCGTTATAAAGCGACTTTGCAGTAGTTTGGGGCTTGTTTGGCGGCTGGAAACACATGAATCTTGCGTATTAGCATTTTTTTTTCTTTTTTTTTAGCGAGCACGCAGTCCTGCTGGACCATTGTACTCTGGCCCCATACGGGGCACTCGCAAACCATTAAGGTTGGGGCGGGGGTTCGGCCTCTTCCGCAAATCGGCGAAGCCCCCCAATACCCGTCACCTCCAACTGCAGTGTGTCCAAAACTGGGGCTCCGAGGGTTCTCAGTCGAGCCCCCTCGAGTCCCTCGCACGCCACTATTAGGTGAAGGGAGGTCTCCTCTTCTAGTCCGCAGAAGCGACATAGCGAGTCTACCATGCATCCCATCCGCTTCAAATGCTGCCGGGTGAACCAGTGGCCCGAAATCAGGCCTACCAGCCACCTCAGCTTTTGCCTATCGAGGGCTATCAATTCCGAGCCCAGTTTCTCAGAGGGGCCCGCGAAGGGAGCCCTCACGTGTCTTGACCCCGGCGTCGAGATCCACAGGGAAGTGAACTGCTCGGCGGTCCACCTCCTCATGATCTCCTTGATGACGTCCGGGGCTACCGGTACCGACGTAGGGGTGGCCGAAATGGATCCTGCACAGCCCATTCTTGCCAGCCCGTCCGTTTCCATGTTGCCCTGCATGCCCATGTGCCCAGGCACCCAGAGCAATTTGACCCTATTTGCGTCGGCAATGCGCGATAGGGCAACAGTGCAGCTGCGTGTCAGCTCGGACTTCACCTCGATGGAGTCGAGGGCCCTGAGTGCTGCGCGGCTGTCACTACAGATGTAGATGTGCCTGCCCTCATAGCCCCTTTGCAGAATCGCTTCCGCGCAGGTTCTGATGGCCAGCGCCTCAGCCTGAAGTGTAGTAGTTTCCCCAGTGCCAAGGATATCCTCGTCCTAGGCCCCGCGCACCACACTCCGGCACCTGTTCCCGTCGGGGTTTTGGACCCATCCGTATACCAGTCAAGTCCCCCTGGGGACAGCAACCTGACTCTGTTTTCCTCCCACTCTTGCCTACTCGGGATGGTAACAGTGTAGTTGCGTCGGAAGTGGTAGCTGCTAGGGCCTCGGTCGCCGCCTAGGGCTAGGACCTCCTCGAGATCCCTGTTGCCGTTAAGCAGCGACGCGTGGCCCTTGCAAGCTCTATTCCACTTCCCTCCTAACTTTAACCGTACGGCTGCACCCATCGCTTTGCCTTAGCCACGATGTCTAGCGGCGCTATGTCTAAGAGCGCCCCCAGTGCCAGGGTAGGAGTTGTCCGAAACGCTCCTGTGATCCCCAGCAGTCTATACAGCCTGTTGAGCGTCTTCCTGTTGGTTCCCCGCTGCAAAGCAGGCCACCACACTACTGACGCGTAAGTCACTTGGGGCTCAATGATGGCTGTGTGAATCCATTTCACCACCGCCGGTTTGAGTCCCCAAGTCGAACTAAACATCCTACGAAAGGCCCAGAAAGTTGACTTCGCTTTCCAGGTCTGCCTATTGATGTGGCTTCTCCAAAGGAGCTTGCTGTCCAGGGTGACGCCAAGGTAGCGTACCTCTGTGGAGAAGCTGAGCTCCGTCCCAAAAATAGAAGGGGGGCTCACTTTGAGTTTCCTTCTATTCGTGAATAGCACCATCTCCGTTTTGCTCGGGTTGACCCTCAAGCTCTTCGATGTGCACCATGTTTGTACGTGGTTCAATGCTCGTTGCATTCTCCACGACATCTCTCCCGGGTGGGTACCGGTGACCAGCATCGCCACGTCATTCGCGTAGCCCACCACTGTCACCCCTAGTCTCTAGAGCTCCGCGAGGAGCCCGTCAATGACCATCACCCACAGGATAGGGGAGGTTACTCCCCCCTGCGGGCAGCCCTTCTTGACGAGCGCACTCGCGGATGACTCTCTAAGACCTGCGGTGTGTTGTACCCCTGGTACCTCGATACGTCGATTATTGCGGTAACATCATTGCCCAATAATCGAAGTAAGCAGCGGCATGCGACGAACACGCCGTTGCGAAATAGAATTAAATTCGAGTCAGCATTTAGGCAATAGCGACTAGCTAATTCGAGCATCGGCTCGGTAATTGCTGAGTCAGGTATTTCGCAATCGTAGCGTCTCCAAATTCTGATTGACAGTGACGGAGAAGCTAGTATTGCACCACGGGTCAACGTACCGATGAAATAGCTTTTAATCGGTAATTAATTAGTCGAGTCAGATATTGAGAAATATCGAAGCAGGAATCCGGATGGCGGAATAATTGTTCAAACAATTATGAGGAAATATCTGACACTGCAAAAATTAAGCTGACATGCCTGCTCGTACCCCTATATAAGGAACCACGAGCCGGCACTCACGAGTCTCTTCGGAACTCCTGATTGTTACGGTTGACTACGGATACACCATACGAGCGAAGCTCAAACGCGATAAGTAGGTTGTGCGAATATTGGACCCTTATCGCGAAGGATTAACACACGATAGACGGTAATCCAGTCGGTGTATCAAGCGTACAAAGTGTACTGGCGGTTGGTAATTCAAAAGGACAGAAGTAAGCATAAATCGAGCATTAATGGTTGCAAAATAATTACATATTAATAATAACGGCGCATTAATGAATAAATTGAAAAAGCGATAATGGATAAACCCATAAAGCAGCATTAAAGCATCAGTGAACAAGTTAATGAAGCATTAACAGATCAATAAAAAGCATCGATAGTAAAGCATTAATTGAGCACCAATCAAGGCTTGACTGCTCGTTTGTCCGACCTTAAATCAGCGTCCGGTAGAACGCACACTGTTCGGACAAAAAAGGGAACCTTAATCGAAGGTTCGTGGTAAGCATTGTTATATAATGAATATAACAATGTTACCTTTGTAAATCTCTGATGATATAAATATATTGTTAAACATACTAAATATATTGTTAAATAAACATTGTTAAATACTGATTAATACATTTGTAGCTCACTTGGGTTCCAACCCTTTACTGAGCACATCCCAAACCTTACGAGCTAACGGCTCGCGCACAGAACCCAGATTAGCTACCTGAGTTTCTGCGGCACAACAGGTGACAGATCTGGTACTAAGCATGCAGTGGATCCAGTCGATGACGGAATCCGTCACCCCGAAACCCCTGGCTGCCTCACAGATAGAATCGAAGGAGGTATTGTCAAACGCTCCCTCGATGTCAATAAACACGCCCAGGACAGACCTACCCGCGTGCACGGCCCCCTCCAATACCTTGACGGTATGATGGAGCGCTGTTTCCACGGATTTGCCCACCTGGTAAGTGTGCTGGGAAATGTGCACCGGTCTTTCGGCGAGCGCACCCTCCCTAATGTACCTATCAACGAGTCTCTGCAGCGTTTTCAGGAGGAAAGACGTCAAGCTGATGGGTCTGAAAGATTTGGCTCGGTCATAGGTGTCTTTCCCTGGTTTAGGGATAAAGACGAGCCTGACCTCCCTCCAAGCGAATGGAACGTAGCATATCGCGAGGGAAGCGCGATAGATACGTTGAAGGAATTTGATGAGGCCCTCTCCCGCCTCCTGCAGGAGGGCGGGGAAGATCCCATCCACACCAGGGCTTTTGTACCGGTCAAAGGTATCTATGGCCCATTTGATTCTAGCGGTTGTAGTAATATCCGCTGCCGTAGGCCAGTCCCGGGCGGCCGCGCCAATCGGCGGGTCCGCCGTGCCCGTGGGTTCCCCCGGTTCAGTGAGAACCGACCCAGGGAAATGAACCTCAAACAGGTGGGCCAGGGTCTCCTCCTGGCTCGACGTGGTTCTCCCGTCGGGGAGAACCACGTCAAGCCGAGTCGAAGGCCCTGATACAAAAATTCTGCGAAGTCTGGCCACTAATGGTTGGGCCTCAATCTCGCTGCAGAACTCATGCCAGGCGGTCGCTTTGGACCTCCTGATTAACTTCTTATAGGCTTGTTGGGCTCCCCTGTAGGAGTCCCAATCAGAGCCCGTGTTAGTTTTTAAGGCCTTGTTCAGCAGTTTCCGGGAGCGAGCCCGTGCCTGTGTCAGGTCACGGTTCCACCACGTCACCTTCTTTCTGCTGGGCCTAGTCTTAAGAGGGCATGCTGCCTCGTAGGAGTCGATCATAGCGTTCCGTAAGAAGCTTACTTCCCGCTCGATGCTCCCCTTCGTCCCCGGCCTCTCACGGCCCCCCGCAAGCTTCCCGTCCAGCTCTGCTCTGTAGGCAGGCCAGTCGGTGGCTTTGGGGTTCCTGTAGGAGTCCGAGGGGCGTTGTGCTGCATTCCCCAATAAACTAAACCTGATCAGGCGGTGATCGGAGAGGGTTACCTCCTCGCTGACCCGCCAGTCCAGGATGCCGCGTGCCACTTCCGGTGCAGCCAGGGTCAGGTCTAAGACCTCCTGTCTGCGGGAGGTGATGACAGTTGGCCTGGATCCCCTGTTGAGGATCTCTAGCCTAGTGGTAGAGAGGTACTCCAGTAGAGCAGCGCCTCTCGGGTTGATGTCGGAGCTTCCCCACACCGTATGGTGTGAGTTCGCATCGCAACCAACAATTAATTTGAGTCCGCTGGCCCTTGTGTAGTCGACTAGGGCCGCGAGCTCGTTCGTAGGCGGGGATTCCGCCGAGTCGTAAGGCAGGTAGGCCGAGCAGATTACCAGCTCGGTCTGTCTGCCATCCATATTGAATGAAATCTTGGCTGCTGCTAGATCCCGGGTGCAGAACTGGTTCAACTTGAGGGCGCTGTGCATCTTGTTGATGAAGATGCAGGCCCTCGGCCCCAGCTCCGCCCCCGCGTGGATAAGCGAGCCCAGATTCGTACTAATACCCCTAATCAGTCCCCCGTTGATCCAGGGTTCCTGTATAAGGGCTATGTCTGTCTGTTCCACTGCTAGGTCCCGACTTAAAACAGCCGTGGCCGCTTTGCAGTGTTGCAGATTAATTTGGGAGAACCTGATACTACCCACAGCTATTGAAGCTGCGGGTTCGATCTGTCTCCCGGCAAAGTGGGGAAGGGAGGGGGTGAGGATACGGGAAGTGGGTGGGTTCGGGGTTGGGGAGTTAGGGGTAGGGGGAGACGAGGGGGGGGAGAGTTCGATGTCCAGCCATCACGCTCTTCCTCCCTCGTGGCCGAGTTCGCTGGGCCCACGACAGTCTCAGTCGGCAGCTCAGAGGTCCTTGGCGTGGCGAGATCCAGCGTCCTTTGGTCGCCTTGCTCTCGCCCCGCCAGTCCCGCCTTGAGCGCCAGACTGGCCATAGTGGGCCTGCCCCTCGTTCCTTTCCTGCCTACCGGTCAGAAAGGAGTGCGCCCGACCGCTGGAGTCCCGCGGGTTGTGACCCCCCGAGCCCCCTGCAGCCGGTCCCTGCTCCTTCCTCCAGTAGGAAGGCGGATATTTTTCCGCGCTAGGCATTTTTGCCTTCGCGGGAGCCATGGTCCTGGCGGGCAGCAGCACGGGTGCCCTCAATAAAGGGGCCCCTGTGCTGGTACCCTGGCTGCTGGGGTCGCTGCCTGAGGTACAACGGCCGACTCAGCATGACCAGGTGCCTGTCCAGAACCATTCTTTGGCTCTGAGGCCTCTGGTGCTCCGGCCCCGGTGCCGGCCGTGTCTCTCCCTCCGGTCCTATTCGGGGCATCGCCGAAACGAGCCCGCCCCAGTCCGCAGTGGGGAGCATTGCCGACCCTGGCCAGAGCCTCCATGGATGGGGCGTCCACGCTCAGTGCGAAGTGAACGTTGCCGTTCACCTCCCGCCGGTCCCAAACCCTCCACACGTCGGTGTTTAGGGCCGGGTTCTGGCGCTTCAGCCTCCTAAAAAGCACCTCGGTGTCCTCCTTTGTACCGAAGAACACCGCGGAGGTCTTTTTAAGTTTGGGGAGGCCGTCTCTCTCCATAACCTGGAGCGAGGCGTCCTTCCAAGGTTTAAGCGTCGGGACTACTGCCTTCAGCCACTCTTTCGCCGTGTCGTCCGAGCAGGTCACCCACATGGCTCTCTGTTCCCAGCGGTGTCCGTCGAAGCATGGTAGCGCCTGCCCAGAGGGTACGGCGTCCATGGCTTCGAGGAGCGCCCGTGTTAACAGTTCGCCCTCCTCCTGCTTGAGGACCGTCACAGGGTAGTCCGATGGTACGATGGCCATCTTCCTACCAGCTGCAACCGCGTCCACATAGCTCGTCGGTTTTGGGTGAGCTCTGATCTTCTTCACGGTTTTGCGAGCCTCCGGTGGGGTGGGGTCTTCCGGCCTAGTCCGCTTAGGGACCCGTACCGCTGCTCCCTCCCCGTCCGTACTCTCGCCTTCAGTCAGGCTGCAGCCAGCTGTCCTGTAAGGTCCAGCTGGTGCAGCCCCGCCGTTGACCGCCGCCGGCTGGTCGCTGCGGCCCTGCTCGGAGAGGGCTAGAATAGAGAGGGCTAACGGCTCTTCCAGGCCCTTTTACTTGCCGCGCCACTGCGCCCGGCCCTGCGGCGCTTCTCTTGTGGGGGCTCGGAGTTCTCGGCTGACGCTGAGCCCTCTGTCCCTCCCTCCTTACAAGCGCCCGTGTCCATCGGTTCCACGGGGGTCGGTTGAGCTTGCGCTCCCCCAACACCCTGGGTCCCGACAGGACGATCGTTCGCCAACTCGAGTGCCAGGCCCTCTTGCGAGGTCTTGGCACCAACAGAAATTGGGTTTTTGTTCGATGGTTCCGGCATTTGCGTCCCACGAGTAAACAGGAAGGGGTAGTCGACCTACGCAGAGCCTGTTACGTAGGCAAGGCGACTTAAGTATAAGTGGGTGGCGCCTGGTACCCACAGAGCATCGTTCGAGACACTACTACCCAAGTGCCATGCATCCCGTCGGCACGATGGGCTTACACCTTGGGATTCGGGGAGTTGGTCCACGGCAGGGCTTTTGTTCCCCCGGTCAGCTTTCACCCCGACCCGGTTCCCTATAGCACCCGCAGGCCAGTTCCCTGGAGATTCCCTGCCTCGGTTACCGGTCGTCACGTGGCGCCCGGTCCCCCAGACTACGGAGATCCCCGAGCCCTGGTCCCTCCTATCCGCCACCTGGAGCTGGAACGCTTGCTGAGAGCGCAAAACTCAATCGTTCGGTTTCGTAACAAAGCGACTTTGCATTCGTTTGGGGCTTGTTTGGCGGCTGGAAACGCATGAATCTTGCGAATTTGCGTAGAATGAAGAGTTTTTGATCTTATAATACGAGCTGGAACGCCTGCTGCGAGAGCAAAACTCAATCGTTCGATTTCGTCGTAAAGCGACATTGCATTCGTGTGGGGCTTGTTTGGCGGCTGGAAACTCATGAATCTTGAGTATTTGCATAGATTTAAGTGTTTTTGATCTTATAATATGAGCCGGAACTCCTACAGCAAGTTCGGCAATAATTCACCATTCTTATCTTTTAAATACAGAATATCAAACACCAGATCTGTACCGGGTACATCAAACACTCGATGTGGACAGTGCATATTGTCGTTGAAATCCACGAATACGTTTTACGCTCTCAACAGACGGCAGAAGACTGACCTGCGCTGAAGTTGTTATCACACAGCAGCAACCGTCAGCAATATTGCACGTGCAGATTGAAACCGGATGCGCCTCTTCATTTTTTTATTCTAAGCAATCGTCAGCAATATTGCACATGCAGATTGAAACCGGATGCACCTCTTCATTTTTTATTCTAATTGGAACTGGACAGCCTCCAAATATTCCACCCGTGCACTTATTCCCTGATAAAACACCGTCGAAGGATCCAGATATTCCAGATAGGAATTTATTATCGAAACGCCTGCTGTGCAGCGTTGCGACCAACGTTCTCCATCCACCGCTGTTTGCACCTCCTCCAATTCCTGATATAATTTTTCAACGATGCAAATCGTGATTATTTGTATCACTTTCTGTACCGCCTCCGAGTAACCGTTCATTCTGCAACAACGTGAACGCAACTGTGCCAAGAGCACACTTTTGCTACCGCCGGTGACGGGATGATGGACTATCCCCTTCGAAGTTTATGATTAAAATATTGCTACGTGTACATTTTAGGCAGCTAGAGGGGATAGACGTTGAGAGTATATTTTGCATCGTACAAAAGAAGAAATTAATCAATTTGATCGATAATCTGTTATTTATTTGTACATGAGCCAAGCACAATAATATATTTTAACTATTATGGATGTTGTTGGCTATGGCTGGAGCAACGTCTTCTTCTTCTTCTTCTCCCGGTACTGTTGAATTATCCAACTCCCAAGAATAAGATTGACCACAGCAGCTCATACTCAATAACTATGAGCTCTCCGTTGGGCGGAGGGGCTTGAACTCCAGGTTATTATACCTTGTCCCGTAGTACTGCATGAGCAGTTTTTTCTCATGCGCAGCAGCAGTCATCTGGTGCAGCAGATTGGCGTCATCCTCGAAGGCCTTGGCGAATCTCGCTGGGAGGTAGCAAGTAAATGTTTCCTCAATGTCGATGGTAATCCTCGGGCCGAATGATGTTTTTACACACCTTATGTCAGTGACGCCGTAGTTTCTCTCGACAGCCAACTCGGATAGTTTTTTGATTGGCAGAAACGACGCAAGCATGCCCACTTTGTTGATTTGCGTAAGATCCATTATGGAGATTGAGTTCTTCTAGCCGTCGTATCACACGTCGAAACTCTGATCTTGCACGTATCACTGATTTTAATTTTGCAATATCGTGCAAGTGTCTTTCTATGCGCACTTTTAGCTCGATTCGTTTCCTTTGCATTAACGGCAATGGAAACAGATGGAGATTGCGTTCTTCTAGCCGTCGTATCACACGTATCAGTGATTTTAATTTTGCAATATCGCGCAAGTAACGTCAACGGAGACAGATAGCTTGCACGAGACTTCTTTCGCTGCTCGATCACGACTGATGTCTGCTCACTGGTCTGTTCGGGAATGAGCACTGTTTCCGCTTCCCCCGCAGGTAATTCGCGATTTATGACGCTTTCTCACATCGAGCCCAAAAAGAAATATAATATCTGCTGAAATCAGCTTTTTCAGCAACTCGAAAAGGTCTCTCGTTGCGTGTGTCTTTTGTGATATCGGGATACAGATCCGATTCCAAGAAGAAATATAATACCTGTTGAAATCAGCTTTTTTAGCAGCCCGAAACCGATTCCAAGAATTCCAAGAAGAAATATAATATCTGTTGAAATCAGCTTTTTTTTAGCAGCCCGAAAACCGCTTCCAAGAAGAAATATAATATCTGCTGAAATAAATTTTTTCAGTGGTATCGGGGAAACAGAGTGGATAGAGAAAACAGAATTTTTTATTTTTTATTTTTATTTTATAAGCATAATATTCACAATACTCGAGCACGGGGCCAACAGCCCTGTATGCAATGCAAACCCTTATCACTAAAGCTATTTATTTTGTAGCCGCCACCTACGACAGCCCCCATACTGAAAGTTTTACCCTGCGACTTAAATTCGCGATTATTGATGAATGCATTATAATAATCATAGACTATTGAATCGTTTCTTGACAAATTATTTGAAAATACGTTTCTAAACTTATTAAAGCCGAGGCCAGTACACATATAATGAAGAAACATAACGCAATGCTGTCCGCAACATTGCGAATCCGGACCTTGAAGTTGAATAGTGTTGCATCGGAAGAATTTGCAGTTTCTTCGGAGTCGTATGAGATGCTGTGGGATGATTGGCGGGAGACCGTAGCTGTCGAAGAACCATCCATGGCCATTTCGATCGACGTACATGGCGACCCAGTGGGTCCCGGGTAGCTTGTGTCCATCGGTATTAACAACGATGGCTGTCGGTTTCGTCCACACCTTCGGGATACGATCTGCCGGATACACGCCTACTGTATGATCCTTTATGTTCCGGAGAGACTGTAAAATTTGAAGGCTGTTCATAACAGCGGACAGCAACAGAAGGTTTTTCTTCAGTAGCACACTCTGATAAGCCAACCCTCCAGCTAGTAGTAGTGCGATATTCCCACAAAGAATCGAAGCGATCACTATGACAGAGCCACGCTTTGATCTTTGTTGCGTTGTCTAGAGCGCACTTATATGTGTGGTTTTTGCGCAACAGTCCGTGATATATACAGCGTGTATTACCCGTCGGTAGGCTATGGAATGATGGTACTTCGTCGTCTTCTTCCAAATTTATGATAAAACATCCTGTGAGTCTTGCCAGGTATGATGCTTTGTCGGAGCCTCTGGTGAATATTCGATCAACTTCTGAAGCAATTTTCTTCAGAATAAGCTCGACCGCTTGCACAGATGTATCGCCTTCAGACCATGCAATACCGTGATGGTTGCTCTGCAGCCACGTATTTTACCTTTTTATAGCAGGTGATAGGTCGTCATGGGCATAGGGCTGTTTTACTATCCAGTGACCAAAGTAAGTTGAATGCACCGAGGTGACAGCCACTTCTTTCGGTGTAAAATGATTGAATTTATCCTTTAGACTCTGTATATCAATTACAACAGCCATGATGCGACCTGTCGCCTCGAGTTCTCGGAGAATACTGAAGACTCAGCCGAAATAGTTCACTATCCGCTGAAATCTACAATCACTTGTCGGGACGAGTCAATCTCCAACACATTATCATATTCTGCATACACAATACAGTTAACCGTTGAATTTATAGCTTCTTCGAAACGGACCTCTATTCTGACACTGCCGTGTTTCACCAAATTCCAATGAGTATTACTATTTGCCGAAAGATCAGGTGTTAGGTCAAATGCAAATAGACAATAACCATTAGGGTAGGTTGTACGGGAAATACAATTACCCTGGTTGAGAAAGTGAATACCCGTGCCAGAGAATAATGTGTGATATGCATCCACGTATTGCTCTCTCGCACCAAAGTCGGGCTGCAGAGGCTTTGACGGTATCTGCACGCCGTCAGCATACAAAGAAAGATAATTTATTTTATAATTTTGAAAGTTAAAGGGGTTCAGTGTGCGATCACCGTTAAAGGCTCTATTATCGACAAATCCGATAATTATGCGCTTAGGCAGCTGCCCTAGTATGACATTATCCAGAGTATCACCGTGAACACCTGCATGCAGCGATACTGCTTTAACTTCTACGCGGGCCATTGGATACTTTGCCGTAGATTTGGAGAGAGCCTTTGCGTGGGCTAGGAGTATACCGGGTGCTATCTTGGCACGACGTACAAGGAGCGATGCTTCGACGATCTTCATGCTGCAGTCTTTCGAAGAGCTCATAAGGCAGAAAGCATCGTTGGTGCGCACGAGACGTATACGCATCTCAACGCCGTTTATCAAAAATCTCTCCTGATTGAAGATGTCGCAGTGAAGGTGTCCAACGAGATCAATCTGATTACCACTAGCATTCATAAGACCTCTTCGCATAGCCTGTATTACCATCACCCACATCATCCATTCCTCCGTGCGAATCGTTATACCAGAGAACACTTGTGAGATGAGAGGCCTTCGCGTCATCTCCATAATTCAAGAGTGTTTCAATGTATGCTCTGTATGCGTAAGCGTTATTGGGTGGTGATACAAGTTTCTGATTCAAGAATACGTCAATCTGATTGAACATTGAATGCAGTAAATTATTAACGGGACCAGCCTTAGGTGCATGGCCCTCTTTAGGTTTCCGAGGTGGTATTATTTCAACGCGCATACTCAGCATAGTATGCGCAAGATCAATGTACTCATCGCCTTGGCCAGGCACTACATATTCGACAGGTGAGTTATCTGTCAGCGATGAAATTGGCTTATAGTACACCCATTGTGTTCCCTCAATCGTGGTTTGGGTAGGTGGCAGCGTAAATAGCTCAAGCTCCGACTTTAGACACTCACACGAATGAGCGTGTAAGAACGCCATTTTTTCTCAACCCTGTCTGTCTAGGCAAAAATATCAGATACAGTCCTCGGTTTTTTCCTCCTCTTCTTCTTCTTATCAGTCGTCTTTGTCTTCCGTCTTTTACTGTCCTTTTCTTTGCTCTCCTCTTCGTCACGCGCGCAGAACGTTTTCTCAACGTTAACGGTTTCTTTATTTTTTTCACACCGACACGACATGTTGCGCTACCGCCAATCGAATGCAGCAGTTTGTTAATTTTAGCCGCTTTATAGCCTGAGCCTTGCATAAGGTTATTAATTTTTTCCTCGGCTTTTCGCTTTAGATTTGTGGCCGATTCACGCATGCGTGTTTTAAAGGCCTCTCGTGGATGAACACCCCTATCCAATATGTCATTGGTTGCATGAATACCAGAACGTAGCGCTTTGCCTACGGTTCGAGCTCCTTGTTTCAAGAGCGGTATGATACGGCGAAAGAGACCTCCGAGGAAGCTACCAATACCGTGACCTCGTTGGTTCGGCGACCCAATGTAGACATGACTGATACCGCCATAACCCGTCCTCCCACCTCCACCCGTCTGGGGGTCAAAGTATGCGTCGTAATAATCCATTTCGCGGGTCAATCTACGCGCCGAAAGTGTAATGTCACCGTCAACGTCCCGTACTCAAATGGTATCGGCTCACCAAACTCATCCCTTATATCGATAGTTATCGTTTGAAAACTCGTGCGCAATAACAGTATGAAGCGTGGTGGTGAAAAGTTTATAATTTTGACAGACCCGTAATTGTAATTATCCGTGACGGCGGTCGGAACGACACGCAGCAGAGGTGTGTGCACATCTCCGGTGATGTATGGTTCACAGATATCGGTATAAACGAAGAGCGTATTAGGAAGCCCGTTCGTTAGACCGGCCGGTCGCTGGTCAATGTACTTCGTGTCACTTCGAACGACGACGCCATGGTTATGGGAGAATCCTAAAATCTTGTTCAATACGTCGGAAAAAAAGAAAGAGTGTTTCAAATTCGTACACCTATTGCAAATGCGGGTTACTGTCACGTATCCATTGCGCCCACATTGAAACTTCAAGTGGCCGGACACACATGGTATATCGTTAATTGTTTCGAAGTAATTCATCTACACTACGGTACACACCCGGAGGTATGGAGACTCGATCTTCTTTATAGTCAGTGTCAACACCCGTGCCAGGCGTCACCGCGTTAGTTATAAAGCTGATAAAATTCTGCTCACCCTCAGGTGGTACATGCATCATCGTCAGGGGTATTTGTATTTCAGCTAAAGAAACAGTCCAGCCACCGTGCAAAGTCAAGCACTGCGGTAAATGCGTAGTGTATCGCGTTGTCTTATTATCAGGGTAATATCCCATACTGCTGTTGCTAGGTAAAACAATATAAAATTCGTCTTTCATTTTGAGTTTCCTTTCTTATTTTTCTTGGACTGAGGGGTCGTTCGCACTCTCGATAATTCCGACTCGTAAAAGATGCCGTCGATATCCTCGTCCTGAAGATCACGCAAGATGTATACCACAGGGTGTCTGGTGTATGATACACGGTGTATTTTAAATAGTTCGCTGCTCCAGCCACTCTCGTAACCTTTTGCAAAGGCTGCCTTTGCACTACTGATGCGTACAATATCACCTACACTGTATTTAGGTGGCCTGGGATGTTCCGGCTCCTTGTATCGTTCCGCCAGATTAGCCCGAGCCCTAGCGGCTGTAGCAAGCGTCACAGAGGCTGGAGCCATTTTTATACTGCTATGTTGCGCATGATTGTATGCCGAGACGATATCTTGCAGAACGTCAATGTAACGTTTCTCTCTAGAGTACGTGAAATACCGCCACATTCTTTCTTTTAGAGTTCTATTAAACCGCTCCACGACAGCGGCTTTTATATCGGGGTTTCTTGCAGCGCGAAACTGAATGTTCTTCTTCTTCAAGAAAGCCTGGAATGCGGAACCTATAAACTCCTTACCTCTATCCGACTGGAGACAAATCGGTGATTTACCATTACTGGCTTTTTGTGATAATATACGTGTAAATGCTTTAGTCACAATCGTAGCTGTCTTATCGTGTAGAGGTTCCACCCATGCGTATTTACTAAGAACATCTATGACTACGAGAAGATAAACATAACCATCGTTGTAATCCTTGGTAGAGCGAAGATCTACAAGATCAACCTCCCAAACATCGTCAATGTTACGCACATTGTAAAAACGCCGTGGAAAGTGCCGCCTCACGGGTCTGTGCTTTGTGTAAGCATCCTGAGACTCGAGCCACTGTAGTGTCTTTTTGCCGGAGATTTTTTTCTTCCGAGCCGCGTGCAGTAATTTGGCACTGCCCGAAAATGATGCTTCGTGTGAGGGGTCAAAGTACACTTTTTCCAATATTTTCATGTTTATAATTTAAGTCTAGCCCAGGTTACACGTCTTTTCTTGCTATAACTACCAGAGCCCCTCTGCACACTGTGTCCACCGTCGGTGCTCTTATCGTCGCTGTAGTACGAAGACTGTTCGCTGGTATCGTTGATATCCTCGGCTACACTGCTGCCACTTGGATGCGCCCGTAATGTTGAATTGGCCCTTGATTCCGCCCACAGCTCCTCGTTTCCCACAAATTCTCGAGGTGTTTGTATCGTTCTTAAAAAATTTGCGAAGGTTTTGCGTCCCGCTGGTTTTGGGACTTTTCTTGTTCGCATAGCATCGTTCACGAGATCAACAATATTCGAATCCTTGATTGGTTTTCCCTCGATAGAAACGGTTCTCGCGGAATTCCAGGAAAAATTTGACGACGGTGCATCGCGCAAGCGACGCAGTAGAAGTTTCGCTTTGTGCCGAAATTTTAGTGGTACACTTTCAATTATGATGGAATCATTCATGCCTGGAGAGGAGTCTTTTTTTTCACCCACCACCACCTCCTCCTCCTTCAAAGTGGGTACTTTCGTTTTCATGAGATCAAGCTGCTGATGAGATCGCTCACCATCGACAAAATGAAGATAGCGTTGTAGTACAGTCAGATATGCGGTCCACTTTTCTCTCTCATCCTTATATTTATTAGAATGCAAGATTTCGTTCATTTCAGCGTCCAATCTACTCAAGGTGGCTCCAATAGCTTGTGCCTCTGACGAATGCGTCACGTCAGCGCCAAAAACAGGCTGTCGGATACTTTGTGCGCTCATCTGTAATAGATTCTCCTCCGGCACTAGTACCATTTTTCTTGCGTGTTCCATTATCAGCGCCCACCAATCAAATTTGCCAGGACGGTGCCCAAAATTGGTACAAGCAAAAGAGGCAGGAATCCGCCACTCTGAACGACGATTCGCTTTTTACTCTTCCAACAGCCTTTTCTTGCAGCTAAGCGACGAAGAACAGATGCGTGTCGACGTAGTTTTTTCCTCTGGTTCGACTTCAGAGGTACATTACCATGAAGAATGTTCAATGCGCACTCGCAGATGCACCGTAAAGCAGATCCTCATATAAATGAGGATCTGCTTTACGTAAAAAGGCTTCACGTTGATCCTTGTTGAAATGTTGAAGGGCTCGCAATATCGCAATGTGCTTCTTGCAGAGTGGTGATCCGTCACGGGCCATTACAAGAGGTTGACTGATAATTATTTAGGCAAATCACTGCTTTTCTACGTGGCGCCCCCGAAGCCTTTAGAGACGCGTTGTTACGAAGAATGTACAATACGCAATCGACAATACAGCGATTAACGTTTGAATTTGGTTTACATTGCTCCTTGCTGGAATACCGAAGGGCAGTCGATATCGCAACGTTCTTTTTGTAGCGTAGCGATCCGTTATTCGTCATCATAAACGCAAAACTGGTAGCTCCCCGGAAGTACAGCTGCTTTTTAATTTCTTTCGCGGCACGTACACAAAATGATGGGGATCGTCGGGAAAGATGCAGGTGCGAAATCTACAATTATCAGGTGTTGCTTGTTTCAAATCCAGCAACAAATAACCGTGTGGCTTCGACGTCGCGTCATGATAAACCTCTTGCAAAAAACGGGGATTTTCCGGATATACCTGATGCGCCAGGTGCTGTATTTGAGCGCGATCACGAGGGTTTTTAAAGACAACGATATAATTAGCGTTCAGTGAGATATCTCGTTGGCCGTGACCTTGGTGGAATAAGTTTTGCGTTATGAAAATAACGCTCAAATTTTTATGATGACTGCCTTTGGTGAATAAGTCAATAACACTGTTGTTCGATGCCTCACGCATTAAATCGTCGATAACTATGAGCTTGGCACGCGGATCATTCGCGTAATCAGCAGATTGCGGCAAACCTTCATGAAATTCGATCGATGCTCCATACTCGGCGTATGCTGGCTGCCATTCGGAATAGTAGAAAATAATTCTCTCGAACGGCTCGCTGTTCATACGCGAAATTAATTTTAAAAACTTTTTCACAAAATATATTTTACCGCAACCGGTCGGACCACAAACCATAGCCGTCCAGGGATGTTTCCACCTCACGTCCATATCGATGATTGAATCAAATTTCGATACTGCTGTTGATGATAAAGCCTTTATTTCCCAGTAATATATTTTTTTTTACATGAAGATAAAATATTTTTAACTTTTGTAGCCATAAGGTAGAGAGCCGTATTCGCCGTCACGTCTTCGCTTGACGCTCGATGGTTTACAAGATTTTATTTCCGGCCGTGTGACCACGTGATGAAACGCCGTACGCCTAATCGCATTGTAGTGCAGTACAATTGGTTCTTCTCTCTCGCCCATTACAAAGGAGCGTATCGACTGATAATTGATCAGTGAGTTATTTGCAAAATTTAGTGTTATGCCTTTGACTTTACAAACCTCGCTCTCCGTACCGTCAGAAGCACGTACTATAAACGAGTAAAATTTAGGGCCACCCGAAATAAACGACTTGATATAGGTACCGGAACCGTAAGAACTCAGTTCACCGGTTAAATCTCCTAAAAGCTGCCCAATAGGCGGTTCGTATTCGCCCGGCTCATTCTTTGTCACGTAAATTACAGAGTCCGTATCACAGTACAATGCACGACGACCCAAGCGCTCGAGGTAACTGTACAGCTTTAAGC
The DNA here is from genome assembly GCA_917499995.1 of Ichneumon xanthorius. Taxonomy (NCBI): domain Eukaryota; kingdom Metazoa; phylum Arthropoda; class Insecta; order Hymenoptera; family Ichneumonidae; genus Ichneumon; species Ichneumon xanthorius. The sequence continues at coordinate 1,415,318 of OU824201.1, read as the reverse complement.
GGGCCTGAGCTGTCGTATACGCCGCGACAACAGTGTTCGCTATACCGGAAGGTATCACAGCATCGTCACTTTTAATATAATTCACATATAGTATTTGATTATTTACAGGGAGAATACCCGTGATCTCGTATTCGGGGTTCGTCAACAACTCCATGAGTTTTTCACGCGATGAAACTATCACAGTCTGCGGTAGATTTTCCCGCTGCCCAAACTTTCCCCAAAATGAATTCAGGCAGAGCTTAGCCACCGATCGTAACCCCGCATTTTTCGCTATAGCCCGACGATCCAGCTTAATACCTTCAGACTGCTCGAAATCAGTGAGATATCGTTCTTGCGCGACAGAGTCCTCCTCCATATTGCTTTCGGGCCATCCGCTGGCTTCTTGTTTGATTTTTAAAAACGTGTTAATGTACTCTACAAAAAGGTCCCCCTCCCTCGTATCTCTATTATATTGTGTTATCTCGTATTGCCAGATTTCAGAGATGCACGTGATTTCGTACCCACACGACACAGCTTTTCGCAATTCGTCGACCACCCACGTACCCTCGAATACCCTCTCTGCAGGATCGTCGTGTGTACACTCTACCAGACTCATAGCCTCGCTACAACTACGACACAGAGCGAATAACAGACGATGATGCATACGCACTGGCAGTACAGGGTGATAAAGATTCCTCGGCGGCAATACAGTACATTTGACAAGCCCTTCGATACGCGTGAGATCAGTGTTATCAGGACCCGTCAGCTCCATACATTCATCACCCACATAAACTTTCGGATGGCCTACGGGGTATTTACCATACTTACAAATGTATGGGTATAACGAGCAAACGCCCACGTTTCTTATTTGCTCTGTATCTTTTATGTCGTAGAGCGTTACCATATTTTCTGTACGGCCGCCGAAGAACGCATCGCGAGGGTTGAGGGGCTGTGGTGTAACTAAAGCGTGATTCTCCACGAATGCGCGCATTTCCTCATTTTGTTTTAACATACCGTCAAATTCGCATTCCCAAATTTCCGTTAGCATGTAACCAGACGCTCGGATTCTATTACTTATTGCGATAGTTTTCTCTAGACCCTCGTCCATTGACACTCCGTCGCTTTGCCGACGATGCCTATTCACGAGGAAACAGCGCTGACACCCGTGCCAGTAGCAGCCGTGGAACTGTAATACATGTGCATTGTCAGGGGTCTCGTAGTAGCCGTCTATCAATAGATTCTGCGGTAGTTTAAATTCGCGCGACCGGCCTGCGTGAATAATATTATGACCGAGCGAGTGCTCCATCCACACGAGCCACGACACTGCTTTTTGTGATTGATTGTGAGCCCATCTGTACCCGGTTGTCGGAATAATACCGATCGTATCTTTGTTCAGAAAATTTTTTCGAAAAATACGAACACAGGCTGATGCTATCGTCGTGCTCTCGTTGAAAGGGCAAACACCGCCACTGGTTATGAACATATCACGAAAAGCCATACACGCGCGTCTCAATATAGTAACATCCATCGAACAGTAGCTGACAATTTCTTTCGCAAAATCGAACAGATAATTGGCGTCTTGCAACTCGCGATGCCATGCAAGTAATTTCTCGTGCTCCGCTGTACGCATGGTGTCGGGAGAATAAAACTCTAGAGGAGGCAGGGGGGCCCCACATAATTTTGATTTTCCGGAATATTGAACAGATGTGGGAAAGTTCCTTTTACAATCGTACCTGTTAGCCCAAAGGCCTTGGGTAGTGCGCTCAAAGGCATATGAAAGTAGTGCAAGCTGTCAAGAAACACTAATTGTCCAAGCCTCATTGTAATAATCTTCGTGCCATTCATTATCAGCGAGGGAAGTCGCGTTTTTTCGCCTCAATTAGATAGCGTAGAATGAATTGCGCATCAAACCCTCCTGCGTTATGAGCGATTACAATCGTGCGCGAAAACCCCCCTACAGTCTGCATAGCTAACTCCACAAGCTGACCCACGGGATTATGTTTGAATACGAATTCGTGGCGGCAATGTTCGCACGGATCGGCTATATAATCATTGTTACAACACATTGAACAAACGCGTTGGGCAACACAGAGACTCGCTTCGTGAACGAATGTGCTCGCGTCGCCTTTCACAGATGTGCACTGCTGCGTTTCAAAATCATAGAAAATAAAGATATTTTTCGAATCTGTAGAGCCGCCCCGTATTGGTTGGATAAAACACAGATGATTAAACGGTTGCACCGTTCTACATATTTTGCAGAAGCCTATGCCGCATACATGCTTCCTTTTTTTTCCAAAGGTCTTACTGTCTGGAAGCACTTGCGACAGCGATGAAGGGATTAACAAACAGAAGGTTTTCTACCGAATCCTCCGTTCATATTTACATTACCCGTTCTATGATTTCGTAAGCATTGCTCTCCGAAAAAGTCGCGATTGCATGCAACACACCTGATTGCCTCGCTTGAACTGGCGTCACATGGTGGTGTTGCTCCGCACCGCGAACATTGTGCTTTCGAGCATCGATGATTAAACACGCGATATAATGTGTTGCAAACGGTGCAAGACCCCGAGCTACCGACGGCTGCCCTGAGATTGAGAATTGGCTCGAAATGATGCGAGCGTTCGTAATATAAGATGTACAGAGTATGCCGAATTTCTCCTGCAGACTCTAAAACTTTTTGTATGCCATTGAATAGAGCTGTTTTCTTACGACGGCCTAAAGTCAGAAACTCAAAAACTACAATCGCTATACCGTCCTGTGCCAGATGATCTTGGTAGAGCGCGATCTCATGTACGCCGCATCCGTCTCTCGGTATATTGACATTTGCAACTATGATAAGTTCGAGCGCTCTCTCTCTTTGTAATGAACCGTTTGCCTGCCTAATGCGCTGCCACTCGGAGTGTAAATCTCCTGATCATATCTCACCACGTTCAGCGTATACTAGAGCTGCTGCTAATGAGCGAGGCAAACACAACCGATCGTCGTTCCGGATCGTTAGAATAGATTTTTTCGCGATACCCTCGTACGTAAGGCCTTTTCTACTCCTACCCTCGACACCTTTGACAATGCACGCTTTAATAGTACACGTATCATCGATATTCATAGATGCTGCGCTTTGAGCGACGCTAGCTATTAATCCCCATATGTCTTTGAACGTATAGTCCCGAACAGGCCGAAAAGAAAGCCATGCAGGTCCCTGCGTCAGGCTGCTTGATGCGAACGAAATGCCTGCATAATCGCCACCCTCGCAATTGGTCGTTATTTGTGTCAATAGATCGCGAAACGCTCCTTGAAGCCAGTCCATAACGTTTATTCCTGAGGGTGGTTGGTGAACACGTATTGTCAGTTCGCGACCCCTAAGCTTAAAGCGTCTAAAATAACGTGAGATATTTTGAAGTATTTCTAAGCGGTCCCCGGGTGGTTGTACGTCTCCAAACGGCTCATTCCTAGCAGCATTTCGTGGTCTTCCAGCTCCTACCTGCGTTTCTGCAAAAAGAAAACACATATGAACATCTGGAATTTGTCGAGGTAAAACGCTATTGAAATTAGAGATAGCTGTCAGTGGTACCTCGTTTGGAATCTGATACGTTTATAAAGTATCTTCATCATCAATAAAGTGGGCTGCTGAAGTCCCTGTATCACAAAAAATACTCTACTTACTTTTTAAAATCTTAGGATCAGAGTAAAAATGATTACCTGAGTTATCATCCGGGAGTTGCTGAATCCAGCAACCGATTCTCTGAAAATATTGCTCCTCTTCTTCTCCTTCGATCCGCCACAACCCTCCATGGAGACCTAGTTGATTTTCGGGAAGATCTATAAGCTGTTGTAGTTTCCCTCTCGCGGACTGGCTGACTTCTAATGATTCATCCGCGATGTTATTAGACAATCCCGACACGGTCTCCTCGGGGGTACCCTCTAGACCCTCTAGACCTGATGACGCCGACACAGTCTCCTCCTCCCCATCATCTGCTGTAGAACCAGTCTGAGGCTCGTCGTCGGCTGCGCTGGAAAGCGTTATCGTCGAATGGGCTACTTCGCAATTCCCTATTACCGGTGCTGAAAAAATAAAAACTATCAGTATAAATAGCCGTTTTGTGTGGTATAAATTATATCTATTGTCGAACACTTACGGTTTAACGGGATGTCCTGTATTTGCTGTGGCTGTTCTATCACGTCCACAGTACGAGCAATATCGACGCCATTCCCTGACAGTGGACCTGCAATTTTTTTTTATGTAATGTCCCCATCTCAGTTGCGAATAATTTTTTTGTTTTGCATACTTACGTTGTACGGCTCTCTGTGTGTGAAGAGCTACCTCCACGTCTTCTATAGCACACGTTGCTTCGTCGAGGACTGTCTGCATGCGAAGATCCAACGCCTCCGCCTCCTCAATAGCACGAGTTGCTTCATTGAGAGTTTCTTCTTCTTCGTTTGTTGCATCCATAAGCTCACGATAGACTATAATTATGCGATAATATAAACGTTAATCACTGCGCAAACAATTTTCGAAAAAGGACAAAAATTTTCGAAAAAAATTTTGAAAATAATTTTCGAGACATTTTAGAAACAGTTTTATGTTTAGCGCGTACTTGTCTACTTCTTTTGAATATTTCGCGTATAATATAGTGAAGTCTGATTTAAGTGGCGTTCGGCAGGAGACGCGGGTTCAAATCTTCTGCAAAGACTTTTTTTATTTTATATTTTTAAATTATTTACCGAAAAGTAAAATTGCTTTGAGGTTAAAGTATACTTTTTTGAATGTTTAGCGGTCATAGCGCACCGCTGAGTGTATATAAAAATGTGGCTAATAATTGGGTGGCCAACGACTGGATTGGATGGCCAATAACTGTGCGGTAACGGTAATCGCATGGCACAGTCATTGGCACCCGGCCAATAACTGGGTGACCAACGACTGTGCGGGTTGTCAACCACTGTATGACAGGTGCGGCTTTAGGGCACAGTAATTGGCACACCGATTATTCACCGAGGTCCCGTCAATTAAAAATTAAAAATAATTTTTTAATATTTGTTTGAAAGTAAATTAAAATCAAATAATGAAAATTAATAAAATTAATAAAATTTTAATTAAAAATAGTTTTTTAATATTTGTTTGAAAGTAAATTAAAATCAAATAATGAAAATTAATAAAATTAATAAAATTTTAATTGACTAAAAATTATTTTTTTATATTATTTTATATATAAAGATGATTTATCTATTTATCTATTGTGCATGAAACACCTACCTCTGGCTTCAGTAACAAGTCCCCTGATGCATGGGGCGTCTTCTAGGCCCCGGCGTTGCAACTCCTTAAACACGCACATTACCACGCACTGTCCGTTTAATATACCTCTATTATATGCTATGGCGATAGCACGTAGAGGCGACCACCATATAATATATCGTAGACGGCTTAAAAGTCTCTCGCCCGATAAATCCCGTAACTCTTCGCACCACTGATCTTTGCAGCGGCCTCTGAGATGAATACTGCGCAACTTAACTAATTTTAAAAAACCGCGAATACTCGCGCGAACTGCGTGATCTACCATTATCAATCGGTGATGTAGTACTCTCGTTGGTTGTCTTATGACTGACTGACCGATTGACTAAATTCTATATTTCTGAGTGATATGTTACGACTCCGTAGCATAAAGACTTATGTTCAAAATTTTATTGATTTGCACTTTTTTAATACCTATAATAACGCGTGATCGCGATCGTGCAAATACAGTTTCTCACGATATTCCGCGAGATATATGATACGGGTATAGACAGGTCCGTATAAAAGATTTACCCACGGTTTGATTCCGTGGTATCATATGAATGCTTCATCCGGTTCTCGTATGAACGCTTCATCCGGTTGTATAAACTCATCCATTACCTATACACATGCATCGCATAACACTTGACCGTGAACCTGAAAGAACGCCTGCAATACTGCAGACGGTGCATTCGCGACTTCCTGCGCTCGCAGGGGACGAGCGGCTCGCGCTTGGGGCACGTACCGTCGAGCGCGCGACCTTCATCGACGGCGTACTGCTGATGCTGCATTTGCAGGTGTCCTCGCGACGTGTGCATCTGTTGCTATCGTCCGACGGCACGAGCCATCGCGCTCACCGTGTCTCCACCTGCGCTCTCGGGGGTGAGGAAGGAGAGCAGAACGGTGGCGACGGCTGCGATCCAACGTGAGCAGCAGTCTGTACACAACGGGAGCGCGTCTTCGCCGTATTAAAATTAGTGAAGGTCGACGTAACGCGGACGATTACAGCTTTAACGTCAATTTGTTTAAGTGCACCGAAGTTTGCGATAATGTATCCGCGATACGAAGACGGTGTTGTGGGAGAAGAATTTTCCTGTAGAGTAATTGAAGTGGTGTGTGCAAATAGTTTGCAAGTACGCTCCGCAGATATGCAGAGTACGTACGAGCAATTACAAAAACTGCTACAGGACTAGTACTATAATGTCAACGGTGAAGGCTCGAGAATTACGCTGGAGCAATTACACATCTGTATGTCCTGCGTCGTAGTTCGACATGGCAGTGCGGTGCGTTGCGAAATTATTTATTTCGATGTGCAGGACGGTTATTCCGAAGTGTTTTTAGTGGTCGAGGGGTGTTCGGATTTTTTTGAGATTTTTTTTCTCTAACACCCAAACGCTTTATGCAGCGGGATACCGGCCCTGTGCATCGAGTGTCATTTGCGCGGTCTTGATCACATCAACTCATCAGGTGCCGAGTCGTTGGTGGAGGAGGCATGTGCTGGCGACGACCTGCTGGCCATAGTGATCACACGTCGCCGCGCCAATCGCCCATATGTAATAAAACTACTCGACAGAGAACGGCGGGATGTCGCAGTTCTCGTCGCTCAACGTTTTAATATCGATAACGACAACGACAACGACTATTTCGACGACGAGGGTTTCGCCGAGATGATCATCAGCGGCAACGAGGATGACGAAGACGACAGCAACGACGACGACGACGACGACGACGACGACGCCGCCGAACGTTAACGCCATAGTGTTTGTGAGTGAGAATAAACAGGAGTGAATAATAAACAAGAGTGAATAATAAACACTGGCGTAAATAATAAACAAGAGAAACAGGAGTGAAGAATAAACAAGAGTGGAAATAAAAAATAGGAGTGTGGCCATCGGAGTCTTCAGTGTCTTCAAGACCGTCACAGCAAATTGAAGGTAAAATTTAAAAATGATTTACAATACTAAAAATGAAAAAATATTTTTTGCTGAATTGAAAAATTATTATAATTATGGTAAAATAATAAATAATTTTTTATAAAAAAATAATTTTTAGTCAATTAAAATTTTATTCATTTTATTAATTTTCATTATAATAAATTATAGATTTATTACAAATAATAATCATGTGGTGCACTATGACGAGTCCAGAATTCTATCCCCCCTCCCACCCCCACGCCTCTTACCATCCACAAGCGGCTGGCCGAATTTCGAGCAGCCGCTGTGTGGGGGAAAAAGAGTGGGGATGGGAGTGGGGATAGGAGTGGGGGTCGCCATAGTGCACCGCTAACTACTCTCGCGTATTTGCATAGAATGAAGTGTTTTTGATCTTATAAAACGAGCCGTAACTCCTGCAGCGAGCGCAAGACTCAATCGTTCGATTTCGTTATAAAACGACTTTACATTCGTTTGGGGCTTGTTTGGCGGCTGGAAACGCATGAATCTTGCGAATTTGCATAGAATGAAGTGTTTGTGATTTTTAGATTACGAGCTCGAACTCCTTCAGCGAGCGCAAAACTCGAATGTTCGATTTCGTTATCAAGCGACTTTGCATTCGTTTGGGGCTTGTTTGGCGGCTGGAAATGCATGAATCTTGCGTATTTGCATAGAATGAAGTGTTTTTGATCTTATAATACGAGTGGAACTCCTACAGCGAGCGCAAGACTCAATCGTTCGATTTTGTTATAAAGCGACTTTGCATTCGTTTGTCGCTTGTTTGGCAGCTCGAAACGCATGACTCTTGCGTATTTGCATAGAATGAAGAGTTTTTGATCTTATAATACGAGCTGGAACGCCTGCTGCGAGAGCAAAACGCAATCGTTCGATTTCGTTGTAAAGCGACTTTGCATTCGTTTGGGGCTTTTTTGGCGGCTGGAAACGCATGAATCTTGCGAATTTGCATAGAATGAACTGTTTTTGATCTTATAATACGAGCTGGAACTCCTACACCGAGCGCAAGACTCAATCGTTCGATTTCGTTATAAAGCGACTTTGCATTCGTTTGGGGCTTGTTTGGCGGCTGGAAACGCATGAATCTTGCGTATTTGCATAGAATGAAGTATTTTTGATCTTATAATACGAGCTGGAACGCTTGCTGCGAGCGCAAAACTCAATCGTTCGGTTTCGTTACAAAGCAACTTTGCATTCGTTTGGGGCTTGTTTAGCGGCTGGAAACGCATGAATCTTGCGTATTTGCATAGAATTAAGTGTTTTTGATCTTATAATACGAGCCGAACTTCTACAGCGAGCGCAAGACTCAAACGTTCGATTTCGGTACAAAGCGACTTTGCATTCGTTTGGGGCTTGTTTGGCCGCTGGAAACGTATGAATCTTGCGAATTTGCATAGAATGAAGGGTTTTTGATCTTAGATTACGAGCTCGAACTCCTTCAGCGAGCGCAAAACTCGAATGTTCGATTTCGTTATCAAGCGACTTTGCATTCGTTTGGGGCTTGTTTGGCGGCTGGAAACGCATGAATCTTGCGTATTAGCATAGAATGAAGTATTTTTGATCTTATAATACGAGCTGGAACGCCTGCTGCGAGCGCAAAACTCGAATGTTCGATTTCGTTATAAAGCGACTTTGCAGTAGTTTGGGGCTTGTTTGGCGGCTGGAAACACATGAATTGTAACGGCCGCAGCCTCATATTCTGTTTCAAAAGACTTTCATATTTATTCGAGCGTATCGATACGGAGTTTCCGTTAGATGCGCTCTTCAAAGAAGCCCTTAAGGCTATCGCGCATCCGGACCGCCGTGAGCGTCCACTTATAGAATAGACTAAACATCCTTCGACTCATTTCTTCCATTGTCAAGCGAGCGCGAAGCTCTCAGCTTCGCGCCCGCTTCACGACAGTCCAGCTCGAGCAGCCAAACGGTACACTCTCCCGAAACTCTCCTAATTAACCGCTGCGATTCAAATAAACTAAGTATATATATATATCCAACGACAATTCATTTATACCCGCATCGTCCTGACATCACATGGTGTCAGAGTGGGCGAATTATATAAACGCGCTCACACACACAAAAAATAATAATTAAAAATCGAAAAAAAAAAAATTTCATACTTTTTCAAGTTTTTGTTTGAAAAACCCCCCTCGACCGAATCGTCGGTGCTCGAGCCGTGCTCGCACCACAACCCGGAGTGAAAAAAACAAGAAGTTATTAAAAAAAAAAAGGGGGAAGAAAGGAAGAGACAGTGACAGTGCATATACAAAAAAAAACAACACGAAAAAGTGAAAAACAAACAACAGTGCTAAACAATAAGTGAAAAAAACTATAACAATAACAGTGAAAAGACACTATAAATAATTAACCTAGACATAAAAAATACATGTACATATATATAAATACAAATATACGGAACAATAAATATAAACATTTACCTAACAAAAAAAAGAGCAACAGCACATAGTGAAAAAAAAATATTATTATGCGTCGAGCGAGAGTGTACGGAGCGAACGACGTCGGGTGTACCGACCGCCGAAAAATCCTCGCGCAACGGTACGTCACCGACCGACCAGCCGCCAACGTTACCATCAGCGAGCCGTCATCGACCGCGGCATCGATCCACCGCGACGTAGATCCGCCGTCGCCGTGACCCGCCGCACCGACGCGACCCGCCCTATCGACTCAGATATACCATCGATCAACCACCGTCATCCACCGTCCACCTACACCAGTGAATAGAAGGAAGGAAGGACGAAACAAGGAAAAAATAACAATAATAGCAATCGAAACCAAATGCTAATAGTGTTCCTTATCAGCGTGGTAACGTAAGTACCAACATATATATTTTATTCTGTTTAAAGAAAAAAAAAGCGTAGCGAAAAAAAAAAAAAAAAAAATTTCTTCTCAAAAGAGAATTAGTATCCCGCGGGAACCGAGCGCCGAAAGCTGACGCGACGCGTGTCAGTGGCGTACGACCGTCGAGAGCATGCGACATATACACATGCAGTAAAATCATAACAATTTTCATATTCCCTCCTTAATTAAAAAAAACACACACACACACATATTAATATAATAAATAAATAGAAAATAATAACGCGCCTCACACCAGACGGCAGCGAATATACATATGCAAAAATAAATAACTCCTTTTAATATAAATAAAATAAATAATTTTTCTTTTTACCTTCAAATTTTCTTTGTTTTCTCTCCTTTATAGTTACACAAGAAAATTTTTACATACAAATAATAATAAATTAATTAAATTCATCTTTTTGTTCAAAAAAAATAATAATAATAATAATACAACTGGAACGAACAAAAAAAAACTAGAAGCAAATAAACAATTAATTTCTCAGTCCATTCTTTTCCTATTAATCCAAACAAAATAAAATACATATACAAAAAAAAAGAACAACAAAATCCAATATGGAAAATGTCATTTCATGTTTTTCTCATGATTTTCAAAAAAAAAAAAAAATACAACACTGATAACGTTTAGTTATTATTAATAAAAAAAGAGGAATAAAGAGAAACAACAATTATCAATAATAATTCAGTAATTTTTAAATATATACATAAATAATAATAATAATAAAAAAAACAGAGGAAGGACACTTCTTCTTTCCTCACTTCTACTCGATTAAAATAAGTCCGCCGAAACGGCCTCGGCGCACACGAACAAGTAGTGCGAATAGTTTTTTCCGCTCAGCATTGTCTGAGGGATCAAAGGTAAGAATGGTCAACGAAGATAATAATCCTGTACCTAACACAATGAAGCTCCGCGACGTTCAAAATCTCGTACCAAACTTCGATGGCAGAAATATGCCACTTAACAATTACATATGCGCATGTAATAATGCTGCAAAACTCGTTGCGGAAAACGATCGGTCCCAATTCCTGACAATCGTACAGCTTAAACTGTCGGGAGTTGCAGCCGACATCACCGAATCGAAATCATACGACACACTAATGTGTCGTATGATTTTGATTGAAAGCGCTCTTGAGATCCGTCAAGAGTGAATCTAAATTCACTCTTGAGGGATCTCAAGAGCGCTTTCGACAAACCCGTTGAGCTATCGGACCTCGAAACCGAATTAAAATCAAACACGCAAAATTACAGCGAATTTGTTCTCGTATACGCAACGCGTACGCGAAAAATCGCGAATCGAATCGACAATAGACTGAAAGAAGTCTACCGCGCTGAAGCCCAACAGGCCTATTTAATCGGATGAATAAATGAGGCAAGACAAACAGTTATAAGAACTTTTATTCGCGGATTAGCCGACCAAATCGGAAATATGATCATGTCAAAAAATGTTGCAACCCTCGAAGAAGCCATTGACGAGGCATTAAGTATAGAAAATGAACTCATTCGCAGACGGGCAATGCACCAAACATCAAAACCCAACGAATCGGAAACCCGAGATAAGAGTCCAGAAAAAGCGAAAGTTCGATTTACTCAGACTACCAGCAACAGCGGACTTAAATTTTGCGAAGTTCATCGTGAAAATCCCACACACTCGACGTCCGAGTGTTATTCCGTACAGCGTCTACGCGAAAACACAAATACACGCGCCAACAACCGTAATTACCAAAACAATTCACGCGGTAACTATCGTAATAATTATCGCGACAACTCGCGCGATAATTATCAAAACAACTCACGTGGTAGTTATCGAACCAACTCACGCGGTAACTATCGAAATAACTCGAACGACAATCGTCGAAACAACTATCGCGACAACACTCGCGACAATTACCGAAACAATTATCGCGACAACTCTCGCGACAACTACCGCAACAACTCTCGCGACAACTCTCGCGACAACTATCGCAACAACGATCACGATAATTACCAAAATAACTCGCGCGACAGTTGTAACAATCCACGCGACAATCGAAACAACTCGCGACGAGACAATTCACGAGATCGCAATTATCGAAACGATCAAAACAGTCGAGATAATTCACGCGATCGTGACAATTCACGCGATCGTGACAATTCACGCGATCGTGACAATTCACGCGATCGTGATAATTCACGCGAAAGACAAAGCGGTAGTAACACTCGAAACTCACGAAAATCCGATTACCAATCGAGCCTTGATGCAACACAGATCGAACAAATTTTCGAGCGCGTACTCCAAAAAAACGAGCGACCCGCCTCTCGCGACAGCGCAACGAGAGGCAGGACACCGGAGCGCTCGTATAACCCGAATTAAGAAAAGACGCAAAAGTTGCGTACACCGAGCCCGAACTCCTAAAACACGTACGATCGGCATACGTAAAAAAAACAGACGGGAGCGTAACAATTAGAAAAGCTAGAATAAAATTAGGATTAACTAATAGACCTAAGCCACCAAGTGTGACCCTAGAGTCACAAGACCTACATTCGAACCAAGCTGTATTTCTTGCTGACACTGGAGCAGAGATAAATCTCATAAAAGATTCCTTTGTCGCCCGAAGTACGGAAATAGACCCGACGCTCATATACGAGCTTAGGGGTATCACCGACGGGACAGCAAAAACAATTGGTAGATGCTACATCCGAATCAAGGAATTTAACATCGAATTCCACGTAATCGACGATTTATTCCCGATTATGCAGGACGCCATACTCGGTGACGTCTTCTTTAGAGGGACGCCAGCCGATATACTCTACACCGAAGCGTGCATCAAATTTGCTGGTCATACAGTCCCGTTCGAAACGTTCGAGCGAGTGACGATACCAGGCAGATCAAAACTCATCATACCCATCAGACTGAAACCGACCGATCTCGAGGAGGGATACATCCCGAGAATCGACGGAGGTCCGCGTCTCTACATGGGTAACGCTTTAGTAAAAAATAACAACGGAATTGCGTACCTGCGCAATTAACGCGCAAAACAGCGAGATAAACCTGATAGTCCCGACGGTAGAATTAATACCAGTCGAGATTATCAGCGAAAAACCAATCGACAACTTCACACCGAGCGACCTTCACGGTTTCTCGAGCATGGACCGTGCAGAACTACGCTCGGTACAACTCGACAAGCAGAGTAGGCTTGAAGCTCTTCAAGCTCTTCTGCAACTAGATCACCTCAACGAAACAGAACGAGATCACGTTCTCCAGTTGGTCTCAAAATACCAACACCTGTTCTGTCTACCCGGACATCGATTGGGCCACACAACACTGGCAAAACACGAAATTCCTACAACAGACGATAGACCAATTAACACTAAACAATACAGATTTCCACAAGTACACAAGAGAGAAATACAAAACCAGGTTAATGACATGTTAAACAAGGGGATAATAAAACCATCTCTCTCCCCTTACAACTCTCCAGTTTGGGTTGTTCCCAAAAAGCCAGACGCGAAAGGCAACAAAAAATGGAGAATCGTGATAGACTTTCGAAAACTTAACGAAAAAACTACGCCGGACGCGTACCCACTCCCAAACATCAGAGACATATTAGATCAACTGGGAAACGCCCGGTACTTTTCAACATTCGACCTAGCATCCGGTTTTTATCAAATCGAAATGCATCCAGCAGACAGACACAAAACAGCTTTTTCGACCCCGAATGGACATTACGAATATCACCGAATGCCATTCGGACTTAAAAACGCGCCAGCAACCTTTCAAAGGTTGATGGACGTCGTACTATCCGGTCTTCAAGGCACAGACCTATTCGTCTACCTGGACGATATTGTAATATACGCAAGAGACATCACCGAACACGAAAACAAATTTAAGAGTTTAGCGAAAAGACTGACTTCGGCAGGATTGACGCTACAAACCGAAAAATGCCACTTCCTAAACCGAGAAGTGACATACCTAGGGCACATAATTTCAGCCGAAGGTGTCAGACCGAACGCCAGCAACATCTTCGCAGTTCAAAACTTCCCAACACCAAAAGACAAAAAAGGAATTAAACAATTCGTAGCACTTGCAGGCTACTATCGACGCTTCATCCGCGACTTCGCAAAAATTGCGATTCCTTTAACCCAACAACTAAAGAAATTAGAAAACTTCGAATGGACGGACGAATGTCAATTAGCGTTCGAATACCTAAAGGCAAAAATCATCGAACGCCCAGTCCTAAAGTATCCGGACTTTGACAAACCGTGTACGCTTACCACGGACGCATCAGACTACGCCATAGGCGCAGTTCTTAGTCAAAAGCACGGTGACTTCGATCATCCAATAGCTTTCTATTCGAGAGCATTAAAGAAAACTGAGATCGCGTATGACGCGATGAAAAAAGAGCTCTTAGCCACAGTGAACGCGGTAGAATACTTTAAAACGTATCTATACAGCTTGTCACAGACAACAGAGCACTAACATATATAAAAAACAAACCCGACATCCCGCGACAGCTACAACGATGGCAAATAATACTGAACGGGTACGATTACGACATCGTACACAAACCCGGAAAACTAAACGTCGTTGCCGACGCTCTATCGAGAAATCCCGCGGAAATCATGCCAATCAGGCAACGCGAGGATAGCTCATCAGAAAACGCAAAAAACCAAGAGAAAAAAAAACAAAAAGTGTCTCCTGAACCGCCGCATCAAACTCGCGGACGATCAACAACCGACACGGGTTCTGGAAACCCAGCACCCAGAAAAAAACAAAACACACGGGAACTGTCGACCAACGAATCGGAGGACAGTCAAGCCGCATATCAGAGAACATACCAATCAGACTCTGACGAACCAATGGAACAAGTAATAGAACAGAAGAAACAAACCCAACAAGAAACAAATCAACCACCCAAAAAGACAAAATCAAAACAAAAAACGGAGAGTGTACCCAAAACAAAAGATTTAATAATAGATACCGAAACATCAATCACCGAGTCATCGGAAAACGAAGGTGAATTTATGCAACCAATAAAAAAAATGGTTGAGGAGCTGAACTCAAAGAAAAATATGGAGCCACAATGGCGACTCTCCAAAAAACGTCCAACCGACACAACTGATGACGAGGAGGATAAACGACAACCGCGCAGACAACATAGGAAACGAGATGATACTGAAACGAAATATAAATATACAGACATAGATGATAGCACAACAGAAGAACAGAAAAACAAGAGCCCAACGAGGCCACAAAAAACAAAAAGCCCAACGAGGCAACAAAAAGCAGAAAGCCCAACGAGGCCACAAAAAACAAAAAGCCCAACGAGGCAACAAAAAGCAGAAAGCCCAACGAGGCCAGATAAAACAGAAAGCTTATCGCAGCTAAACAAAAACGAGTTTCGCGAAAAAGTCAGCCCTGACGGGGCAACCGGCTACTTATACGGTGACAAAAAGCGGAAAAACAATGGAACCCAAAACAAAAACGACAACTCTAAGGCACGAAATAGTGAAAACGAGACGGAACACGAGACAGAATCCGAGAATGAAAATTACAACAAAGGATTCAAACCGTTGCTGACGAACATCGGAGAATCGTCTAGCGACGAAAATAGTGGTAAACCACCCGTCCAACCAACTTTTAGATCACCATCCACAGGTACAAAACGAAAAACAAAAAGACTCAAAAATAACGGAAAAAGCGTGAAACGGAAAGTACCACCGAACTTTCGTTCACCAGATTCTCACAAAACAACAATACGTCAGCGATCAGGGAAACGATTGCTTATACCAGCGAAAAAGCGAACTCGAAAAACGCCAAAAGAACCAACTAGGCGTAGCGAAAGGTTAGCTAATAAAAAAAATCCGGATGTCCCAAACATTCCGCCTAAAAATCAACCCATTTCAAAAAACATAAACGATCTCAAAAATCTGTCACCCGAAATGACAGACCAATATTGGGATTCTAAAATCACACACAGCAACCCTAAAACAAAAACTCCACAATCAAAAACAAAAACTCCATTCCAGCCTCTTGACTCAACATCCTCAGATCCAGAACCAAAACCATCACCAGAATTAACAAGCGAATATTGGGATTCTAGAGTCACTTACACTAACGACACTTCAACTCACCCAGACCCCGAAGAAGCACAACAAAAAACAAAATCATCTGTGCCAATGTCACCCGAAATGACACAAGACTATTGGGACTCAAAAGTCATGGACATTCCTGATAAAACACCATCAATAAAACAACCAGCTACCCCACGAATCGAGCAGCCAATCGCAGTGCCGAGCACTTCCAAACAGATCGAGCAACCAGTCGCCATACCAGGGTGCTCATGGCAAATCGACGACTACACACCTGAACAACCAGTCGCCACGCCAGGGTGCTCATGGCAAATCGACGACTCCACACCAGCAATGGATATCGAACCAACGTTCAGATCACCACCGTGGATCCCACACGAAACAACAGACTATTCGAAATCGGATGAATCGCGACCAACTACACCTCGAGAGCCCTCTCGAGCGTTAACAAATCAATACCACAATATGTCGCCATCGTCAGAAAGTGATTCTGACAACGATTCAGCGTATCAACCGTCGCAATATCAACGAAAACGTCTAACACTGCAAACTCCACCAACAACAAGGGGAACAACGATAACAGAAGACGTGCAACTAAAAAATAATATCGTAGTAACGCAGGAAAACATCCTGGCACAGGAAGATAACATCGCACACTTCCTGTCAGCCGACGGTGTCATGGACACAATGATCTCGAAAATACTCGCAGAAAAGGGTAAACTCACCCAATCGGTATTTTCGCAGTCCAATCCAGGAATCGGACACATTTTCATAACACGCGATAAAACAAGACGCTACTTCACAATGATTTGCAAAAATAAATCAACAGACGTGACTAGTACACTCACGATTCAGAAGTGTCTAGAAACGCTCTTACAGATCTTAGTAAAAAACAAAATCACATCCTGTACTCTATCCAAAGATCCAAAAATTATCGATACATTTTTGTGGTCTAACATCAAAGGATACTTACGAGTACTCGCGATCAATTCGAACATCACCTTTAGGCTATGCGAAGGTCTTATAACCGTTCCAGATCAGGAAAATAGGCAAAACATCATTAGAGAATTACACGAATCCGCAGTCGGAGGCCACAAAGGCGTAACGAAAACATACCAGCGCATTCTCTCGCAGTACTACTGGCGAGGATTAAAAAAGGACGTAGAAACGTTCATTCGATACTGCTTCGACTGCCAGAAAAACAAACTGGTCCGAGTAAAAAATAAAGCTCCCATGGTCATCACGGACACACCAGCGCAACCCTTCGACAAAGTAGCCATCGATATCGTAGGTCCATTACGCGAAACAAAAAACGGATATACGTACATACTAACTATGCTCGATCTATTCAGTAAATTTAGTATAGCAGTACCACTAAAACATCAAACGTCAATAGACGTAGCGAGAGCGCTTTGTAAGACGCTGATATCGACTTTCGGCGCACCTAGCGCAATATTAACCGACCAAGGTACAAACTTCATGTCAGAAATGTTCAGAGATTTTGCGCAGCTGTTTCAGATTAAGCAGCATAGAACAACCGCATATCATCCACAATCGAACGGTGCGATCGAACGCAGTCACCATGTTCTTGTGGAATACCTAAAACATTTTATCGACAGTAATCGAGACTGGGACAAACTACTAACGTTCGCAACATTCTCATATAACACCAGCATACACGAAAGCACAGGGTTTACCCCATACGAACTAGTTTTCGGTAGAAAGGCTCGAACTCCCTCAGAGTTCCCACCGCCCGAAAAAACAATAACCTACGACGTGTCACGTTCCGCGCTGGAAAGTTTTTGCTAAATTTTCTCGCGCTATTCATGACAGGACTCGCGATATGGCACGTTCGGGCTCGTCAGCGGCGGGATTGGTTGTCAGGGTATCGGGATACACAGGATGTATTCCGTTGCCTTTTAATATTTAATTTCGTTTATTGTCGCGCCAACCGCGGCGTTATTCTACGCGATGCGGTTCGCGCGATAATTTTTCTCGAGACTCGCGAGCGAAGGCTCGAGGTGACATCAGAATGTCTCCTTTCGCCTCCTCTCAAGCGAGGTAAGATTTCGCCAAATTCGCTAAAAACCTCCCCGGCTTGCCGTCCAACGGTCGCGAGACCGGCGGATGAGCAAGCCGAGGAAGTCTGTCCCGTTTAGATACGGAAAGCGCGAGCTTGTTCTTCGGATAAACTCCTCGGTTAGCACCCGCTTCAGCGAAGTAAATCTCGAGGGAACACCTCGGTCTATTAGAACGCGTCAAAGTCGCGAAGGCCGAAAGGAGCCTAAAGAGTGTTGCACCCCGCGGTGGTGAGCCTGATCGTGTTAGATTTAGCGTATTACTCTACGCCACGAACAATTCTGTCGTGTAGTTCTAAGCGTAGGTTAGGAGTGTGTTCGCGGTACGAGAAAGAGTGAGAGAGAAAGAGAGAGGAAGTTTTGGAAGCAGAGAGTGTAGAGGAAGAGAGAGAGAAGAAGTGTCGAGAAGGAGAGTGGAGGAACAGACCGCGACCACACCTAAATTAAGGAATAAGATTGTAAGTACGAGAGTATGTGTGTGTGAGTGCATGTATGAGTGTAGCTTGCCGGCTAAACCCCAAATTCATACATTGATTCCTAATAATTAAACTCGAAATAACATTCAACACGGCATTATAATTTAATAACCTGCGCGAAATATCGGGAAACGTCCTGTATAGGACGTACCGGAGACGATCCCGAACAAAAATATAAACTCGTCGCGCTTCCCGCGACGAGGTTATTTTGACGTATTGAACGCCCGTACGTCACAAATAACTGGTGTCAGAAGTGGGATACCGGTTACTTCCCGCAATTTCGTTTAAAAAAAAAATGTTGATCTTGTTTTTGTCGTTCCCTTCCGGAATTGTAATCGAAATTTCCCCGGTTCGAATTAAAATCAATTCGAGATATAGCCGATCCGGAAGTTGTTCGGGCACTCGACGTGTCTGCACAATCGGTGCAGAACATGACGAGTATGATGCAGGGCATGACCCTGCAAAACCGTTTCAATAGTCTGCCCGTGTGCGACGGCCAGGGGATCTCCTTAAGAGATTTCCTGCAAGACGTCCAGAACTTGGCAATAGGTGTGCCAGCCGAGGACGAAAGCAGCTATGTCGCGATAGTGATCAGTAAATTGCGCGGAGCTTTGCGTAATTGTCTGCACGGTCTGCAGATAAATACTATTGACGAACTCGTTAAAACTCTAAAGAGGCGTCACACTACCGGAAAAACTTACGACTATTATAATAATAAATTGTCGACAATGCGTATGTCGAAAGACGAATCGGTTGGCGATTTCTACGACAGAGTTCGAACTGTCATTGCTTGTGGTAGAAACGCGTATTGAGCGGAGTACGGCGCCGATCCGCCGGCGGAAGATAAGGATCCGCTGTACGGGATAGGGCGTGGCACCTTCATCAGGGGGTTGCCATCACAGATGAGCGCGGGAGTGCTCGTCCAGAAGCCCAAAACGCTGGAAGAGGCTTACGAGCTTGCTGAGTATTTGGCCGCGAATCTTCCCTCGCAAAGGCCGGAGGAACGAACCGAGGCCTTAGTCTTTTATTCGCGCGACGGTGAACGGCGCGAATTCGTGCCTCGTTCGGGTCAAACTGAAGCAGGCGCGAACCCTCCACGGTCGGAGGGATATAGTAATTTTGGTTCAGGACAGGCCGCGAGACGAGATCGGTCTCTTTCCCCTCGGATGAATCGACGATCCGAATTCGATCCTCGAACGGAGGGTTGTGGCGACCGTTATTGTTGGTACGGCCGTGGTTGCCCTTGTTGCCCGTGGAATCGGGCGTACGTACAGCCGCGCCCGAGCAATGACGCTCATTTAAACTCCCAGCAGGCTCGTCCCGGTACTCCGACGACGAGCCAAAACAGACCACCTTCACCGAGGCCGACGGGTCGATCGCCCGAACGCCGACCGTCAGTGCAGTTCCTGGAGAACAATGCCTCGTCCTCTGGACCCCAAACCCAGTCGAGGACCCAGCAGTAGAGATGTCAGCTCCGGAGCTACGTTATAAGAAGGGTAAATTCTTCCTTGACACGGGCTCCGCAGCCAGTCTAATAAAGTTAAGCGTCCTTGACAAAGATATGAGGGTAAATGACGAAGATATTATCTGGATAACCGGTCTGGAGGAAACCCGGATTCCTACGTTGGGGTCGGTTTTCCTTCATTTTTCGGAAAGACCGACGAAATTTTACGTCCTGCGACATTTGCCGTTAAAGAGCGATGCTCTTATCGGTAAACCGTATTTTTATGAAGGAGCCGAAATATCCTTCCACCATAAATCTCTAGTCACGCGGAATGACCCGATTCGGCCTAAGCCTTTTCTCGAAAACCCTTCGGTCCAACCCGGGAGCGCGGAAAAGATATTAATGACGTATGCAAAACCCGCGAATAAGAAATTCAAACTGCGCGCGCGCATGCGTGAACAAATTTCGTTGCCCGTCGCGAACAGCGTATTGAACGAAGGATATCTACCGCGGATATCTACACTCGCGGGAGTATATATCGGTAATGCGATCGTGTCCAACCAGGAAGGGTTGTGCCGCGTTTTGGCGATTAATACGCGATTTGAAGATGTAGAAATCGAATTGGCACCCCAAGAACTCGAGCCTTTCGAATATGGCCATCCAGACGGCGCTGATTCATTATCGGACCCGGAGGACACCGATCAGGACGTCGCTCCTCCTGTCGATAGAGTGGGCGCGATTATGAAAATACTAAGACTTGATCATCTTAACGGTTCCGAACGTTCGCACGTGTGCAGATTAATCGAGGAATTTCCTTATCGATTTAAGCTACCGGGAGACAAATTACAACGAACCGATCTCGTATATCATCGCATCCCGACGATTGACGATTTGCCGGTGAACGCGAAGCAATATCGGTTTCCCGTGGTTTACCGTAGCGAACTCGAAAGTCAGGTACAAAAGAAGCTCGGCGACGGAGTAATAACGCACTCGCGATCCCCGTACAATTCACCAGTGTGGATTGTGCCGAAGAAACCTGACTCGCAGGGACGACCTCGGATGCGCATGGTCATCGATTTTAGGAAGCTAAATGAGAAGACGATCTCAGACGCGTATCCGCTACCGAACATGATAGAGATTTTGGAGCAACTCGGCCAGGCAAAATATTTTTCAACTTTTGACTTGGCCAGTGGATTTCAACAAATCCCTATGGACGCTCGAGATGCATGTAAGACCGCGTTTTCCACTCCTAACGGTCACTACGAATATTCTCGGATGCCGGAAGGATTGAAAAACGCGCCCGCGACGTTTCAACGTCTAATGAATCGCGTGCTGGTGGGACTCCAGGGGACGGAATTATTCGTCTACCTGGACGACGTCGTAGTATTCGCAAAATCTCTTCAAGAACATGAGATAAAGGTTCGTCGACTCATGATGCGTCTGGAGGAAGCGAACCTGAGTTTAGAGCCCGATAAGTGCGAGTTCTTGCGCAGAGAAGTGGCCTATCTCGGTCACATTGTGAGCTGTGAAGGTCTAAGGATGGACCCAAAAAAACTCGTGGCTGTTCGAAATTTTCCGGTTCCGAAAAATCAGAAAAACGTGCGAGAATTCCTTGGCTTAACCGGTTATTATCGGCGTTTTATTAAAGATTTTGCCGCGCAATCCAAGCCATTATCGGACTTACTCAAAAAGGGAAAGGCTTTCCACTGGGGGGAACAAGAAAAGAAAAGTTTTCGAAAGCTGCGAAAAGCGCTTTGCAGGGAGCCGATTTTACAATATCCCGACGTGACGAAACCGTTTACTCTAACGACGGACGCGTCGGACCTCGCACTCGGCTCCGTATTGTCGCAAGATCATGACGGCTTCGACCTTCCCGTCGCGTATCACTCGCGAATATTTTCCCCGGCCGAAACGAACTATTCGACAACAGAAAAAGAATGTCTCGCGATTATTGATTCAATCGAGCAATTCGCGACATATTTGTACGGAAAAAAATTCACACTCGTGAGCGACCACGAGCCTCTCAAATGGATGCGAACTACCCTCGATCCAGGTAAGAGGCTCGCTCGGTGGAAAATGCGTCTGCAAAAATATGATTTTGATTTCGTGTACAAACCGGGACGTCTGAACGTCAACGCCGACGCTCTCTCGCGAAATCCGGTAAATTCGGATCAATCAAGTTCTAGCACTGATAGCGATTCGAGCTCGGAAAAGGAGTCTCCCGAAGTCTGTAAAGTGTTCCCGACTTCGTCCACTTCCGCGGATAAAAGCGCAATTCCTAAGCGCAAAATCGTACAACCGAAATCTATATTGAAGCCAGCATTGTCCTCGAGTCGTGAGCGGGCCACATCTGTGTCAAAGTCCGCCCAGGATGCGGTGGCCGCGCGCACTCGCGCGAAATTACGCACCGTGGCCGTCCCACCACCGAATTACAAGGAGGTGGAAACGAGTTCGGATGTCTCGGATGTTCCCGCAGAGCGCGTGCATCGGAACACGTTGCCGGTGCCTCTTCTTCCACCGAAACGACCGATCACCCCTGCGGAACCCGCCGTCGTCGCGGAAAAGGTTGACCCTGAGACCATACCCGCCCCTCCTACGGCTACTGCAGCGACGAAAAGCACCGACATAGCCGTAGAGTTAAGTCCTCCTGCGGAGGACACAGAGGACGACGAAGTATTCCAGCCGGCCGCGGATGTTTTACCGCCAGGAAGCTCAGAGTTCGCTCCTCAGTCGGTGCGAGAATCAATCTGTAAGTTTGATAAATCGCAGCGTGCGCTGGAGGAGCGGTGTGCTAATAGGGATAACGCGATGGTCCGAGACGAGGCTGGCCTGATTAGGGAGTCAATAAATAAATTTGACGAGACGATACGACTGCTGGAGGAACGTTTCGCGAACAAAGATAAGTCGCGAGGCCCCGACGGAGTCATTTTGGAAAAAGATGAGTTTGAATGGCCGGACTTCGTGTCGGAGGGAGACGATGTCGACCCCGAGGCGCAGCGCATACTCGATGATATCGCCCCCTTCGACGACTCGGGTGACCAGGAGCTCCTCCGGCGATTGGAAAAATTATCGGCGAAGGAGTCCGGAGTGACGGAGGCCGAATTACTCCGGCGTGTAAGCATGAAGGGCCCGGTCAAAGACTCCGAGGATGGAACGGAGGCTGACGACGAGGCTGAGGCGGCCACCGATAAAGTAGGTACGCCTGACGTCACGGCGGAAGCCGATGCGACGGAAATCCTGAATAAACCCAGGCGCACAGTCAGGTGGTCGCTGGCTCCTGCAGGAGTCAAACCTGACGCTCGGTCGACACCCCATTCCTCTCGCGTAATTCCGAGGGAAATATCTAGGGGGGAGGCAACCGAGGAAACAGTACCTGCCCCCCAAGAAATCGTAAGAATCGGAAGGGAGCCCATAATTGTGGGATTGTCTTCCTCCGATTCCGAGAGTGAAGAGGTCGGCAAAAAGCCCGTCGAGCCGGACATAGATAAATCTATTCGTCCGGTTGTCGGCACGCGAGAATGCCTGACGTATAAAACTGATAATTACGTGCATTTCGTATCCGCAGACGGTGAACGGTCGACCATAATCGCAAGATTGTTGGCCGACCTCGGAAAAATCGATGCGTCCGAAATAAAGAACAGGGGTTTACAGGTCGGACAGGTAGCTGTGACGCCGATCGGTCAGCGAAAGGTGTACAGCGTCGTCGTAAAACCCCGTTATTTCGACCGAACGGACGAGGATAATATAATCAAAGGATTAACAAACTTGAAAGAAATCCTTACGCGCACGAATGTCGAAACATTTCGAATTTCGCGTGCGGGAGATTTTTCCGACGATTTGGCGAGCGACCGAATTATTCAAATTTTGCATGAAATATTTGGAAAATCTGGGATCGGTGTGACTATTTATCTTCTGCCGACGGCGGCTTGCAGCTGCCGTCGGCAGAAGAACGCCCTCGGATAATCGAAGAATTTCATTCGAGCTTAATAGGAGGACATCGAGGGGTGACAAAAACCTACCGGAAAATTCGGGAACGTTTTTATTGGCCCTCACTTCGCAATGAGATTCAAAACTATATCCGACGATGTAAAGGATGTCAGGAGCAAAAGCTCGTTCGAGCGAAAACTCGCGAGCCGATGCTGCTGACCGATACAGCGGCCGATACATTCGACAAGGTATCACTCGACACTGTAGGGCCGCTGCCGACAACACCGCATGGAAATAGGCATATTTTGACCATGCAGGATAATCTATCGAAATATTGTCTCGCCGAGGCGATACCGGATCTCAAAGCTACGACTATCGCCGAGGCCATGGCGCGACGATTAATCGCTCAGTTCGGTGCTCCTCGCGCGATCCTTACGGACCGAGGCTCGGCTTTCACTAGCAGCCTCTTCGCGGAAATCGCGAAAATATTTCGAATAAAACTGCTGACTACTTCCGGGTACCGTCCGCAAACAAACGGAGCACTCGAAAGAAGCCACATAATGTTAACGGAATATATAAAACATTATGCCACGACGTATGACGACTGGGATCGCTTGCTGCCCTATTCAGAGCTAAGTTATAATACTAGCGTGCATGAGGTGACAAATTTTACGCCATACGAAATTGTTTACGGGAAGTTACCTCGATTACCGAGTGAATTTCCGGTGGGCAATAAATTAGAGACGTATAATTCTTTCACCATCGCGCTGATTAAGCGATTGTCGGAATTACGCGCGATTGCTGGAGAAAATCTCAACAAGGCTAAAGAACGTACGAAATTTTATTACGACCAAAAGGTCCGTCCTTTCGAAGGCAAGGTAGGCGATAGCGTCTACGTTTTAAAAGAGCCGCGAAAGGGAAAGTTCGATTGTCAATATCACGGGCCGTATAAAATAATAGAAATTTCGGATCAGAGTAACGTCATTTTGGAAGCCCCTAACGGAGTTAGAATTCGAAAACATTTTGATAAGGTTAAGCTGGCATATGAATGAAGTGTGGAATAACTGTGAGTCATAGAGATTCGACCGTCGCGCGGCGCGCAGAGGCGCAACGCGGGATGCAAGGCCTATGACAGAAAGACAAGTATTGTATGTTCTATGCCCGATTCGAATCTCTACGGCAAAAGGAAAAAATATTGTACTGTGTGAGGAATGAATCCAGTGACAAACATTAATTGTGTATACAATTAAATAAATTAAGTGTTGTGTTCGCAGACATTACGCGCAAACGAGTGCACTAGTGTCAACGGAGAATCCGCCCAAGGACAATGAATATTCTAACTGTGATTGTGGGCATAATGGCCGCCGTGCGGGGTAACCTGCGTCCGGAGAACGCTTATCACGTTACACCGGTGACGAATCAGCCGGGACTATACTTCGAGCGCGTGGCCGCCCTTCGCCTGCAACACGTGGACTGGAGAGTGACAACGTTTATCGACGTGGAAAAGTTTTTGAGTGACTTCCCGAAGGAAGAGGAGCAATTAATAAACTTTCTCGAACGATGCCGCGAAGTGACATATAATCTTTTCCTAGGAACGAACTTTCCGCGTGGTAAATGCCAGGAGTTAACAAACTCCGAACATCTCCTCAGCAGGATTCAGCACGCAAAAATGTTGCGGCAGAACTCTCAACGATTTCACACGATTCTTCACCGGTAAAACCCGTCGTGGATCCGATGTTAAGGTCGATGAAGAGACGCTCCGTGCCGTTGGGATTTATCGAGTCCCTGAGTAAGTCGCTTTTCGGAACGATGAACGAAGAGGATGCGGAATATATCAACGGCCAGATCGACAGACTGTTTGCCGATCAGGCTAATTTTACGCACCTGATGGGGAAGCAGATGCACATTACTCGTTCGCAACTACAAGAACTGCACGAGGAACATGTGTCCGAGACAAAAAGAGTCGACGAAATGTCGAAACGCATACATGCATTGTACAAAGCTCTTGGAGGAGTCACGAAGGACACCGCCGAAGTGATATTCCGAATCGAGCTTGTCAACTACGCTCGCCGAGTGGAGATAAAGGTGGACCGTTACATCGAGGCGTGCGGACATTATCTACGGGTGATAACGACTGCCCGGGACGGCCGCTACGACCCGGCCGTACTCTCAGCGGCACAGCTATTGGCCGTCTCTCGCGAGATTCAGGCGCGAACGCCGGCGTTTGAATTTCCCCTCTCCACCGAGTATCTGCGCGGGGAATTGCTCGCCCGCGTGACGCGAGCCGACCTGGTCTTTCACAATGGAAGGATGCTAATTGTGACTCACATTCCGCTCCTGGACCGCATGAACTATATATTGTACCGAATGCACCCATGGCCGGTACCACAGAGTGATATTAATCAAACGGGATCCGCTCATATTACACCGGCGACAGATTACATCGCCGTGTCAGCCGATCGCCGTTCATATTTTTTGGCCGATTCGATCTACATCGGAAATTGCAAACACCTCGAGCAAAAATATATTTGCTCCATGGAGACACCCCTTCATGAGGTCTCAACATCGGAGCAGTGCGAGGCGATTATGCTTAATCATCCGTCGCCGGCGGCTTATCGCAAATGTAACATAAGAGTTAGACCGCAACACGGAGCCTTCTGGATGCATTTACCGTCCCA
Source organism: Ichneumon xanthorius (assembly GCA_917499995.1). Classification (NCBI taxonomy): domain Eukaryota; kingdom Metazoa; phylum Arthropoda; class Insecta; order Hymenoptera; family Ichneumonidae; genus Ichneumon; species Ichneumon xanthorius. The sequence continues at coordinate 1,388,583 of OU824201.1, read as the reverse complement.
AGGGGGCTGGCTATTCTCCCTCAACGAACGAGAAATAATATACATTCTGTGTATGGGAAATATTGAAACCACGACAACGTTGGACGGCGCGGGTATATTACACCTGAGTCCTAACTGCGTCGGGCGTACGCGGACGACAGCTTTAACGGGCATCCGAGCGTACGAAAGTCGAGAACAGTATTTTTATATGCCCGATATATCGTTAAATATTTCCATAATGGTGCCAGGGCTGTTGAACTTGTCCACAACAATGGCGCAGGCAATATTTAAAGAAACTAAAGTCTCTGACAAGTCTTCAAAGAGCTCTTGGAAAATTCAAGAGGATGGAGAGTCGCTCTTTGAAATTGAGAAACGGGTCCATGAAATCGGAACCCATCGACGTGACCGGCAACAACAGCATAGCCTGTTCCTCGTTGGATTTTCCGTTCAGGCTTTTCTTGCGGGAACATTCGTGCTGTATTTACTCCGTGCGAGGGCCTGGAATCTGGCCTCGGGTCTTTGTGCAGCGTGTAGGAAGAAATCAAAGCCCGAAGAAATAAAACTGAAACGCGGAGTGAGTATCGAGTGCGGTCGAGAGACTCAGTCATCACCACGGTCGAAACAATGTTATCGCTCTCCCGGTACCTCGCGTCGGGGTGCGGACTCAGCAGTCCCCGAGAGTTCGAGGAAAGACGCCGTTATCTCAAGTGGAGTCGAGCGCCAAGACAAAACATCCTCGCGCTCGCTTCCTCCGCAAGACCCAATGCGGGATTAAATAACTGTCGGCCCTACCAGGGCCCTACTACCTCCCACCAGGTCACACTGGGGTTGGTGTGAGGCCTGGTGACGATAATTATCGAAGTCAGATTAGCTTCGACTGGTCGTGCGTGCGCTTCGGCCTGTCTGACGGAACTCAGCCGGAATTACTCGACCAATTCGAACGAAAAATTACGCGAAGGTTCTCGCGTGTGACACCCGTGCGCGTGAATCCCCTTGAAAACTTTGCGTGCGTCGTTTGTGCGTGGACGGTGAAAAAAATAAAATCATGGACTATAAGATAGTTCACGTGACCCTACAGGGTAAGTGCGTGTCCTGCGGGAAGCGTGAACCGGATTGCGCAAACTGGGAACAATGTTATGAGCGTCGAGTCATGTCCCATAGCGGGCACGGTGGTTATTTCGTGTGCGTGCTGTGCGGGGAGGGATACGGCGCGCGCGAGAAACTGCAACATGCGGGAGCGTGTCTGGCACGTTACCTCCGCCGCGTCGAGGAGTTACGCGACTTGCAGCATGCTGACCGCCTGATCCCATACAACGGTTGCCCCAGAGTGACCGGGAGCCGGGAGCAGCGGAGCGACCGGGCGGCTGCCGGCGGCGAGGAGGCTCAGCCGTCGCTGCCGCGGCCATCTACCACGCAAGGGGCGAGCGGCCTGGGAGATCTGCCACCGGCGTTGGCATGGATGTACCCGGGATCCGGGCTAAAGAAACCGACGAACCAGAGGTCCATGATTTTCGCCGCAACGAGGCCAAGAACCGCAAGAGTCCTAGTAAAGGACAAGGGCATCCAGGCGCAGGAGAAGACGAAGGAGAAGGGAACGCAGACTTCCGCCATAGAGGTGCAGCCCGGGGAGGACGTCGCGTTTGTTCGGTGGACAGGGCCGCACGCCATGCGACCCCTTCTCGACTCCGACCGGGAGCGGATTTACTCCCTCATGGAAAACCTACGTCGAGCTGTCGCCGACGTACTCGGAGGGGATGAGCTTGGCGTAGCGGCAGCCGACGGTAACCCTGAGGAAGGACGGGATGCAGCCGCGGCCAGTGGAGGCCCAGTGGACGCTGCCGCAGTCCCTGCAATAAATGTGGACGACGCCTTTGCGTCCGCCGAGCGACGCATCGGCGAAAGCGAGGACATCCTGCGAGCCAGGGCGATCGCGTTGGAGCGGGCCATGCGACCGGCTTCGCCTAGCAGCGACTCCAACAACACCAGGGACGACGACGAATCAACGGCCGAGGGATCGGGACGAGAGGCACCGTCTGCCGATCGTGACGAAACCGAGGGGTCGGAAGACTCCATAGGCCCGGAGACGGTGGCTACAGCCTCATTCGCTTCGGCTCTGGCCAGCGAGGATTCGGAGGATCTCGAGAGCAACGATCCTGAGAGTGCTTCGGGATCATCGGATGATGAGGACGAGACCGACGCTGGCTCAGAAATCTTCGACGAAGAGGACTGAACGTGTCGACGGCGAGGGAACCCGGCCGTCGCATCAGCCCAGCTGTCGACGGCGCGGGAACACGGCCGTCGCTACATCGAGAGTGCCGTCGGCAAGCGACTACGGCCACCACCGCGTCGTTACCCGTCGGAACGGGCACCGTGTTAAAAACTTTAAGTGAAGTGTCGTGCCTCGCAAGATGTCGGTATCGTATAAATAATTTTTGTCTTCTTTTTTTTATCTTTCTATTGACTCCATATCTTTTGTTATATTTTATTACCTTAAAAATATTTAGCCGGCAAGCTTATTTTTATTTTATTTTTATTCTATTTTATTTTTTATTTTAAATCCACGACCCGCCGAGTTTGGCGCGCTTGTCTAATCGATCATCCCGATGATCGGGTCGACGAGGGCGTCGACTCTTAAGGGGGGAGGGATGTCACGTTCCGCGCTGGAAAGTTTTTGCTAAATTTTCTCGCGCGATTCATGACAGGACTCGCGATATGGCACGTTCGGGCTCGTCAGCGGCGGGATTGGTTGTCAGGGTATCGGGATACACAGGATGTATTCCGTTGCCTTTTAATATTTAATTTCGTTTATTGTCGCGCCAACCGCGGCGTTATTCTACGCGATGCGGTTCGCGCGATAATTTTTCTCGAGACTCGCGAGCGAAGGCTCGAGGTGACATCAGAATGTCTCCTCTCGCCTCCTCTCAAGCGAGGTAAGATTTCGCCAAATTCGCTAAAAACCTCCCCGGCTTGCCGTCCAACGGTCGCGAGACCGGCGGATGAGCAAGCCGAGGAAGTCTGTCCCGTTTAGATACGGAAAGCGCGAGCTTGTTCTTCGGATAAACTCCTCGGTTAGCACCCGCTTCAGCAAAGTAAATCTCGAGGGAACACCTCGGTCTATTAGAACGCGTCAAAGTCGCGAAGGCCGAAAGGAGCCTAAAGAGTGTTGCACCCCGCGGTGGTGAGCCTGATCGTGTTAGATTTAGCGTATTACTCTACGCCACGAACAATTCCGTCGTGTAGTTCTAAGCGTAGGTTAGGAGTGTGTTCGCGGTACGAGAAAGAGTGAGAGAGAAAGAGAGAGGAAGTTTTGGAAGCAGAGAGTGTAGAGGAAGAGAGAGAGAAGAAGTGTCGAGAAGGAGAGTGGAGGAACAGACCGCGACCACACCTAAATTAAGGAATAAGATTGTAAGTACGAGAGTATGTGTATGTGAGTGCATGTATGAGTGTAGCTTGCCGGCTAAACCCCAAATTCATACATTGATTCCTAATAATTAAACTCGAAATAACATTCAACACGGCATTATAATTTAATAACCTGCGCGAAATATCGGGAAACGTCCTGTATAGGACGTACCGGAGACGATCTCGAACAAAAATATAAACTCGTCGCGCTTCCCGCGACGAGGTTATTTTGACGTATTGAACGCCCGTACGTCACAGACGATTACATGACAAATCTAATGAGAAACCTCAAAAACGTCCAAGAACTCGCTTTGGAAAAGGCGATAAAGTTCAAAGAACGAACCAAAAAATACTACGACAAAAGGGTCACAGAACCAAAATACCAAGTAGGCGAACTTATACTCATAAAAAATGAACGCAAAATAAGCAAATTCGATAGGGACTGGCTAGGCCCATACAAAATTCTGGAAATTCCAAGTAAACGCAACATAGTAATACAATTAGACGATAGTACGACTAAAACAGTACACGTCGATAAAATAAAACCGGCATATGTAGCAGATGCCACGCCAATACCATGAAGGTGTCCGCACCAGACGCCTTCAAAATTACTCCACTGACGAAAAACCCGGGATTATATTCAGAATCCCTGGGATCACTCCATTTATCCCATACAACATGGACGCTCATCACGTACATAGACACGCACGGATTCACTTCCAGACGACGGCAAATAGAGGAAAACCTTGAAGCCGCCAACGCATTTTGCTACTCATTACAAGGACATTGCCTAACAAGAGGACAGCTACGAAACGTAAAAGCACGACTAAGAAACATCGCTAATACAGAAGCAACTCTAGAAGAATTGATCCCATCAATTCAATTAAACTCAACCGAAAAACGTAGGAAGAGAGCACCATTAGAATTCATAGGGAAAATTAGCAAAATACTTTTTGGAACAATGGACGGCGATGACGCAAATCGAATCGACTCACAAATAACAGCATTAGCAAACAGTACTGTCGACCTCGCAGAAATCGTACAAAATCAGACACACATAATTAAATCAGGCTTCAACTTCACTCAAAATCAGATTATTTCGCTAGCAGAAGCAGTAAAAGCCGAATTACGAGAAATAAAATTGACACAGGCATCACTGCAACACGAACTATACATTATCCAGAGACTCATAACGTTCACCAGTCTAGTTGACGAAACACTTATACAATACGAAATCGATTTGGAAATACTCATAAACGCCGTACTCTTCGCGAAAATGGGTCAAATACACCCTGAAGTACTCTCAGCAAAAAAAATACTAACTTGCGCGGAAGCAATCCGAAAATCAACACCGAACACGATATTCCCCATACCACTTAGTACACAATACGTTCCCGAGCTAACTAAAATAATAGATCTTACATCATTTCACAACGGAGAAAGACTCGTTTACGTTATCAAAATTCCTCTTCTGGACCTAACACCGTACAAACTGTATCAGCATTTATCAGTACCGGTACGCCAGCACTCCACAGCCAAAGGCGCGAGATTCGCATACATAAAACCAGCAGTCCAGTACACCGCAGTCTCCGAAGACTTTAGTAGTTACTTTAACTGAAAAAACGAAAACGAATGTCAATTCATAGCCAACCAGTACATTTGCAAACAAAACCACCCAGTGGGACGAATCAGCGATGAAACCGAGTGCGAGATGCAGCTCCTCGTTAATCCACAGCTCAGCGATTTGGAGTTGTGCGACATCAGGCTAAAAACGCTGAAACAAACTTACTGGATAAAAATCCGAAACGCAAACGCATGGCTATTTGCAGCACCTAAACCAGAAACCTTGTATCTTCTTTGCGACAATCACGAATCAGCTATCGAAACAATAGAAAACACTGGAATACTGCAAATCAAACCCACTTGTCAAGTAAAAACACGTACAATAACACTAACTCCATCAGTAGAAATAACATCAACGATCGAAGTGAAACTCACACACACACCAGTCCTAAACATTACAGAAATGATACGGAAATCAATAAAAAATGTCAAAAACATAAATTACACAGAAATTATGACAGAAACTGAGACACTTACAGGCCTATCAAATCCAGGCTCCATACACGACGATTTGACAAAAAACGAAGTGGCGTTAAAAGCCGTTATAGCCAAAGCACGAGAAATTTCGAAAACTCATTACATAAGCAACAGACTCTCTACACTCGAAAAGATATATTAATACAGCGGAATCTCTTTGAGCTCCATCGTGCTGCTGCTGGTAGTCGGGTGGAAGCTCTCTCTCTCTTCGGCAAAATATCTAGTTTATACAAAATTCTGTCTTACGTAGCAAAACGTCAAACGACGATAACGCAACAAGCCACCGAGGCTCCCGAACCGACCGTTGTCTACCACAGGCATCCAATAGAGTTAATCGAAACCCAAACGCAACCAACTACGGATTGCAGAGAGGTCGCAATCATAACAAACCATCCACCGCAACCAGCCCGTAGACCAGTCTATGCGTTGACTTACCACGATCGGAGCGGAATACCATTAAAAAAAGAGAATCGCGTTAATAATCATAAATAATAACCGATATATTCATAACCATCCACATATACCCTTACTAACGGGAAATTAACCACACATACACTACTCTTATTTTATCACAATATACAAGTAATTTTAACCGCATCATGCACGACTTAAAACTATTGCTTTTAATACCATTATTTTATCACTTATTATTTCAACAAATACATACACACCCGACAGATAAAATAAACGACAACAAAACAACAGCAACAATGGACGGTCAGCCAGCATCCATCCCAAATATAAAAATCGAATGCCTCCTCTGCCCGAAGAAAATAAGGATGGACAAACTGACGGACCATACGGCCAGATGTTATGCGGCACTGCAGAAACGGACCGCAAACTTGGGATCGCGGCACACGGGATGCCCAATATGCTGCTGCGTATTCCCAGCAAACCGACTGACGGCGCATATTGACAAGTGCGTCGCCTATTTGCTGAAGCTGCAGTTCCGCGACCAACAACAAAAAACACTAGAGTAATATTCACAACAACAATACGAACAACACCAGGCACAGCAACTTCTCCAATATCAGCGGCATCTGCGTCAGCAACAGCAAGAAACAAAACAACAACAACAACCAACACCCGATTATACACCGCACACACCCGAAGGACCACCACCACCGCTAAAAGACGAAGACACAGAAGAAGAAGACACAGAAGAAGAAAACGCAGACACAAAAGACGAGGATACCCAAGATGGAAACATGGAAAACACAAACACTCAAAACATAAATACAGAAAACATAGATACCCAAGACACAAACGATACGAACGGAAAAACAGACGAGACAAACGAAAAACCAGACGGAAACGAAAACAACGACAACAAGAACGAAACACATTTCGACCCAAGAAAACTGACATTTGAACAAGGCATGGCATGGATCAACATCCAAGAGCTCGAGAGTTTGCGGAAAATTAAAAACTTGGCGCAAACGAATATCTTTCTCGCAGAATTAAACAAAGAAAAAAGGGACCTTTTTAAGCCACCAACTAAACTCCCCAAAACCGGAACATCAAAACAAAAATAAAATCAGACCCTTACGGTGACAGACTACAGTACTTTAATCCACATACACAACAATATACCTCATTTGCACCATACATATATAACATAATATACAATAACTATACACACATACATATATATCAAAATAATCATAGGCATAGGCGCGACACGCGTCGCGTAGCGTCGGGGAAAATGGAGGGAGATAAAGAAACCCCCCCCCCCTTATTATAAAAAAAGAAACATATTTCAGGTTATTATTTTTTTTTTTTACTTTCAATTTTTTTTTCTTTTCTCTTTGTAATCTCTACGACTAATATATATGCAACGCTTTTTTTATATACCATAAATATTCGCGTTAATCATTTTACCCATTTCCAGAAACAACTTCCATCTTTCACCAACAAACCACTTCCAAATAACATACCTAACCCACTAACCACCACTAATCAGAACATAGAATGTTACAGGCACTACAACCATCAAAATTCCAAATTATAACCGAAATACCAGGAAAAAGAAGGAACAGTAGGAAAACGGAATATGTATACCAATAAACAATGGACAACCAGGAAGGAGGAACCGAAATCTACCAAATACGGACAAATTTACCGAAACGGGATAAATATTTCGGAAAAACAAATATGAAACTTTGCCAACCGAACGAAACAGGACAACATTCTAATTTTCTTAACCATTTTTAACACCAAATTTAAACCCATCCAATTTAACCAAACCATTCCCACTAACATGAACAACTAAAAGTTTTACTTAGTTACAGATATCAACGACCCTCATCTATTAGATAACAACAGGAGTGTACCGCAACAAACATATAAACCAAGGGATTTCAATCATCCAAACCAACATGGACAACAACCAGGAGCTTTACTTCTTCAATAATCAACAGTCATCAATCAACAATCATCAATAAAATAACAATCAAAACACACACTTGGAAAACATTACACAACTTACACAAAAATGAAAATATTTTAGAGAATCAACGAAAACCAAAATAACTTTTTAATTATATCGAGTCACACTTAACAAATCATGTCAAATGTAAAATCCGTAATATCCGATGCGCGGCATCGTTTCCTCCCAGAGGGGGAGTGTAACGGCCGCAGCCTCATATTCTGTTTCAAAAGACTTTAATATTTATTCGAGCGGAGTTTCCGATACGGAGTTTCCGTTCGATACGCTCTTCAAAGAAGCCCTTAAGGCTATCGCGCATCCGGACCGCCGTGAGCGTCCACTTATCGAATAGACTAAACATCCTTCGACTCATTTCTTCCATTGTCAAGCGAGCGCGAAGCCCTCAGCTTCGCGCCCGCTTCACGACAGTTCAGCTCCGACGACCGACCAGCGCGGTACACTCTCCCCATTTTCTACGACTAATAAAATACTTATATCATTTATACTCGACTTCAAGTTAGTGAACATCCTAAGACCCAAGCGGCCATCCGTCACAGAATCTTGCGTATTAGCATAGAATGAAGTATTTTTGATCTTATAATACGAGCTGGAACGCTTGCTGCCAGCGCAAAACTCAATCGTTCGGTTTCGTTACAAAGCAACTTTGCATTCGTTTGGGGCTTGTTTAGCGGCTGGAAACGCATGAATCTTGCGTATTTGCATAGAATGAAGTGTTTTTGATCTTATAATACGAACCGGAACTTCTACAGCGAGCGCAAGACTCAAACGTTCGATTTCGGTATAAAGCGAGTTTGCATTCGTTTGGGGCTTGTTTGGTGGCTGGAAACGCATGAATCTTGCGAATTTGCATAGAATGAAGGGTTTTTGATCTTAGATTACGAGCTCGAACTCCTTCAGCGAGCGCAAAACTCGGATGTTCGATTTCGTTATCAAGCGACTTTGCATTCGTTTGGGGCTTGTTTGGCGGTTGGAAACGCATGAATCTTGCGTATTAGCATAGAATGAAGTATTTTTGATCTTATAATACGAGCTGGAACGCCTGCTGCGAGCGCAAAACTCGAATGTTCGATTTCGTTATAAAGCGACTTTGCAGTCGTTTGGGGCTTGTTTGGCGGCTGGAAACACATGAATCTTGCGTATTAGCATAGAATGAAGTATTTTTGATCTTATAATACGAGCTGGAACGCCTGCTGCGAGAGCAAAACTCGAATGTTCGATTTCGTTATCAAGCGACTTTGCATTCGTTTGGGGCTTGTTTGGCGGCTCGAAAGTCATGAATCTTGCGTATTTGCATAGAATGAAGTGTTTTTGATCTGATAATACGAGCTGGAACTCCTACAGCGAGCGCAAGATTAAATCGTTCGATTTTGTTATAAAGCGACGTTGCATTCGTTTGTCGCTTGTTTGGCGGCTGAAAACGCATGAATCTTGCGAATTTGCATAGAATGAAGTGTTTTTGATTTTAGATTACGAGCTCGAACTCCTTCAGCGAGCGCAAAACTCGAATGTTCGATTTCGTTATCAAGCGACTTTGCATTCGTTTGGGGCTTGTTTGGCGGCTGGAAACGCATGAATCTTGCGAATTTGCGTAGAATGAAGAGGTTTGCTCTTATAATACGTGCTGGTGTTACGTCGCGGCTTTGATTTTAATGGATTTATTCCTTTCTTTTGCAGGAATCCTGATTTTACTATTTGCGCGACTGGTAGCCGGTTATGCGAGGATGCTCCGTGTTTAAACCGGAATGCGCCGGTTAGGGATCGGAGCAGTACTGGATGAGTGTAGTGAGTATTGTCGATACATACCTTGATTCTTGATATTTTTGTATGGCAGGTGATGAGCTTCTGGGCGTAGCGGGTTGAAGGCGCTATTTCCCAAGGATCAGCTCCGGAGAGGATGCAGGAGATGGCCTGTCCTCGTCGATTACCGTGGAGGCGTCTGAGCTGTCGTCATCTTTGATGACTGACTCAAGATGTGGCAGAGGATGTTGAATTGACGTTTCCACGGGTTGCCCGCCGAGAGGATAGTCGCGGATAATTAGAATTTTGTGGTTGATTAAAATGACGTCGGACACGACAGTTGGCGGATTTTTCGCAGCGATCTTGTTCTCGACGGGAATTGAATTTTTACCAGCGACGTCCATTAAATTGTTCCGTTGTTCCGCGGTCAACGTGGGAACTGCGGAAATTCGAGAAATCTGCGCTGTTATTCGGCGAACTCCTCCACGTGAATTTGCATTAGCTAACACAATAGTTCGGCCTCCACGCAATTGGACTTTATATTTTATGCGTCTACGATCCATTAGATTTTATGGAATACGACTAGTTCACATTTGTTCCTTTTCATTTTTAAGGCTTAGGGAAGGATCTAATATTAACGTATTTATGCTATGGTCCTTATCTAAAAGCTTGAATCTCATTTATATCAGAATCGATTCGTGTCGACACTGATTTTTATAAGATTCAATGGTTTTTAAGCGTAAATACTTATATATTGTACTTATCTAAATCTTGCGATCTCATTTATATCAGAATCGAGCGGTGTCGAGACTGATTTTATAAGATTCAATGTTTTTTTAAGCGTAAATACTTATATATTGTACTTATCTAACACTTGGAAACTCATTTATATCAGAATCGACCGATGTCGAGACTGATCTTATGAGACTTCAAGGGACTTAAGCGTAATTACTTATATATTGTCCTTACTTAACACTTGGAAACTCATCTATATCAGAATCGATCGATGTCGAGACTGATTTTATGCGACTCAAGGGACTTAAGCGTAATTACTTATATATTGTCCATTATCTAATTGGTATTGCAATGGTATAGGGACAAGGAATTAATTTCTTGCGTCAACAAATGTGAAATACTCGTGATTTGAATCAAACTGTCCAATGCTGTGGTTAGCATTACCTTGCGTATGTTGTTAACACTTGTTGAGCAGCGGCACGGTGCCTCTGACGGATCGCCGGTTGTCGTTTATTGTCGAGGGATGGATTTTATGATTTACTGAGTTAATTGTTTTATTTATTCGGATCTATAGGATTCGAAAGGTATATTTTAATATTTATTGTAATAATACGAACTTTTCGCTGGAGATATCTTATACCGGTGAAATACCGCCTGGTCGCAGCCAGGTATCAATCGCGATTTATAATATTTATTGTGAAATATAAATGATGATTGTTATTTTATAACAAAGGGAATACCGAGGTTCGCGAGAGTCTCTTCGAGAGCACTCTTTTGGTCGACCGCTGGTGTCGAGAGTCGTAGTAGAACTGAACATCCGTGGTCCTCGCTTCCGATCCGCGAGTCTCCCGGGTCCGTGGTTGCTGGCGGGGGAGGCCCTCGCGGATTCGCTCCGCTGCTCTGACCAATGGTGCGTGCTGCCCTGTGGTGGGGCAGCAGCGCGCTGCGGCCGCGATGTCCCTCGAAGTGGGGGAGTTACTCGAGGTACCACGAGGCCGCTACTCGCGGTACTCGTGGCGTCGCTTGAAGTGGGGGCCGTAGCTCGCGGTACCCGTGCTGTCGCTTGAGTGGGGGCTGGCTGCTAGCTGCAGCCGTGGTATCCCGTGAAGTGGGGGCACTCGCTCGCAGTGCCTATGCTGTTGCTTGAGTGGGGGCTGCCTACTAGCTGCAGCCGTGGTATCCCGTGAAGTGGGGGCACTCGCTCGCAGTGCCTATGCTGTTGCTTGAGTGGGGGCTGCTTGCTAGCTGCGGCCGTGCCGTTCCATGAGTGGGGGGCCGTCGTTCTCCTGCGGCAGCGTCCTGGATGATGGTGGGGCAGCCTCTCGCTGTAGTCATGCTATCCCGCGAAGTGGGGGCCGCCTTTGTCTCACGGTAGTGCGCTCATGGAGCCCTGAGCTGACGCAGCATCCCACGGGTCCGAGTCCCAACGGCAGAGAGCTTCTCGGGATCGCCTTATCGGTGGCGATTCTCGGAGCTGTTGTCGGAGCTGCGTCCGGTCTCGCGGTAGCCGTGCCAATGCAGCATCCCACGGGCTCGCTTCTTAGAGAGCCCCTTATCGACGACGATTCTCGGAGCTGTTGTCGCCGTTGCGTCCGGTCTCACGGTAGCCGTGCTGTTACAGCATCCCACGGGCTCGCTTCTTAGAGAGCCTCTTATCGACGACGATTCTCGGAGCTGTTGTCACCGTTGCGTCCGGTCTCACGGTAGCCGTGCTGATGCAGCATCCCACGGGTCTGAGTCCCAACGGCAGAGAGCTTCTCGGGACCGCCTTATCGGTGGCGATTCTCGGAGCTGTTGTCGCCGTTGCGTCGGGTCTTGCGCTCGCTCCGCCATCCGATATATTAATTAAATGATGCCTTATTAATTAACAGCTTTTGTCGAATGTATTATATGGCTAACCCAATGTAACCATTCATGATAGTTATTACTAATTAGCAATCTACTACATTTGTTATCAATAAACACAAAATAATTAAGACATTTCCCGTTATTTACATTGTTAACGTTATGCCTAAATTCATCATACAATATTTGTATATTATTATAAAAATATTCCGCGCCGCCTAGCATCGGCTCGACGGCGAGCTGTTTCGAATATTCCGCGAAGCCAAATATCAAGTCGGTATTCTGGTGTTACACCCGTTTTTAACAATTGCGAAAAATATATTTTGTGATTATTATTTTAACGTTCCTTGGATTGTATCTATCATTAGATTTTTAGTGCTGCTAGTGCTAGTGCAGACTTTAGTCCAAATAGCGATGCTCAGTGCTGCATGTTTTATAATTAATTTTAAATTTTTATTATTATATAATGAAATATTGTCATTATTATTAGGAGCCACTGAATATCGTCGCTTTCTTGACATTTTGGTTTCGCGTTGTGTTATGAGTAATTAATGTTTTACCTATTATTAACAATGAAAATATGTTTGGATTATTTATTATATGTCGCTTTGGAATATCGTGTTTGTACCGATATTCCAGCGTTGCCCGTGTTTTGCACCATATGAGATTATTTATTGTTATTAATGGTTATTTATTATTATTTTGAGCCGTCGAGTGTTGCTTCTCTAACGACACTCCGACGTTGCGCGTATTTAGCGTGTTTTGAAATTGTTTGTCTATAATTTTATTTATTGTTAATAATGTTAATTTGTTATTATTTTGAGCCGTCGAGTGTCGTTTCTCTAACGACTTTGCGTGAAAAAGAAAGAGAACTGTTTGGAATTATTTATTAACAATTAAATTTATTATTAATAATGTTTATTTACTGTAAATTGATTGTTCATCGCGTTCTTAGTTTTCATGATAATTTTGATCCAATTCGCGCTTTCCGTTCGCGCTAGGGAATTAATTCTTGAATTTTCCAAGGTCATTCGCCCTTTTCAGAAACCGTTAACAGTGGCCAAAATACTCATCGGAAAGTGTGTAATCGGTCGGCACCTAAAGTGTTCGTGAGGGTTTTCCGCTTCTAATAGCGTGTTCAGATTTTGTTGAAACCCCGTGGTTCTGTTTTTATTGCAACTTGAAGTGTACTAAATTTTCTCGGGGTTCGCTTTGGCATTGTATATATCCCGCAACGGCGTTTATTACCGTTATATATTGTTTTAAGTTTTCCCTGATTTATACTTTATTATTATTTGTTTAAGCCTATTGTTGTTGATTATTATTGACAATAATATGATAACGTTAAATGATGGTGGATATTATTTACGGCATTATGCGTAACAACTAATTGTCCCAACAAAAAAAAATTTTATGTGAGTGTCGGTTACTCTTTCTGTCCCAAATTCGACCCAGGACGTAACAATGGAACGCCTGCTGCGAGAGCAAAACTCAATCGTTCGATTTCGTCGTAAAGCGACTTTGCATTCGTGTGGGCCTTGTTTGGCTGCTGGAAACGCATGAATCTTGCGTATTTGCATAGAAAGATGTGTTTTCGATCTTATAATACGAGCTGGAACGCTTGCTGCGAGCGCAAAACTCAATCGTTCGGTTTCGTAACAAAGCGACTTTGCATTCGTTTGGGGCTTGTTTGCCGGCTCGAAACGCATGACTCTTGCGTATTTGCATAAAATGAAGAGTTTTTGATCTTATAATACGAGCTGGAACGCCTGCTGCGAGAGCAAAACGCAATCGTTCGATTTCGTTGTCAAGCGACTCGGCATTCGTTTGGGGCTTGTTTGGCGGCTGGAAACGCATGAATCTTGCGAAGTTGCGTAGAATGAAGAGTTTTTGATCTTATAATACGAGCTGGAACGCCTGCTGCGAGAGCAAAACTCAATCGTTCGATTTCGTCGTAAAGCGACTTTGCATTCATTAGGGGCTTGTTTGGCGGCTCGAAAGTCATGAATCTTGCGTATTTGCATAGAATAAAGTGTTTTTGATCTTATAATACGAGCTGGAACTCCTACAGCGAGCGCAAGACTCAATCGTTCGATTTTGTTATAAAGCGACGTTGCATTCGTTTGTCGCTTGTTTGGCGGCTGGAAACGCATGAATCTTGCGAATTTGCATAGAATGAAGTGTTTTTGAACTTATAATACGAGCTGGAACGCTTGCTGCCAGCGCAAAACTCAATCGTTCGGTTTCGTTACAAAGCAACTTTGCATTCGTTTGGGGCTTGTTAAGCGGCTGGAAACGCATGAATCTTACGTATTTGCATAGAATGAAGTGTTTTTGATCTTATAATACGAGCCGGAACTTCGACAGCGAGCGCAAGACTCAACCGTTCGATTTCGGTATAAAGCGAGTTTGCATTCGTTTGGGGCTTGTTTGGCGGCTGGAAACGCATGAATCTTGCGAATTTGCATAGAATGAAGGGTTTTTGATCTTAGATTACGAGCTCGAACTCCTTCAGCGAGCGCAAAACTCGAATGTTCGATTTCGTTATCAAGCGACTTTGCATTCGTTTGGGGCTTGTTTGGCGGCTGGAAACGCATGAATCTTGCGTATTAGCATAGAATGAAGTATTTTTGATCTTATAATACGAGCTGGAACGCCTGCTGCGAGCGCAAAACTCGAATGTTCGATTTCGTTATCAAGCGACTTTGCATTCGTTTGGGGCTTGTTTGGCGGCTGGAAACGCATGAATCTTGCGTATTTGCATAGAATGAACTGTTTTTGATCTTATAATACGAGCTGGAACTCCTACACCGAGCGCAAGACTCAATCGTTCGATTTTGTTATAAAGCGACTTTGCATTCGTTTGGGGCTTGTTTGGCGGCTCGAGATTCATGAATCTTGCGTATTTGCATAGAATGAAGTGTTTTTGATCTTATAATACGAGCCGGAACTTCTACAGCGAGCGCAAGATTCAATCGTTCGATTTTGTTATAAAGCGACGTTGCATTCGTTTGTCGCTTGTTTGGCGGCTGGAAACGCATGAATCTTGCGAATTTGCATAGAATGAAGGGTTATTGATCTTAGATTACGAGCTCGAACTCCTTCAGCGAGCGCAAAACTCGAATGTTCGATTTCGTTATCAAGCGACTTTGCATTCGTTTGGGGCTTGGTTGGCGGCTGGAAACGCATGAATCTTGCGTATTAGCATAGAATGAAGTATTTTTGATCTTATAATACGAGCTGGAACGCCTGCTGCGAGCGCAAAACTCGAATGTTCGATTTCGTTATAAAGCGACTTTGCAGTCGTTTGGAGCTTGTTTGGCGGCTGGAAACACATGAATCTTGCGTATCAGCATAGAATGAAGTATTTTTAATCTTATAATACGAGCTGGAACGCCTGCTGCGAGCGCAAAACTCGAATGTTCGATTTCGTTATCAAGCGACTTTGCATTCGTTTGGGGCTTGTTTGGCGGCTGGAAACGCATGAATCTTGCGTATTTGCATAGAATGAACTGTTTTTGATATTATAATACGAGCTGGAACTCCTACACCGAGCGCAAGACTCAATCGTTCAATTTTGTTATAAAGCGACTTTGCATTCGTTTGGGGCTTGTTTGGCGGCTCGAAAGTCATGAATCTTTCGTATTTGTATAGAATGAAGTGTTTTTGATCTTATAATACGAGCTCGAACTCCTTCAGCGAGCGCAAAACTCGAATGTTCGATTTCGTTATCAAGCGACTTTGCATTCGTTTGGGGCTTGTTTGGCGGCTGGAAACGCATGAATCTTGCGAATTTGCGTAGAATGAAGAGTTTTTGCTCTTATAATACGAGCTGGAACGCCTGCTGCGAGAGCAAAACTCAATCGTTCGATTTCGTCGTAAAGCGACTTTGCATTCGTGTGGGGCTTGTTTGGCGGCTGGAAACGCATGAATCTTGCGTATTTGCATAGAAAGATGTGTTTTCGATCTTATAATACGAGCTGGAACGCTTGCTGCGAGCGCAAAACTCAATCGTTCGGTTTCGTAACAAAGCGACTTTGTATTCGTTTGGGGCTTGTTTGCCGGCTCGAAACGCATGACTCTTGCGTATTTGCATAGAATGAAGAGTTTTTGATCTTATAATACGAGCTGGAACTCCTACACCGAGCGCAAGACTCAATCGTTCAATTTTGTTATAAAGCGACTTTGCATTCGTTTGGGGCTTGTTTGGCGGCTCGAAAGTCATGAATCTTTCGTATTTGCATAGAATGAAGTGTTTTTGATCTTATAATACGAGCTCGAACTCCTTCAGCGAGCGCAAAACTCGAATGTTCGATTTCGTTATCAAGCGACTTTGCATTCGTTTGGGGCTTGTTTGGCGGCTGGAAACGCATGAATCTTGCGAATTTGCGTAGAATGAAGAGTTTTTGCTCTTATAATACGAGCTGGAACGCCTGCTGCGAGAGCAAAACTCAATCGTTCGATTTCGCCGTAAAGCGACTTTGCATTCGTGTGGGGCTTGTTTGGCGGCTGGAAACGCATGAATCTTGCGTATTTGCATAGAAAGATGTGTTTTCGATCTTATAATACGAGCTGGAACGCTTGCTGCGAGCGCAAAACTCAATCGTTCGGTTTCGTAACAAAGCGACTTTGTATTCGTTTGGGGCTTGTTTGCCGGCTCGAAACGCATGACTCTTACGTATTTGCATAGAATGAAGAGTTTTTGATCTTATAATACGAGCTGGAACGCCTGCTGCGAGAGCAAAACGCAATCGTTCGATTTCGTTGTAAAGCGAATTTGCATTCGTTTGGGGCTTGTTTGGCGGCTGGAAACGCATGAATCTTGCGAATTTGCGTAGAATGAAGAGTTTTTGATCTTATAATACGAGCTGGAATGCCTGCGGCGAGAGCAAAACTCAATCGTTCGATTTCGTCGTAAAGCGACTTTGCATTCGTGTGGAGCTTGTTTGGCGGCTGGAAACGCATGAATCTTGCGTATTAGCATAGAATGAAGTGTTTTTGATCTTATAATACGAGCTGGAACTCCTACACCGAGCGCAAGACTCAATCGTTCGATTTTGTTATAAAGCGACTTTGCATTCGTTTGGGGCTTGTTTGGCGGCTGGAAACGCATGACTCTTGCGTATTTGCATAGAATGAAGAGTTTTTGATCTTATAATACGAGCTGGAAAGCTTGCTGCGAGCGCAAAACTCAATCGTTCGATTTCGTTGTAAAGCGACTTTGCATTCGATTGGGGCTTGTTTGGCGGCTGGAAACGCATGACTCTTGCGTATTAGGATCGAATGAAGTATTTTTGATCTTATAATACGAGCTGGAACGCCTGCTGCGAGCGCAAAACTCAATCGTTCGATTTTGTTATAAAGCAACTTTGCATTCGTTTGTCGCTTGTTTGGCGGCTCGAAACGCATGAATCTTGCGTATTTGCATAGAAAGATGTGTTTTCGATCTTATAACACGAGCCGGAACGCTTGCTGCGGGCGCAAAACTCAATCGTTCGATTTCGTCGTAAAGCGACTTTGCATTCGTGTGGGGCTTGTTTGGTGGCTGGAAACGCATGAACCTTGCGAATTTGCATAGAATGAAGTGTTTGTGGTTTTAAATTACGAGCTCGAACTCCTTCAGCGAGCGCAAAACTCGAATGTTCGATTTCGTTATCAAGCGACTTTGCATTCGTTTCGGGCTTGTTTGGCGGCTGGAAACGCATGAATCTTGCGTATTAGCATGGGATGAAGTGTTTTTGATCTTATGATACGAGCTGGAACTCCTACACCGAGCGCAAGACTCAATCGTTCGATTTCGTTATCAAGCGACTTTGCATTCGTTTCGGGCTTGTTTGGCGGCTGGAAACGCATGAATCTTGCGTATTAGCATAGAATGAAGTGTTTTTGATCTTATAATACGAGCTGGAACTCCTACACCGAGCGCAAGACTCAATCGTTCGATTTTGTTATAAAGCGACTTTGCATTCGTTTGGGCCTTGTTTGGCGGCTGGAAACGCATGACTCTTGCGTATTTGCATAGAATGAAGAGTTTTTGATCTTATAATACGAGCTGGAACGCTTGCTGCGAGCGCAAAACTCAATCGTTCGATTTCGTTGTAAAGCGACTTTGCATTCGTTTGGGGCTTGTTTGGCGGCTGGAAACGCATGACTCTTGCGTATTAGGATCGAATGAAGTATTTTTGATCTTATAATACGAGCTGGAACGCCTGCTGCGAGCGCAAAACTCAATCGTTCGATTTCGTCGTAAAGCGACTTTGCATTCGTGTGGGGCTTGTTTGGCGGCTGGAAACGCATGAATCTTGAGTATTTGCATAGAATGAAGTGTTTTTGATCTTATAATACGAGCCGGAACTCCTACAGCGCGCGCAAGACTCAATCGTTCGATTTCGTTACAAAGCGACTTTGCATTCGTTTGGGGCTTGTTTGGCGGCTCGAAACGCATGAATCTTGCGTATTTGCATAGAATGATGTGTTTTTGATCTTATAATACGAGCTGGAACGCCTGCTGCGAATGTTCGATTTCGTTATCAAGCGACTTTGCATTCGTTTGGGGCTTGTTTGGCGGCTGGAAACGCTTGAATCTTGCGTATTTGCATAGAATGAACAGTTTTTGATCTTATAATACGAGCCGGAACTCCTACAGCGCGCGCAAGACTCAATCGTTCGATTCCGTTACAAAGCGACTTTGCATTCGTTTGGGGCTTGTTTGGCGGCTCGAAACGCATGAATCTTGCGTATTTGCATAGAATGATGTGTTTTTGATCTTATAATACGAGCTGGAACGCCTGCTGCGAGCGCAAAACTCAATCGTTCGATTTTGTTATAAAGCAACTTTGCATTTGTTTGTCGCTTGTTTGGCGGCTCGAAACGCATGAATCTTGCGTATTTGCATAGAAAGATGTGTTTTCGATCTTATAACACGAGCCGGAACGCTTGCTGCGGGCGCAAAACTCAATCGTTCGATTTCGTTGTAAAGCGACTTTGCATTCGTTTGGGGCTTGTTTGGCGGCTGGAAACGCATGAATCTTGCGAATATGCGTAGAATGAAGAGTTTTTGATCTTATAATACGAGCTGGAATGCCTGCTGCGAGAGCAAAACTCAATCGTTCGATTTCGTCGTAAAGCGACTTTGCATTCGTGTGGGGCTTGTTTGGCGGCTGGAAACGCATGAATCTTGAGTATTTGCATAGAATGAAGTGTTTTTCATCTTATAATACGAGCCAGAACTCCTACAGCGCGCGCAAGACTCAATCGTTCGATTTCGTTACGAAGCGACTTTGCATTCGTTTGGGGCTTGTTTGGCGGCTCGAAACGCATGAATCTTGCGTATTTGCGTAGAATGATGTGTTTTTGATCTTATAATACGAGCTGGAACGCTTGCTGCGGGCGCAAAACTCAATCGTTCGATTTCGTTGTAAAGCGACTTTGCATTCGTTTGGGGCTTGTTTGGCGGCTGGAAACGCATGAATCTTGCGAATATGCGTAGAATGAAGAGTTTTTGATCTTATAATACGATCTGGAACGCCTGCTGCGAGAGCAAAACTCAATCGTTCGATTTCGTTATAAAGTGACTTTGCATTCGTTTGGGGCTTGTTTGGCGGCTGGAAACGCATGAATCTTGCGAATTTGCGTAGAATGAAGAGTTTTTGATCTTATAATACGAGCTGGAACGCCTGCTGCGAATGTTCGATTTCGTTATCAAGCGACTTTGCATTCGTTTGGGGCTTGTTTGGCGGCTGGAAAAGGATGAATCTTGCGTATTAGCATAGAATGAAGTGTTTTTAATCTTAGATTACGAGCTCGAACTCCTTCAGCGAGCGCAAAACTCGAATGTTCGATTTCGTTATCAAGCGACTTTGCATTCGTTTGGGGCTTGTTTGGCGGCTGGAAACGCATGAATCTTGTGTATTAGCATAGAATGAAGTATTTTTGATCTTATAATACGAGCTGGAACGCCTGCTGCGAGAGCAAAACTCAATCGTTCGATTTCGTCGTAAAGCGACTTTGCATTCGTGTGGGGCTTGTTTGGCGGCTGGAAACGCATGAATCTTGAGTATTTGCATAGAATGAAGTGTTTTTGACCTCATAATACGAGCTGGAACTCCTACAGCGAGCGCAAAACTCAATCGTTCGATTTCGTTATAAAGCGACTTTGCACTCGTTGGGGCGTGTTTGGCGCCTGTAAACGCATGAATCTTGCGTATTTGCATAGAATGAAGTGTTTTTGATCTCATAACACGAGCTGGAACTGCTACAGCGAGCGCAAAACTCAATCATTAGATTTCCTTATGAAGCGACTTTGCATTCGTTTGGGGCGTGGTTAGTGGCTCGAAACGCATGAATCTTGCGTATTTGCATAGAATGAAATGTTTTTGATCTCATAATACGAGCTGGAACTCCTACAGCGAGCGCAAAACTCAATCGTTCGATTTCGTTATAAAGCGACGTTGCATTCGTTTGGGGCTTGTTTGGCGGCACGGAACGTTTGAATCCTGAGTATATGCATAGAACGAAGTGTTTTTGATCGCATAATACGAGCTGGAATGCCTGCTGCGATAGCAAAACTCAATCGTTCGATTTCGTTATAAACTGACTTTGCATTCGATTGGGGCGTGTTTGGCGGCTCGAAACGCATGAATCTTGCGTATTTGCATAGAATGAAGTGTTTTTGATCTTATAATACGGGCTGAAACGTCTACAGCGAGTGCAAAACTCAATCGTTCGATTTCGTTATAAAGCGACTTTAAATTCGTTTGGGGCGTGTTTGGCGGCTCGAAACGCATGAATCTTGCGTATTTGCATAGGATGAAGTGTTTTTGATCTCATAACACGAGCTGGAACTGCTACAGCGAGCGCAAAACTCAATCATTAGATTTCCTTATAAAGCGACTTTGCATTCGTTTGGGGCGTGTTTAGCGGCTCGAACCGCATGAATCTTGCGTATTTGCATAGAATGAAGTGTTTTTGATCTTATAATACGGGCTGAAACGCCTACAGCGAGCGCAAAACTTAATCGTTCTATTTTGTTATAAACCGACGTTGCATTCGTTTGGGGCGTGTTTGGCGGCACGGAACGTTTGAATCCTGAGTATTTGTATAGAATGAAGTGATTTTCATCTTATAATACGGGCTGAAACGCATACAGCGAGCGCAAAACTCAATCGTTCGATTTCGTTATAAAGCAACTTTGCACTCGTTGGGGCGTGTTTGGCGGCTCTAAACGCATGAATCTTGCGTATTTGCATAGAATGAAGTGTTTTTGATCTCATAACACGAGCTGGAACTCCTACAGCGAGCGCAAAACTCAATCGGTCGATTTCGTTATAAAGCGACTTTGCACTCGTTGGGGCTTGTTTGGCGGCTCGAAACGCATGAATCTTGCGTATTCGCATAGGATGAAGTGTTTTTGTTCTCATAACACGAGCTGGAACTGCTACAGCGAGGGCAAAACTCAATCATTAGATTTCCTTGTAAAGCGACTTTGCATTCGTTTGGGGCGTGTTTAGCGGCTCGAACCGCATGAATCTTGCATATTTGCATAGAATGAAGTGTTTTTGATCTCATAATATGAGCTGGAATTCCTACAGCGAGCGCAAAATTCAATCGTTCGATTTCGTTATAAAGCGACTTTAAATTCGTTTGGGGCTTGTTTGGCGACTCGAAACGCATGAATCTTGCGTATTTGCATAGGATGAAGTGTTTTTGATCTCAGAACACGAGCTGGAACTGCTACAGCGAGCGCAAAACTCATTCATTAGATTTCCTTATAAAGCGACTTTGCATTCGTTTGGGGCGTGTTTAGCGGCTCGAGCGGCATGAATCTTGCGTATTTGCATAGAATGAAGTGTTTTTGATCTCATAATACGAGCTGGAACTCCTACAGCGAGCGCAAAACCCTATCGTTCGATTTCGTTATAAAGAGACTTTGCACTCGTTGGGGCGTGTTTGGCGTCTGTAAACGCATGAATCTTGCGTATTTGCATAGAATGAACTGTTTTTGATCTCATAATATCAGCTGGAATTCCTACAGCGAGCGCAAAACTCAATCGTTCGATTTCGTTATAAAGCGACTTTAAATTCGTTTGGGGTTTGTTTGGCGGCTCGAAACGCATGAATCTTGCGTATTTGCATAGTGTTGTACCCCGGATAGGGTAGTAGCACCCTATTTGTAATACAACATAAATTAAGTAATATATTAATACGTCATTAATATATTCTTAATTTAATTAATATAATAATGTAGTAATATTAAACATTAACATTAAACATTATTATACGTTCTCGGGCAACAACATAATATTATACTATATTCGTATAATAGTATAATATTATAAAATAGTCGTAATAATACACCGTCGTATATTATAGTATTGTAATAATATACCGTCGTATATTATATTCATAATAATATACCCTCGTATATTATATTCGTAATAATATACCGTCGTATATTGTAGTATTGTAGTATACATTCCAGTTCGGACAGCGGTGTCCGAAAAGTGGAGCAACTCCGGTTGCACAATATCGAGGTATGCAGCGGCACGCGACGAGCGCGCGTCGCTGCAACGAAATCCACCAAAAACCTGAGTCAGCCGTTAAGCAATCACGGGCGACTCGGTAATTAGAGCATCGACTCGAGAATCACCGAGTCACTTATGTCAAAATAAAAACATGCTCCAAATCCCGTTCTCGAAGAAGCGAGGATTTGGAAAGATAATCGTTTACAGAAATAAAGTAAACCATAAACATCTAAACAATATTAAGCTGACGTGCCTGCTCCCTTATTAGAATATAAGGGATCGAGAGCAGACACTCATCAGTCTCTTCGGAACTCCTGATTCTTACGGTTGACTATACGGATACACTTCGAGCACAGCTCAAACACGATAAGTGGGTCGTGTAATTGTAAACCCCTATCGTGAAAGATTAACGCCGGAGTGTCGTTAATCTAGAAAGTGTATCAAGCGTTACAGAGTGTACCAGCGGTTGGTAATTCAAAGGACATACGTAAGCATAACTAGAGCTTTAACCAACGAACGAAAGTAACAATGAATAACATATAAACAGCAATATCCAAACGATGGAATAATCAAACATTAATAATAAAACATCGAAAGATAAATTAATGGAGCATTTGATACACTCGACTCCCGTGAGTCGAATGCACAGAAAGGGGGGGAGAGCGCGATCGAAGCGAAAATGCCAAGAGGGATTCGGAGCACGATAAAAAGAAAAGAAATAAAGAAATACAAGTATAAATCGCTCTTTTTTTTTTTTTTTTTTTTACCGACGAGGCGAGAGGCTAAGGTGCGCCGGTGTTACTCGCGCCCGGCTCCACGGGTTCCCGTAGGGTAGTAGGCGGCCCGGAGGCAACGTAGGGGATATCCGGTGGAGGAGGGCCCGGGATAACTCGCTCCGGGATGTACGGCTCGACCGTACGAGCACTAGGATAAGCGGTCCGCGGTTCCAAAATGACCTCCGAAATTATACGCGGCTGGGCGATATCTCGAGGTGGTGAGGGGGTCGCGTTCTCGCGGAGCCACGGAGGCAAGGCACGCGGCGGTTCGCGCAGCAAAACCGGGAGGGCCTCTCGAGCGCGAGCCTCGGTGTTTTCAGCCTCGTTGGCCTCCTGTTGAAGGAGCCAGCTGAGGCCTCGCGGAGCCCGACGTTTGCTCGCGATGAACCTCGCGTGGGCGAGGAAGCGTTTGCGCCGGGGGCGCTTCGGCATGGGTCTCGACCCTCGAGCGCGCGTGTGAGCGGCTAGATTCCCGCTAGGTGATTGCGATTGGTGTCGGCGGTCTGACTCGACAGTGCCCAGCAAAGGGAAAGACTCGTTGGGTGCGTGCGATGGGCCGTCGACACGATGAGTCGGAAGGATTGGTGGTACGCTGGGTGACCCCTAAAGACTCCGGCCGTGCGAGCTTCCTGCGACAGGAGCTCGTTAACGGCTGGGAGACCGTAGGAGGCGGACGAAGAAGGGTTGAGAGCTGGAAGCGCGGAGGAGGTAGCCTCGGCTCACGATATTGGGCAGCCGTGCGCCCGAAAGGGAGCACGAACGTTGCGCCAAAATCGGGGCGAGGGGGGAGGAAGAGGGGCAGAGAGGGTTCGGTTCCTCGTTATTCGCTCTGAAAAGAGCGGTTGATTTTTGTCGAGGCCCGCTCTGAGAAGAGCGAGGCCGAATCGAAGCGTAGAGAAATCCGGAGCAGCCGAGTCGATAATCCGTGGAGACCGGCGTCGAGTTCGAGCAACGCACTAGATAGTGCGGTTGCGGGAATGTCGAGAATGTCCGAGGGCGGCCGATGTCAAAAGGTCCGATGTATCGAAGAACGGGAGTCCACGTACTACGCACTGAAAAGTGCGGTGAACGAACAGAGAATTGTCCAGGAATAACGCCGAGTAATGATCCGTGTTGTTGTTGTGGTATAACTTTAATGACTTGTCTGTACAGCTGTGGTGAGCGTAAGGCGAGTGCGAGGCGAGCTGGTCGAGTCAAGTTACCGAGCGCGGACCCTGGAGAGAGGCTCGGTCGCGAAATCAGCGCGCGCGCGCTCAATGCGCGAATTTTGTGTCCGAATTTTGACGAAAATTCGGCTAGCTCTCCTCCACCCCTTCGCAGAATCGATACAAATCAGAAGAACTTAAACAGTAAAGAATTTGCAATTTTTCGATATATAGGTTTATCGGATGAACATTATGGTGTTAAACAAAAATAATTATTTCATAACGTAGTGAATTACGAGAGGCGCGGATTTTGGCCGAAAACCGCGATTAACTCCCGAACTTCTGGGGGGAATCGGTTTAAAGAAATACGAGGTGATAGAAAAAATAAAGTAAATTTGGAAGGCCCAATGGTGGAAGGTGCCCAGATGAGGCCTTAGTAGGTGATTAATTATTACAGCGTAATTCATCGAGCGAAAATGATAAAGTCCCGTTTACGGGAAACGCAGGATATTAATTCCTTTAGAGAGGCCGATTCTTATACCTAAAACTACGGGTCTTACAATGTATAAAGTCCCCACGCTGGGGGTACCGTTGGAAAGCCTGAAGCGCGGGCTTTCCGATGGTATAACGCACGGGGGAATTATATACATTTTTGGAGGGAAAATCGTCGATGGCAATTAATCGGATTTTTCGCGTTCCGCGTAGGCTCGTTGCCGTGAGTCGCCCGGTGACGTCATTTGCACACGGCACGCGAGGCGAGTTGGCTAGTCGCGCGCGGTGAGGTGTACAGGTATACGCGAGCATGTCGACGAGAACGCCTGTATAGATATACCCACGCGTTTAAGCGAGACGGCGAAAATATGTGACGTAACGACGTCCATAGGTATACAGCTACGCGTCGCTGTATACCTATGCTATATCGATAGGCTCTACGGGATATTACGATACCGAGACACGACGATCCGTGCCTAATCGGAGTTCTTTTTAAACTCGGTTTAATTGTTTCAGTTGAGCGGAAGTTAGGTTCCGCGTGGGGGGAAAAAAACGGAGCTTGCGTACAACACATTGTTGGATAACATAAGGCAGCTCCGAGAGAGCTGTAACCAAGAAATAAGTCTACGTCGAGTTGAACGTAGTGCGGGCAAAAGAAGGGAACCTCAATCAAAGGTTCCTGATAAGCATTGTTATGTTATGCCGTAGAAACTCAGGTTGCTAATCTGAGGTCTGTGCGCGAGCCGTTAGCTCGGAAGGTTGGGGATGTGCTCAGTAAAGGGTTGGAACCCAAGTGAAGTACGAATATAGATTTATTCAATTAACAATATTTATGTAACAATTTATTTCGGTGAAACAGGATATTTAGATAGTTAATTTGTTTAGTAAGGCATTGTTATATTTGCTATATAACAATGCTTATCAGGAACCTTTGATTGAGGTTCCCTTCTTTTGCCCGCACTACGTTCAACTCGACGTAGACTTATTTCTTGGTTACAGCTCTCTCGGAGCTGCCTTATGTTATCCAACAATGCTCCATTAATTTATCTTTCGATGTTTTATTATTAATGTTTGATTATTCCATCGTTTGGATATTGCTGTTTATATGTTATTCATTGTTACTTTCGTTCGTTGGTTAAAGCTCTAGTTATGCTTACGTATGTCCTTTGAATTACCAACCGCTGGTACACTCTGTACGCTTGATACACTTTCTAGATTAACGACACTCCGGCGTTAATCTTTCACGATAGGGGTTTACAATTACACGACCCACTTATCGTGTTTGAGCTGTGCTCGAAGTGTATCCGTATAGTCAACCGTAAGAACCAGGAGTTCCGAAGAGACTGATGAGTGTCTGCTCTCGATCCCTTATATACGAATAAGAGAGCAGGCACGTCAGCTTAATATTGTTTAGATGTTTATGGTTTACTTTATTTCTGTAAACGATTATCATTCCAAATCCTCGCTTCTTCGAGAACGGGATTTGGAGCATGTTTTTATTTCGACATAAGTGACTCGGTGATTCTCGAGTCGATGCTCTAATTACCGAGTCGCCCGTGATTGCTTAACGGCTGACTCAGGTTTTTGGTGGATTTCGTTGCAGCGACGCGCGCTCGTCGCGTGCCGCTGCATACCTCGATATTGTGCAACCGGAGTTGCTCCACTTTTCGCACACCGCTGTCCGAACTGGAATGTATACTACAATACTACAATATACGACGGTATATTATTACAATACTATAATATACGACGGTGTATTATTACGACTATTTTATAATATTATACTATTATACGAATATAGTATAATATTATGTTGTTGCCCGAGAACGTATAATAATGTTTAATGTTAATGTTTAATATTACTACATTATTATATTAATTAAATTAAGAATATGTTAATGACGTATTAATATATTATTTAATTTATGTTGTATTACAAATAGGGTGCTACTACCCTATCCGGGGTACAACATCCCTCCCCCCTAAAAAGAAAAGAAACTTCGTTTCTTTTCGCTCGTCTCTGGCGGGCTTGATTTTTATGATTTCCGTGTACCCCGGGTTTCGTGTTACCCGGGCGTCATTTAACTATGGGACCTCTATATGTATAAAAATTGTTTTCCCCCGGAATTTCTCTAACTCGCCCGAACGGCGGAGTGTAATATTCTTCCCTGTTGCGGAACACGGAGGCGGAAGGCCTCCGCCGCTTTGGCTTTCTGCGGATGGCCGGGTTCGATGCCCGGTGGCTCGTCGCGTTCGCACTTTTTGGGCTATATTAACCGCCGTTTCCCTGGTGGTTTTTAAATATTTGTTTCCGGCCATCACATACGCTACTTCGGACATCGAGAATGAGCTCAGGACGTAGCCCGAGCCCACCCGCGAAGGTAAGCCTTTAATTTTTACTTACAATTTTTCCCAATTTTTTTTTTTTTTTGGATTGTGGTGGAAAAAATGTCACCCCTTTAAAATGTTAAAATATATTCACTATATAAAAAAAGATTTTCCCCTTTGGTAATTGCCCCAGGCAAAAAAAATTTCTTTTTTTTTCCTTTCTCGTTCCTTTTTTGATATTAAAAAGCCAAAGTTTACGTTGGAGTAAAAGGATTGTTTTCTTCGGAAAGTTGTGTATCAGAAGCTCTTTTACTTTTCAAAAATTAATTTCTCCCTTTTCTAGAAATTATTTTCCCGTAAAAAAAGGGATATTCCTCCGTTTTATTTACGTTTCATTATTTTATATTCCTGTCTTTTTTCCAGAGGAGACGTCACCTGTCCTGCGGGTTCGATCTGCCGTACCGCCCCGTGGGGAGCCCACTGGAGTCCGGCCGCAGTGGCCCGGACGTCGAGATTATCGAGCCAGCCGTGGTGCCCCTCCACGGTCGGTCTGCTGGGCCCGCTAGTTCTCCTAGCCCCGACGTGCAGATCGTTGGGTCCCCTGGACGAGGTTTCCTTCCGGAGAGGGTCCATCCGGTGCTGTCCGCGCCGGGCCCGAGAATCCGGGTCCGGACTCCGGCAATGATTAACCTCCGGGCCGCCCGTGTTCGCCTCCAGCGGTTCGGGGAGGTGTTCGTGCCTTGCCGTCCCGTCCTTCAGCCCTGCGAGGCTTCTAGGCCGACCATCCGCCCCGCGGGGGCCTCCGACTCCGAGGATGAGGATGAAGAAGATCCGACGTCCCGGCGTAGACGCACCGCGAGGGGCAAGATGGACTGGAGGCTCGCCGAGTGGTGCTAGTCACCTTTGTTTTCTGGTCAACTAATATATATATTTTTTCCATCTTTGTAACCACACGTCGTACGCATTTTCATGCACAAATAAAATGTTAGATTGCCGTGACTTCCTGGGTTTTCCCCGTTTCTTCCCCTTCTTCGGGTTAGCTCTGGACGCGTTTCCGAGACGCGCCGGATATCATCGTTGCGCTTTATTTGGGTTGCCTGCTGTTCCGCCTTTCCGTGGCATTCCGTTCCGAGGAATTGCTGACCCGGTGCTCAAGTCGTAGGTCGGTGCACCTGGTCGCCACTTGTGATTACGTCTTCTCTCCGGCTGGTGTCAGCGTCAGGCTATAGACGGGCACGCGACTCGCACCGTCCTTGCGCTGCTTCCGTCGTACACCTCGGGTCACTGGCCTCGGGCCGCGTAGGTATACGCATATGTGTGTTTCATTATTTGCTCTCCTTTTTTCGCTACGTCGGCTTTTCTTGGCGGCCGACGCACTCTAGCTCGTCACTGCGGGATAGGTACAGCCGTTGCTCTGGCTGTCCCATTTTTGCACTCAGCGCAGGTTTGCCTGCTTCAGGGTTTTCAGGAATTATTTTCCCCTTTTTCCCAAATGTCTTTTTTTCCCTTTTAGGGTACCTATTTTTCCCCCATTTTCCAATTTTCCCAGAGCCCATTTTTGGATTTTCCCCGTCTATCGAGCGGGGTAGGGGAGGGCAGTTACGAATGACGTAGAATTCGTGCGTCACGAAATATGTTCGTTATTGGCCGTAGCAAACCTGTAATTTCGGATGCTGACCTGCACCGAATGTTAACTTTGTATCTACGATAAATTCAGTTTACCGTTATGCGTTAGTACGGGGTTTTTTCCATTTTCTAAATAGTCCCTGTCGGCTTTCCTACACTCTCCTAGCTTTTCTTATGTTGCTCCCAGATTAGAAGCTATTTAAGTCAGTTTTAAACCTTTTAAAACGTTCGTGCTCCAGTTGTCCCAAATTTGCTTTATTTGGACATTTAGTATGACGTGTTATCGAATTTCCCATTATGTTTTTTTTTCCGGGTTGATTTCTTTCAGGGATCTGGCTTATTTTTCGTTTGCTCTAGCCCCTGTCTGGTGTCGTATCAATGACTCGAGGTTTGTTTTTGCAATAGATTATGCTGAGTCATTTAGTTGAGAATATTCCTAAAATAAAAATTCTTTAACTTGCTTAGATTTCCCACTAATATTCCTGTTCCGAACGACTGGAAATCTATCCCCTGTACCCATGTTGTTACACTTTTCCCCAAAGATTCTTTCAAGATTTTGAAACTTCCTGTTTACGAAAGCCTACGGACCAGTCCGCTGAATTTATAGATTGTTCACAACTCGAGTTCGGTTTTTTTTCCCATCGGATTAAGCACCCGTTTCCCAACCTTTTATTGGGTATGCCGATTAATTGCTGGAATAAATCTGCGCAATCGCAGATTTTAAATACTGTTTTAGGTTTTAAAGACTTTTAAATACGGCTGGATTTTAAATACATCTATGTCTATTCAAAGTATGTCGGAATGGTGCTTAGTACATTATTTAGACCCGCTGCGGAACGCGTTTCGGTTACGCCCGGGCGTCCGCACGGCTGCACTACCGGCAGACCTGGCTTACTGCTTCTGCCGCGCAGGTTGCACTGTTACCGGCACCTTTTTATGCATCGGAGTACCTCGCGGCTTATCGTATGCTGACTAATTTACGCGGAAATTTCTCCTGTCACTTTCCGCCCAAATTTTTATTCCTGAATCCTCTCAGGTTATCGTCGACGAATTTTTCCCTTCCTTTTCCTTTTTTTTCGTGTGACCGCAATCATATTTATTTCACCGTCAATATTCGAAGAGTTTTTTCTTTTTGATAATAACGCGTCCAAGCTCTGATTAGTTCGCAACGATGATCGATTTCAACGGTCCATATTTTTCCCTCTCTATCAAACAGTTGACAAGGTTTATACGACTTTACGATTTTGACCCTATTGCTGCCTTGCTTCTCGTTGTTTTTATGATTTCTTTTCCTTCCTACTTTCCATCCCTTCTCGCCTCATGTTTTACCTCTAAGTGCTCCGTGGCACGATTATTCGATCCAATGATTCGATCAGTAATGGGGATACATCGTAAATTTCGTATTCTTTTTAGAAAGTATTCCTTTGGGAAAAATATGTCGACCTAGGGTTGGTTACGACTGATAATCACAAACAGCCTTTACCTTTTCTTTGACTCTATCTTTTGCGTGACGTTTGTGTCGTTATAAATATATATATATGTGGATACAGATTGTCTTTCCGGTAACAATTCCCTGACATCGGGATTATACTTAATCGATGCATTCTTTTTCATTTTCTTCCATAAATGGGACTACAATGTTCCGTCAACGTGCAACCGCAAGGAAGGTTAAAAATGCTACCTATTCCCAATTTCATCTATCTTGCTCTCGGAAATTTTGGTGAGGAACGCTTGAGACAATTCATAATTTTCAACATATCGACACGTATACCCGTGAGTTGGGCATTCTCTATTCCGTCCTTTACGTCGCAACGCATGCTCCCTTCTATCCTTCGAGCTTTCCCTTCAAATATTATCCCCTGGCCGAGAGAACTTCTCCGACACCAATATTTTATGGGTACACAAAATGCTTGAAGTGCTGTGGAGTGGATGCCAACAGTAATTTTCGTTTCTCTCTAATTATGGACATTGAAACCACTTTCTTTTCGACGTCACTTTGTTCGAGGCTATCCCTCATGGGTCTGTCAATGATTCTCAGAAGTAGAATTCCGGGCTTGGGTTGCCCAGCCCATGTTGTGTATTGCCCAGCCGTGTGACATCGCGCCCAGGCTGCTTATTTCCTATTTTATTTTCTTTTTCCGGCTCGGACTGTTTCGGTTTTTCCAATAGAGCCGATGATTGTCCGTTTAGATGCTTAAGCCTGGTCGCACCCAACCCGCTAACATCGTCGCAAATTTTCATTCGTGACATGAATCGAGGAAGGTCACGGTTGTGATGTCCTTTCCTATGACAAATAATTTTTCCCCGCACACGAATGCGATATTGGGCGATATCTTGATCGTGACCGATTTCCTCAACCTGTACGTCAGAAGTAATTTTCGGGTCAACTCCTCCCAATAAATTTCCATTATAACTTGTGCGCGTCACCGCTCCTACGTTGACCGCTACGCTCAGCGTCAAGGGACGTGCAATGTCCCGAATCATTTTTAATCGTAAAAATATCAAGACCTCGGGTGAATTGACTGTTATTCAATTCCGTCATCTCCTCGATAAGGGCCTTGCGCCCGTTTCCGTGTTCGAGGTTGTAACAGGAGCAGATGCCTCGTACACTAATTTCCGTATTTATGCGCCTACTTCCGCGAGAAGGGCACTCAAACGGACGGATTCGGGGACTCGAGCGTGAAGGAATTATGGGCTGGCGTGTCAGAGACGGTTTTGACGTTTCAAAAATATGTTTTATTTGTAAAAATACAGGCTTCAGGGTTCCTTAACCCTTTTTCGGTTCCGTTTTAACTCGGTTTATTCGTTGTCTACAATTCTATCCCGAGCGATTACAGATATTGTTCTTTTGGCAAGAAGAAAGAATGCACAATGAATATCAATCTCGTTCACGCACTGGTTTCTCCTGCTCTTATTGTCTCTATTTATCGTCTTATTTTATGTCTTCATGGAGATATCTTTAATTGAAAATTCTTTATTTCGCGTGAACCGCACCACGCATGCGCGGGCAGCTTCTCGGTCGACGCGAAGTCCCGCTGGCCACTGTGCTCGGCTGTCTCGCGGTGACGTCACGGCACGGCGATCGCCCGTGACAGATCGCTCACCTCGCGATTTGCAATTGGCGTTAATTGGAGACAAAAACTTTTTTACCTTGTTTTGTCGGTATCGAAGCCTTTAGGGGGAGTGAACGAACCCCTGGATGTGCCTTTTTCCGGTCCTGGAGGTTGGAATGTTCGTCTGCTCCGACCTCGCCGTGTCTGACCGGTCACTTTCGTCACTTTACCAGTCCGCTCCAAATGTCACTTTTGTCGGCCCGGATCGTATGAGTTCACTTAGGTGCACTATTTTATGAGTTCGCCTTCGCACAAAATGTTTATGGGTCCGATTCCGGCACGAATTTGCTAAGTCTGATTCGGCACAGAGTTTTATAAGTCCGATTTCTGTGCACACTTTATAAGTCCACTCGGCCCGAAGATTTGCAAGTCCAAGGTTCACAACTTTTTTTTATAAGTCCAAAATTGGCACGAATTTTATCAGTTCGATCCGGCACAACTTTATAAGTTCACTTTGCACTAAGTTTATAAGTGCGAATGTCACAATTTTTATAAGGCCTCGGCGCGAAAATTTATAAGTTCTTTTTCGGCACGAGTTGCACACGTTCAAATCGGCACAGAATTTTCTAAGTCCGAACGGCACAAATTTTATAAGTCCGAACGGCACAAATTTTTATAAGTCCGAATGGCACAATTTTTATAAGTCCGAATGGCACAAATTTTATAAGTTCACAATAGCACAAAATTTATAAGTCCTTTTTGGCACTGTTTCACTTTTCTCACTTTTCACTTTTGTTCACTTTTCCTTTGGAGTTGGCCGATGATAATGTAGATCGTTTACTGATTATCGACTGCCGAAATCACCGTCCTTTATACCCCGATTTCTGACTCCCACTCCGTCGGTTTGGCAGATTTCTGGCGGACTCGCGTCTGCGTGCGGTCGCCCGATTATTAATTTTCCGATTGGCTAATCGTGTTGTTCCTGCTTTGCCCTCCAATCCCGGGTCGGTAAGATCGTGACGATTATCCGGTCTTATCCGCTGAGCAAATAGTGTGCTCGGTCGGTGCCGTGTGCATCGGGGGGGTGTCGTCACTTTTGGCCAATCAGCGAGGCCGATTTTCCCTCGCTTTTGCCTTTCTCCGACCTTGAGCGTGCTTTCGCCGCAAGCCCGCTCGGCAGCGCCGCTGTGCTTCCGAATCCATCGTCTTGCGCGTGCGCGTCGCTTCGGCATCGATCGAGCCGCCGCTCGATCCCGTCGGGTGGCGCCACTTGGCTCTCCGCGGGCTTGTCCGACGGCTGCTCGGCATCTCGCTGGACTGACAGTGTCTCCCGGGCTCTCGCGGTGTGACGTCACCGGGGCCACACGGGAGATTTTCTTATGTAGGGGAGTTACATTCTCCCCCACATTACTGGCGAAGCTCGTCCCGAGCTTCTCCAGTCATGTTACTGATTGTCTTTTTGTTCTTTCTTTTGTTTTTATTTCCTCCTGATTTATTTTTGTACGATTTTTATTTCCATTTATTTCCCTTTCTTCCTATCTCTTCCTCTTTATTCCTTCTTTTGTTTACTTATTTGTGTATGTATTTCCTATCTGTCTATGCCTATTTATGCTCAATAAATTTAACGGATCCCGCTTTTATCTTTATTTCTCGATATTTCTTTATTTTATCTTTACATCGGTTTATTTTTGTGTTTTTGTGTTTTTGTTTTTTTTTTTTTTTTTTTCCTAATTGCCATGTCTTCTTCTTTGTCGGTGTTCGTTTTCCTCGTCTTCCTCGTTCTCGTCGTCTTCTACCTCCATGTCTATTTCCTCGTTCTCGTCCTCCGCCTCGTTCTCGTCCTCCTCCTCGTTCTCGTCCTCCTCCTCGATTCTCTCCGGCCGCACACATAGCCGGCCGCCGTCCTCTCCCCAGTCAAAGGTTCTGGGGTTTGGACCCCATTGTCCGAGGCCGTTCCGGATGAGACGGTCTCGGATGGGTTCCTCGTCGTTGTCCGGACTCTCCAGCGTCACCCAGATTGCGTCCGTGTCCGTCTCCCGGTCCATTACGTGGCAGTTCCAGAGTTTGTCCTCCAAGTGGTCCCTCACCGCTTGGCACGTCGCGGGTGACCACGGCCCCTCTCCCGTTGGGCGAATGGCATGGATGCCGCAGGCGATTGCCTGGAACGCCACGCTCCGGTGCTCCCAGGGGACGGTGAACAATTCCTCCGGTCGGGCGTTTAACTCCAGGGCCCAATCACCCAGCCAGACCGGAATGTCACCGTCCTGGTCTCGATCCCCGGTCACCACCCCCCGGTAAAACCGACGGACATGACGCACGTACACCGGGGCCCCTGGGTACAAGTCCTCTTCTTGTATGGCGCGCACCTCCGGGTGGTCCGTGGTTGTACTGGCGTAGTACGCAAGGAGGCGCGCCCTCTTTCCCTCTGGGTCCGGTAACTGGATATATATCCTGCTTGGTGTTGCTACCGTGAGTACCTCTACTCCACGGTAGCTACCCTCGAGGTTCCTCGCCGGGAAGTTGCGGAAGGTGGCCATCGTCTTGGTTTCTTTTTTGTCTGTTAGGAGGTTTTCAATGTTGTATTCTTTTGTCTTTTTCGTACTTATCTTATTTTGTCTTCTTTTACTTTATTTTATTCTATTTGATTCGATTTTATTATATCCTATTTTATCCTATTTCCATTGATTTTATTCGATTTTATTTTATCTTATTGATCCTATTTCCCTTTATTTTATTCGATTTTACTTTATCGTCCTCACCTCCTCTATTCGTTGCTCCTCTTTCTGTTCTTCCGTCCTCTCTTTTCTTCTGTCGGCTCTTCCTTCACACTTTTATCACCTGTCGCTATTACTGTCCCTTTCGCCTATCGCTTTCGTACTGTCTGTGTGCTCTATTAATTTTGCTCGCTTACCCGTCAATTTCGATCCTTATCCCCTTCCCCTTTTTCGCGTTATCGCCGCGAGACTTGATACACCAGACATCGATGATTGTCCTGGGGTATCCCGCACGGTTATTATTATTTCTTCGAGATCATTGCCGTTTCCTCGTATAATGCTTCGGTTTCGGGCAATTTGGCTAGTCATCTTGATTCGGGAGTCGATCGTGGCGAGCTTCTCGGTTCCCCGACTTAATCCCTTGTTTTGATTTGGTGCTCCGCCGCGCTCGACTCCTTCGCCGTCCGTGGTCCCGCTCGGGAAGAGTATAGTCGTTAGCCGGCCCGATGCTTGGCCCGGCGCCGCGCTGTCTCGGCGTGTGTTGTGGGCCGTCGCGCGACTCTTATCGCTCTCATGATCTATTCCGGAATCGATGTCTTAATCTGTTATTCTTGTTAATCTCGTGACGGATTCTTCCCAATGCGATTCCGGATGCTCACTTTTCCTTTGATTATTTTATTTTTAATTCTATTCTTAATTTTCTCTTTACTGATTTTACTCCTCTACTCTTAGTCCTCTTAATCGATTCTTAATTCTTTTATTTATTTTATTTATTTTATTTATTTTATTTATTTTATTTATTTTATTTATTTTATTTATTTTATTTATTTTATTTATTTTATTTATTTTATTTATTTTATTTATTTTATTTATTTTATTTATTTTATTTATTTTATTTATTTTATTTATTTTATTTATACTCTTTTCTTTTATTTTTTAGTCATATCCTAAATTATCTCTATCCTCTACTCTTAGTTATGTCTTAACCTTTTCTTAATTCTGTCTAATTCTTCTTATTTTCTTAATTCTTTCTTGTATTATCCCTACTTATTTTCCTATCCTATTCTTAATGTTTTCTTATTCTATTGTTACTCTTAATTATTTCTTATACTACTCTTAATGGTTTTAATTCTCTCTTAATTCCTTTCTTAATTTCCTTCTTGATTCTTTTCCTAATCCTATTTTTAATTTTTTTTTTTTTCATTCTCCTCTTAATTCTTTTCCTAATCCTATTTAAATTTTTTTTTTTCGATTCTTTTCTTAATTACATTATTAATTCTTTTCTTAATTCTACATGATTCTTCTTATCTTCTTAATTCTATCTTTAAGTCTATCTTGTTTATCTTAGTCTATTCTTACTTCTTTCTTAATTATTATTCTTATTCTTCTTGTTTTCCTATTCTATTCTTAATGCTTTTTTTTTTGTTCTTCATTCCATTCCTACTTCTATCTTATTCTAGTCTTAACTCTATTCTGGTTCTTCTCCTAGTTCTATTTCATCCGATTCCTACTTTTTCTTTTTCTTATGGATTATATTTTGTTTTGATTTTTCTTTTATTCTTCCTATTATTATTTTTCTCCTGTTACTATTTCTATGTTTTCTCTCCACCTCGTTCTCGGGCTATTCGGAGTCCTCTGTCTTATCGGTTATCTTCGCACTCGCCTTTTGATGGTAACGTTTCAAAAGGCTCGAGTGGACTCTCCCGCGCAGTTTCTTTGTCTCCGGGTCCTCGATAATGTACGTCGCGAGTCCCACGCACCTTCCGATTCGATACGGTCCTTCGTAAAGGGGCATGAACTTTGCGGCGACTTGGTCGTTTTGATTCGACACGTTCAAAGCCTTAACGAGAACCAAATCGCCTTCCTCGTAGGTGGTCATCCGGTGGCACTCGTCGAATTTTTCGGCCCTTCTCCGGCCTTTCCGTAATATCCGCTGCTGTACGAGTTCGAGTTTTCTCGCGTAATCGACCATTTCCTCTGCTTTTTCCCTCAGCGCAGGTATCCAATTTTTCCACGGACGATGCGGGGGTTTCTTTGTCTGTAGTTCCCTCGGCGTGTATTCCGTGGTATCATGGGGCGAGTCGTTGATACAATCCTGTATAATCGGCACCCACCTTGCCCATGCCGTATGTCGGTCGGTTAGCAAGGTGCGGAAAAATCGTCCGAGCTCTCGATTTACTCGTTCGACGATATTTCCCTGTGGGTGCCGAATCGACGAAAATACTCCTTGTATCTCTTCGTCCTCCAACCATTTTTTCCACGCCTTGGCCGTGAACTGCGTTCCGTGGTCGAATTGGATCCTCTTCGGTTTTCCATACTTCGGAATATAGTCCGTGCTTAGCTTCTTTATTACCGTTTTGGTGTTCGCCTTTCGCATCGGGTACAGCGTGACGAACTTCGTGAATGCGTCCAGCGTTACCAAAATGTGGCGCACTCCCCCGGTTGACATCGGTAGTGGACCAAAAAAATCGATGGAGAGTAAATCTCCCGGCCCTTCGGGTACTATAGTTTGCATATTCGCATAACTATTTTGCACCGCACATTTTGTTCTCTGGCACGTGTCACACGTGGCGAGCTGGTGCCTGATGCTTTTAGCAAGCCGAGGATATGCGAAATCCTCGTTTAACATTTGGAACACCTTAGTTGCACCGACATGACCGTACATGACGTGACATTCCTCGACAAGGATTTCTTTTATCTCCTCCGGCAACGCCACCTTCCATTGTCCCGTCTTCGCGGCTCTCTGCAGAACTCCTTCGCTGATTCGGTAATTTTTCGGATGGTTCTCCGTGTCTTTTTCATCTTCTAACAGAGTAATAATGGCGTTCAAATCCTCTTGATTTCTCTGTAGACTACCGATCGTCCTCATTTTTTG
Organism: Ichneumon xanthorius; assembly: GCA_917499995.1. NCBI lineage: Eukaryota > Metazoa > Arthropoda > Insecta > Hymenoptera > Ichneumonidae > Ichneumon > Ichneumon xanthorius. Next base: position 1,350,804 of record OU824201.1, on the reverse strand, counting down.
TGATAAGGACTTCGAAGGTTTTTGCGCGAGCGCGGCGATTATTATTTTTCCGGGCGATGTTCCATCGGGCTCGTAAGTATGTTCGCGGAGTCGGCTTAGCGTATCGGCCACTTGATTAGATTTTCCCGGCCGATGTTCCACCGTTAAATCATAACCTTGCAGCAAGAGCGCCCATCTCAAAAGCCTGTCACTCGTGAATCGCCACGTTTTTAGAAACACCAGCGCTTTATGGTCGGTGATTATCGTTATCTTTGCTCCCTTAAGATAACTTTGGAATTTTTGGAGAGCCCAGACGATAGCGAGTAATTCTTTTTCCGACGTAGTATAGCCAACTTCTGCCCCTTTTAGTGTTCGACTGGCAAATGAAATCACTCCGACTTCGCCCTCTTCGTCGGTTTGTGACAATGTCGCGCCAAGCGCATAGTCACTTGCGTCCGTCGTCAAGGTATATGGCTTTGTTACATCGGGATGCTCGAGTACCACCGACTCGCAAAACAGCTGTTTCACTTTTCCGAATGCCGTTTCGTGGATATCTGTCCACTTCCAACTCGTCCCCTTTTTTAACAGCTCTAATAAGGGGACAGTTTCCTCAGCGTGTCTACTCGTAAATTTCGTATAGAAATTTACTAGTCCGAGAAAGGCCCTCAGCTGCTTTATATTTCGGGGACGGGGAAATTCTTTAATCGATTTCACCTTGTCTGGCTGCGGCAGTATCCCCTTCGTCGTTACTACGTGCCCGAGAAAATTCACTTCCTTTCTAAAGAATTGAGATTTTTCCATTTTTAGGGTTATGCCATGTTCGCGGATTCTCGAAAATAATTGTCGGAGATGTTGCAGGTGTTGTCGAGTATCTCCCGACACCACTAGCAGATCGTCCACGAAATTTACTATAAAATCTCCGGTATTTCGAAGGACGATGTCCAGTCCCCGAACAAGCGCCGCGGTACTCGTTTTTAAACCGAACGGCGTAACCGTGAATTCATAGCATTTATTCTCGTGTCGAAATGCCGTGTATTTACGCGAATCCGGATGTAAGGGAATCTGCCAGAAGCTGCTGGTCAGATCCAAGGTCGACATGACCTTCGCGCCTCCACATTTCTGGAAAATCTCTTCCGTCGGTAGTGCCGAGTCGTAATCGCCTTCGAGATGCTCATTCAGTAGTCGTGCATCGAGACACAACCTGACGTCTCCGTTCGTCTTGATAACGGTCACCAAAGGGTTAATATAGGTACTTGTTGACCTTTGAATAACCCCTTGGGCGAGCATTTTATTAATCTCGTCCGTTACTTTTCCTCGGTACGCCATAGGAACCGGGTATGAGCGAGATACGAATGGTTTTTCATCCTTCAGTACAAGCCGATGTTCGTATGCTTGCATCCTCCCGGGTCGTTTCCGGAATATGTCTCGATATTCAAATACCAGTTCTTTGAAGTCCTTCTGAATCTCGGGGTCGACGTCGGCGCACTCTCGAAGCTTTTCATCGACTTCGGCTTCACGAAGACACTCTGTGGCGGGATCTCGTATTTCTCCACTCATAACGTGTCTCGTGACTTCGACTTCCGGTTCTTCTTCTTCACAAGTGCCTTCGGCTCGAGCGAGCATCGCTCTACTCTCCCCCATTTTCTTGTCCTCCTCGGGTATACTGCATGGGCTTTCCTCCATCTGCCAGTATCCTCCCACGAGGCGTCCGACGATTTTCTCTCTTACTTTTATCACCTTTCTATGCGTATCGACATAGACTCCGAGCCTGTCCATCCCGTCGATACCGAGGAGGACGGATCTTTGCAGCTTCGGGACCACCAACAGCGTAACGTCTCCCTCTGAGTCGTACACTTTCGCCGTGGCCATCACTTGCTGCTTGATCCTCCCTGAACCTCCCCCAAACGCTCCCACGACATTTATCGACGTTACAGGTAGAGTTGGACAATTTTTAAAGGCCTCCAAATTCTGTGAGTAAAACTCTTCGGAAATACAGGAGACCTCGCTTCCGCTGTCGACTAATGCACTGGCCAGTGCCCCTTCGAGGCCAATCGGTACCTCCGGGCACATTGGTCGTGTTTCGTCGTAAATCACGCCCTCTCCTGGCTGTGGCATATCGAGGAGGTAATCCTGCGGGCTTTCAAAAATCGTTCGGACTCTTCTTTCGATTCTCTTGGGAATTGCACCTTGCCCGTTGGCGATGACGATTTTGTCCTTCGTCGTTGTCGGCACCGAAACCGATGTGGGCTCGAATTTGGGTTGACATTCCATCCTATTTCCCTCCACGGCACTGATCTTCTCCCGATCTAGTCCGCCCTTTTTCTCCCCCTTCTTAAGATTGGTCTCTCCCCCGTTTTTCGTTACCCCTTCTCGTTCTTCCGACAATTCGACATCACGGGCCGTCATTACCTCGGAGTTCGCCGCTTCTTCCCTCGAGTTTCTCGCTGCCTCTCTTTCTCTCTCTCTTTTTTCCTGTCGCTTTCGCCAGAGTTCGTCTTTTCTCCTTTTTCTTTCTTCTGCTTTTCTGTCTTTTTCTTCCATTAATTTCTTGTCCTCCCGTTTCTTTTCTTCTTTCTTTTTTTCTTCTTCTTTCTTCTTTTCTTCTTCTTTCTTCTTTTCTTCTTCTTTCTTCTTTTCTTCTTCTTTCTTCTTTTCTTCTTCTTTCTTCTTTTCTTCTTCTTTCTTCTTTTCTTCTTCTTTTCTTCTTCTTTTCTTCTTCTTTCTTCTTTTCTTCTCTTCTCTTCTTTTCTTCTCTTCTCTTCTCTTCTTCTTTCTGTTCTTCTCTCTTTCTCTCCTCTTCATTCTTTTTCGTCACCGTTGCGCCTCGTGGATTTCCGCTGTTCCTTACGGACGCAACGTTTACGCGTTTCCCTGGCTCGTGCCTGGGAAGTTCGTATTTATTCCGGGACCCTGTTGCATCGTTGGTGCCGGTGCCTGTGGCGGCGTCGCGGGGTAAAATGGTGGCGGTACCGAAAAATTCGGAGTCGCCGCCGTGATCGGTGGCCCTTGCCACGGATTGTAGAATTTGGGCGGCCCTTGTGGTTGACCGACAGTGAAATTCGACCACTGGCCCTGTTGGCCACCTCGCTGTTGCCAAGGGCGCGGCCCTCCCCCATTTCCCCGACCGTTTCCTCGATTCGGGACGTGCCCGTTGAGTCCTTGCCGTTCATTTCCGCGACTCGCGTTGACCGTTCCGCCGAGGTCGTTGCTTTCGAGTATTTCAAGGAGTTCGCTCACCCGACTGACGTTTCGGACGAGGATCGCTGTCCTTATGTTCTCGTCGAAGTGTTTCGCAAGTCGGCGGATCGTCTCCTGGTCGCTCATCGGTTCGCTCAAATCTCGAACATTTCCGATCACTCGCGTCGCGTATTCTGCCTTTGTGAGGCGCTGTCCCTCGACAAAGTAGGTCCCATATTCGAGGTGACGCTTCACTTTGTCTTGGAGTTCGCGACCCCAGTATCGTGCTCGAAAAGCTTCCTCGAATTGTGCAATATTTTCGACCTCAGGTGAGACCAAGTGCCACCAATCACGGGCCGTTTCTACCATCGCTTCGCCCATCATACATCGAAATTCTGCGCCCTCGGGCTCGATGGCGCTGAAATGGTCCTTTAGCGTTTTTAAATATTGCATCGGTCGTTCCACTCCATCGCCCTTGAACGTCGGTAACTTTTTCGAGGCCACGTAGGCTTTACTCGCGTTTAACCCTCCGAGCATCGTCGTACTGAGTGCCGATTGTGATGCGGTTTGGTTCGCCCTCGCTGCATACTCCCGGATTCTCTTTGCGTTCTCCTCTGCCGTCTGGAGGGCCCTTTTCGAGACCTTCGTGACGCCCTCGAGTCGATCTATTAATTTAACGACTGTTACGTCGTGCGCCGCCAATTGCTCCCGAATGTGTGTATTTATCGGCTGTTGCTCTTCGCGGATAGCTTCTCGCATCGACGCAATTTTGTGCTCCGTTTCCGCTTCACTCTCGCTTACCGCTCTCGAGAGCGCCGTCAGCATCAATTGTTTCGCCTCCCGAGTTCGTTTGATACACGCCGACTCCAGGTTGGTCTGTGTGCTGTGCATTTTTTCAAACTCTTTTTTGTGTTCGGTCTTCATCTGTAAAATGGCCTCTAGAATCGCTTTGTTGCTGTGGTCTCCGACTTCTGCGGGGTTTTGGGACTCGTTGCGCTTTTCTTTTTCACCTCCGGCTGTCCGAGCGTCTGCATCGCTCGCTGGAGGGATGATCGACAACCGATTCATCTCCCTTTGTTGTCGGATATTTCCCCCACCGATCAGCTCATCTGCCGTCGTAGATTCCCAGGCGAGAGAATGGTTGGTGTTATCCATGTCGATCGTGCTGTCTCCTTGCGAGTTCTCCGTGTTTCCCGGAGTCTCGTCATCCAGAACGACCTCTGATGTTCGTTCTTGCTCGTCGTCGGCGGCGTGCTGCGCTCTCAGTTTATCGAGACGCTCTCGCTCCCGCCTGTGGACCGCTTCCTCGCTCTCCATCAGCTCGAGCTCGCGTCTCTCCTGGGCGATCGATTTTTCCGCCATTTTAAATTAATTTAATTTAATTTTTAATTTATTTATTTAATATGTTTTATTTTAATTTATTTGATTTCCTGCTCCGACACAACCAATTCCTTTTTTCTCGAGCCCCACGTTGGGCGCCAAATGTAACAGGAGCAGATGCCTCGTACACTAATTTCCGTATTTATGCGCCTACTTCCGCGAGAAGGGCACTCAAACGGACGGATTCGGGGACTCGAGCGTGAAGGAATTATGGGCTGGCGTGTCAGAGACGGTTTTGACGTTTCAAAAATATGTTTTATTTGTAAAAATACAGGCTTCAGGGTTCCTTAACCCTTTTTCGGTTCCGTTTTAACTCGGTTTATTCGTTGCCTACAATTCTATCCCGAGCGATTACAGATATTGTTCTTTTGGCAAGAAGAAAGAATGCACAATGAATATCAATCTCGTTCACGCACTGGTTTCTCCTGCTCTTATTGTCTCTATTTATCGTCTTATTTTATGTCTTCATGGAGATATCTTTAATTGAAAATTCTTTATTTCGCGTGAACCGCACCACGCATGCGCGGGCAGCTTCTCGGTCGACGCGAAGTCCCGCTGGCCACTGTGCTCGGCTGTCTCGCGGTGACGTCACGGCACGGCGATCGCCCGTGACAGATCGCTCACCTCGCGATTTGCAATTGGCGTTAATTGGAGACAAAAACTTTTTTACCTTGTTTTGTCGGTATCGAAGCCTTTAGGGGGAGTGAACGAACCCCTGGATGTGCCTTTTTCCGGTCCTGGAGGTTGGAATGTTCGTCTGCTCCGACCTCGCCGTGTCTGACCGGTCACTTTCGTCACTTTACCAGTCCGCTCCAAATGTCACTTTTGTCGGCCCGGATCGTATGAGTTCACTTAGGTGCACTATTTTATGAGTTCGCCTTCGCACAAAATGTTTATGGGTCCGATTCCGGCACGAATTTGCTAAGTCTGATTCGGCACAGAGTTTTATAAGTCCGATTTCTGTGCACACTTTATAAGTCCACTCGGCCCGAAGATTTGCAAGTCCAAGGTTCACAACTTTTTTTTATAAGTCCAAAATTGGCACGAATTTTATCAGTTCGATCCGGCACAACTTTATAAGTTCACTTTGCACTAAGTTTATAAGTCCGAACGGCACAAATTTTATAAGTCCGAACGGCACAAATTTTTATAAGTCCGAATGGCACAAATTTTATAAGTTCACAATAGCACAAAATTTATAAGTCCTTTTTGGCACTGTTTCACTTTTCTCACTTTTCACTTTTGTTCACTTTTCCTTTGGAGTTGGCCGATGATAATGTAGATCGTTTACTGATTATCGACTGCCGAAATCACCGTCCTTTATACCCCGATTTCTGACTCCCACTCCGTCGGTTTGGCAGATTTCTGGCGGACTCGCGTCTGCGTGCGGTCGCCCGATTATTAATTTTCTGATTGGCTAATCGTGTTGTTCCTGCTTTGCCCTCCAATCCCGGGTCGGTAAGATCGTGACGATTACCCGGTCTTATCCGCTGAGCAAATAGTGTGCTCGGTCGGTGCCGTGTGCAACGGGGGGTGTCGTCACTTTTGGCCAATCAGCGAGGCCGATTTTCCCTCGCTTTTGCCTTTCTCCGACCTTGAGCGTGCTTTCGCCGCAAGCCCGCTCGGCAGCGCCGCTGTGCTTCCGAATCCATCGTCTTGCGCGTGCGCGTCGCTTCGGCATCGATCGAGCCGCCGCTCGATCCCGTCGGGTGGCGCCACTTGGCTCTCCGCGGGCTTGTCCGACGGCTGCTCGGCATCTCGCTGGACTGACAGTGTCTCCCGGGCTCTCGCGGTGTGACGTCACCGGGGCCACACGGGAGATTTTCTTATGTAGGGGAGTTACAAGGTAGATAACCATTCCCCATATGCGTTCAGCAGCTCGGTATACGGAATACGTAATGCTATATTTTTTCTCGCGGAAAGAGTCGTAATTTGCTGTATATATTTGCCGAACAAATTTTTCCCTTTTTTAATTAGGCTTCTTTTGGGATTTTAAATATCTCTTTTTAAAAATTCTGAATCGTTTCCCTGCCGTTCGCTCGGAAGCCGCGTCTCGATAATCGCGGTTAGGGTTTCCCCCCATGGGATTTAACGGCTGGTTCGGCAGCTCTACAATATTCCATATACGTGCAGACGCTACAGTTTTTATCACCAAAAGTTGGCACTAATAAGCAAACGATTTTATTTCTCGATCCCGGATTTATATAATTTACGTTATGTCAACATCATTGAATTGTATGACATTATTTTGCCTGACGTTTGCAACTTTTGATCCTATCACCGAGCCTCTTGATCGGGCGAGGTTATTTTATTTATTTACTTATTTTTTTTACTATTTTTTCCCGAACGCGGTGTGTTCGCTTGAATTATTATTTGTTCGCTTACGGGCTTTCTTCCGTACGGGATTCGCGGCCGAAACAAAAGTCGCCTTACGATAGCGTTTGCCCTAACGCTGTTTGTCGTTGAGTTTGGCCTTGACAGTACTATTGGCCCATGGCGTCTCCATGCCCCTTTCGTGTTGTCTCCTGATGACCATTGTCTTCCCTGCGTTGTCCGGCGTTGGACTCACCCCGTGAGCTGGCTGACTGGTTTCACCTCGCTGATCAGGATCAGCAAGCGAGGGTCTTCGGTTCACACTTTTTCGAAATGAAACCTCTCGACCGGGTCGGTCAGGCTACTCAGTCCACCCGACCGATATCCGTCGAGCAGATAACACGCGAAAACATGTGATGAACCAGCACGGGTAAAAAGATTTTGTTTTTTGTTTTTACGCAAACTTGTATTTGACGTGACGATCGTATCGTACCGATCAATTTACCATAAATCGAGTTATCCGTCGATTTCAAATTTTCATCGATTTGCCTCCTTTCTACTCACGCGTGGAGTTTACGTTCTCGACGCTCTCGTTTTCTCTACTATTGGTTTCCTCAGCCCCGTTCTGCCATGGTCGTTGCCCTTCGCGGTCCGGTTGTTATGGCAGAGATTTACCGCTGCTCTGAATTCCGGAGTCGGAATCTACACACCTTCCACACATGTCCCGGCCGTTTGGAGTAATTGCAGATAATACCTGCCGATACAGTTTTTTTGTTTGGGATTGAACCCTGTGGGCGTTCCCGTACGAGGTGTCCCGGCTCTCGGCACACATGACATTTCTTATGGTGTTTTTTATTCGGGTCCGGGTGATGTCCCATAGCGGTGGACCCCTCACGCCTCTTTGTTACCATGGACGCTCATCTAAATTGGAGGTTGGCACCTTCGAAGTAGCGTGCTTCGAGTAGTGTGCTTCGACTTCCTCTGCCCAATCGAAGGCTTCCAGATGTGGCTGTTCGTAGCCCAAACTCCCTGTTACGGGCGATGCCCTGCCCGAGGACCCTCCCCGGGGTGAAGTGGTATCATCCTCTGTGATTACCGGTTCCGTGCTTTCTGTCGTGGTGGATCCAAGATCCTTGCTGTCCGATTCCTGCAACTCATGCTCCCATGCTGCGGTTAACGGAGCGTATAGCTCCGTTCGAATTTCTTCCCCCTCGGTGCCCCCGTGGGCCTCCCTGGTGGACTTATCTGTCCCCGTGATGGTACCCCCGTGTGACACTCCGATGGTCTTCCGTTGCGCGGAGATTTTTCTCGCTTCTGCCTCTTGCTGGGTTTCTTGTTTATTCTTCTTGTTCTCGGCTTGCTTACGTTGCTGGCAATCTTTCCAGATATGCCCAGATTTCTTGCAATAATTGCACACTTTACTCGAGGGATCGAGGTCCCTTGACATCGATGCTGGGGGACGCCGGTGCTCGGACGACCGGCATTTTCCCGTCCTCAGTCCGTTCTCAAAATTTATCTGCGCACACTTCCAGGTGGCTTCGGCTATGTAGTCGACGGCCCGTGCGCCGATTCCCTCACACAGTTGCTCTATTATCCGTACGGTTATTTTTTCGGCCCGGGCAGCGTATGCTTTCACGCTCTCTCCCGTACCCTGCTGCAACGTAACAAGTTGGCGCTGTAGGGAAGCAGACGACTCACGTTTCCCAGAGCCCGTCTCCAACCCCAGCCTTGAGCCCTGAGGCATGTCAGTTATGTCGTGATGCGTTTTCTGCACCACTTGATTTTCCGGTTTACAACTCCGTACCCTGACGGTGGATCCTTTCCGCGTACTTTCTTCGTACGGCGGTCTCGCGAAATCCCCGTGGTCTAGGTTGCTTTTATGGGGTGGCTCTATGTCCACTACCCCGTGTGTCCGTTCAGTCGGTCTGGACACGTCTTGCGTGAGGCTGGCTGCGACCTGCAGCGCTTCGCCCCCTTTCCCAGCAGTTGTCCCACGTTGTCCCGCTGTGGTCGACAACTCCGGTGTATGCTGTATTCACTTTTTCTATTTTGGCGATATATATATCCCTGTTATTTAGCAGTAGCGTCCTACTTGCTCTAACAGTGCTACACGTGTTTTACGCACTCCCTGATACTGATTCTGTTTTTACGTCCCAATATCTGGCGACGCTCTTCGGGATCCTGCAGCGATCCCCGAAGACTTCGGTTGACTATCTTTCCGTTATCTCGTTTGGATAACGTGATCCACGGTGCTCCGATGATCACACCCGTGGTCCGCCTGAACACTTGTCGACCCTGGTTCGCGGAACTTTCTTTTTCTCGCTCGCACGTGGAGCTATACTTTTACCTCAGTCTGCGGAGGTTGGCGCGATTGGTAATTCGTGTTTTAATTGTTTATTTCACTCTGAGCATCCCACCGCTGCCACCAATGTTATGCCGCAGAAACTCAGGTAGCTAATCTGAGGTCTGTGCGCGAGCCGTTAGCTCGGAAGGTTGGGGATGTGCTCAGTAAAGGGTTGGAACCCAAGTGAAGTACGAATATAGATTTATTCAATTAACAATATTTATGTAACAATTTATTTCGGTGAGACAGGATATTTAGATAGTTAATTTGTTTAGTAAGGCATTATTATATTTGCTATATAACAATGCTTATCAGGAACCTTTGATTGAGGTTCCCTTCTTTTGCCCGCACTACGTTCAACTCGACGTAGACTTATTTCGTAACCGTAAGAATCAGGAGTTCCGAAGAGACTGATGAGTGTCTGCTCTCGATCCCTTATATACGAATAAGAGAGCAGGCACGTCAGCTTAATATTGTTTAGATGTTTATGGTTTACTTTATTTCTGTAAACGATTATCTTTCCAAATCCTCGCTTCTTCGAGAACGGGATTTGGAGCATGTTTTTATTTCGACATAAGTGACTCGGTGATTCTCGAGTCGATGCTCTAATTACCGAGTCGCCCGTGATTGCTTAACGGCTGACTCAGGTTTTTGGTGGATTTCGTTGGAGCGACGCGCGCTCGTCGCGTGCCGCTGCATACCTCGATATTGTGCAACCGGAGTTGCTCCACTTTTCGCACACCGCTGTCCGAACTGGAATGTATACTACAATACTACAATATACGACGGTATATTATTACGAATATAATATACGACGGTATATTATTATGAATATAATATACGACGGTATATTATTACATTACTATAATATACGACGGTGTATTATTACGAATATTTTATAATATTATACTATTATACGAATATAGTATAATATTATGTTGTTGCCCGAGAACGTATAATAATGTTTAATGTTAATGTTTAATATTACTACATTATTATATTAATTAAATTAAGAATATATTAAGGACGTATTAATATATTACTTAATTTATGTTGTATTACAAATAGGGTGCTACTACCCTATCCGGGGTACAACAGTTATATAGCAAATATAACAATGCCTTACTAAACAAATTAACTATCTAAATATCCTGTTTCACCGATATAAATTGTTACATAAATATTGTTAATTGAATAAATCTATATTTGTACTTCACTTGGGTTCCAACCCTTTATTGAGCACATCCCCAACCTTCCGAGCTAACGGCTCGCGCACAGACCTCAGATTAGCTACCTGAGTTTCTGCGGCATAACATTGGTGGCAGCGGTGGGATGCTCAGAGTGAAATAAACAATTAAAACACGAATTACCAATCGCGCCAACCTCCGCAGACTGAGGTAAAAGTATAGCTCCACGTGCGAGCGAGAAAAAGAAAGTTTCGCGAACCAGGGTCGACAAGAGTAGTAAGGGGTGCACTATGGAGACCCCCCACTCCCATCCCCACTCCTATCCCCACTCCTCGGGCCCGGTCGGACCGCGCCCGGTCGGACCGCGCCCGGAGGTGCGTGTGATAGAGAGGGGGGACGGGAGCGTGTGCGGAAGTCTCCATAGTGCACCCCGCTTTTTTAATTTTTTTATTTTATTATGCACAGAGTTACATATTTCTTAAAGCTAGGTTTCATGTACAACTTAGATCGATGAATTCAATACGGTTATATACGGAGCCCAAATATCGCAGCCCTAGACCCTTTTTTTCACAATGTTCTGCTATTTCGTCGAACACTTCGTCATTATAGTTCAGAAAGAAGCTAACCCTTAGGGGCATGAAGACACTGAAATCCAAACCTATATCGGCAATCACTTGTCTCCCGTGCTTGGTGTTGCCCATCCTCATTCTTGAGATTCTATATATTTTCTGAAGTTCCAGTTCCGCAATCCTTTTATATGGTAGGTGGGACGGTACGCGACCGGTTTCATTGAGCTTCGACAATTTTTTCAAATACATAATTCACTTTACGGGTTGACAACGAAAAGAAGAAGATCTTTGAAGTGGGACCTCGTTAAGGTAACGCTGGAGTTTTTTAACGTTCCGTAGAGCGCACTGAGCGCCTCTGAGCTTCGTCTCTAGGGAAGAATGCCACGAACACACTTTAACCTTCTTCGACGGCGGAACATCGAGATCTGGACAATCGGCGCGTTCGTTCAAGTTTATGAATTTGCGTCCTATGGCCTGTTCTAAGATTTGTACAGTGTCCTCACCTACCGCGTACAGTCGAGATTGTTCGCCAACACTTTTCGCAATTTCGCGTAATTCTTGATACAGTTCAGCGAGTTCGATGCCGCCCCCACACGACCAGCCTTCGAACCAGTGTAGACCGTGGATGTACTCAGTCCGCCAATTATTTCTTCTTCGTATCCGGTACGGCAATTCCTCGATGATATAAGGTGGAGAGACTATCCATACCATTCGACGCTGTGGTTTATCCACCGAACCCACGCACACCTCTTTCGGCAATAAATCACCATTCTTATCTTTTAAATACAGAATATCAAACACAAGATCTGTACCGGGTACATCAAACACCCGATGTGGACAGTGCATATTGTCGTTGAAATCCACGAACACGTTTTACGCTCTCAACAGACGGTAGAAGACTGAGCTGCGCTGAAGCTGTTATCACACGACAGCTATCGTCAGCAATATTGCACGTGCAGATTGAAATTGGATACGATGGGGAGCGCCGCTTCATTTTTTTTATTCTAGTTCGAACAGGACAGCCTCCAAATAATCCAGTTCCCAGCTCATTCCCTGATAATACTCTGTCGAGGGATCCAGAAATTCCAGATAGAATTTTATTAGCGAAACGACTGCTGTGCACCGTTGCAACCAGCGTTCTCGATCCGCCTCGTTTTGCATCTCCCCCAATTCTTGATGTAATTTTTCAACAAGGCAAACCGTAATTATTTGTGTCACTTTCTGTACCGTCTCGCGCGAGTAACCGTTCATTTCGCAACAACGTGAACGACGATAATAACTAATGTGCACTGTGACAGCTCTGTGCACAAGACGTAGGCGACTGGGCTACGAACACGCTTCTGTTGTCTCCGGTGGCAAAAGACGGGATGAGGACTAGCGGATAGGGTGAGGGGGGAATGGGTATATCGTGAGAGTTAGACGCAGCGAATTGTTTGCTGATTCGGGCTGTTGAAGCGATGGCAGCAATAATAACGAACGACGAGTAGGGTATATTTTGCTACTAGTAAAAAATAAATTATTTTTTATCGATAACCTGTTTTTTTATTTCTTTGTACATGGATCGTATGATAACATTTTAACTATTATAGTGTGTTCCGTAGTACCGCATGAGCAGATTCTCTCAAACGACGTCTTCTTCTTCTCCCGCTGCTGATGAATTAACCGTGTAGAGTGAGTGAGACAGGGTGCGCACCAACGCAATGACTATCAAGCCTCAGCTCGGCGGACGGGCTTGAACTCCAGATTATTATATCTTGTTCCGTGGTATTGCATGAGTAGTTTTTTCTCATGCGCAGAAGCTGTCATCTGTTGCAAGAGATTGGCGTCGTCCTCGAATACCTTGACGAATCTCGCCGGGAGGTAGCAAGTAAAGGATTCCTCAATATCGATGGTGATCCTTGGGCCGAATGACGTTTTTACGCACCTTATATCAGTGACGCCATAGTTTCTTTCCAGTGCCAGCTCGGATAGTTTTTTCACAGGCAGAAACGATGCAAGCATGCCCACCTTGTTGATTTGCGTGAGATCCATTGTGTAGATTGAGTTCTTCTAGCTTTCGTATCACACGTCGAAACTCTGATCTTGTGCGTATCAACGATTTTAATTTTGCAATGTCGTTTAAGTGTCTTTCTATGCGCCCTTTTAATTCGATCCGTTTCCGTTGCATTAACTTCAATGGAGCCGGCTAGTTTGCACGTGAACTTCTTTTTGATTTCGTACCTCTTTCACGGTTCGATCACGAATGATGTCTGCTCACAGGAGGATGGACTGTTCGAATATGAATATTCGTCAGAGAGTTTGCGCAGTTATGTTGGGCCTTCTGCTGACGCTGCATACAGCTCGTGACTCATGGCTCCCCCCAGCAGCTTTACTTACCCTGTTTATTTCTTGCATTCTTTCACGTCCGCCGAGAAACATAATATCTGCTGTCATCAGCTCGAAAGGCTGCTATCAGCACGTGGCTTTGGGATGTATGCGATACAGAGTAGGTAGAAGAAGACGGAAAAATATTTTTTAATCTTTATTTTTAAGCATATTTAGAATACACGGCTACGAGGCCAACAGCTCTGTATACAATGCAAACACTTATAACTACCTCCTATGGTCGCACCAGTGCTAAACGTTTTACCCTGTGACTTAAATCTGTCACGATTATTGATGAACGCACTATAATAATCATACACTATTTTATCGTTTCTCGACAAGTTATCTGAAAATATACTTCTAAACTTATTAATGCCGAGGCCAGTACACATATAATGAAGAAACATAACGCAATACTGTCCGCAACACTGCGAATCCGGACCCTGAAGTTGAATAGCGTTGCATCGGAAGAGTTTGCAGTTTCTTCGGAGACGTGTGAGATGTTCTGGGATGATAGGGGGGAGTCCGTAGCTGTCGAAGAACCATCCATGTCCATTTCGATCGACGTACATGGCGACCCAGTGGGCCCCTGGTAGCTTGTGTCCATCGGTATTAACAACGAAGGCTGTCGGTTTCGTCCACACCTTCGGTATGCGATCTGCAGGGTATACGCCTACTGTATGATCCTTTATGTTCCGGAGAGACTGCAGAATTTGAAGGCTGTTCATAACAGCAGGCAGACGACTTTTTTCCTTCAGCAGCACACTCGGACAAACCCATCCGCCAGCTAGTAGTGGTTCTATATTCCCACAAAGAATCAAAGCGGTCGCTATGACAGAGCCACGCTTTGATCTTTGTCACGTTGTCTAGTGCACACTTGTATGTGTGATTTTTGCGCAGCAACCCGTGATAAATACACCGCGTATTGCCCGCTGGTAGGTTATGGAATGACGGTACTTCGTCGTCTTCTTCCAAATTTATGATAAAGCACCCTGTCAGATTTGTCAGGTACCGTGCTTTGTCGGAGCCTCTGGTGAATATCCGGTCAGACTCTACTGCAATTTTCTTCAGAATCAGCTCGACCGTTTGCAGGGACGTATCGCCTTCAGACCATTCAATACCGTGATGGTTTTCCCGCAGCCACATATTTTGCCTCTTTATACTAAGTGGTAGGTCGTCATGAGAATAGGTCGGTTTTACTATCCAGTGACCAAAATAGGCTGAATGTACCGCGGTAACAGCCACTTCTTTCGGTGTAAAATGATTGAATTTATCCTTTAGACCCTGTATATCAATTACAACAGTCATGATTTCGTCCGGTCGTCCCAAGTTCTCGGTGAATACTGAAGATCCTGCCTGCAGAGCCTCGCGCGCTAGCCACCGAAATCTACAATTACTTGTCGAGACGCGTCAATCTCCAACACATTATCATATTCCGCATACACAATACAGTTAACCGTTGAAGATATAGCTTCTTCGAAACGGACTTCTATTCTGACGCTGCCATGTTTCACCAAATTCCAATGAGTATTACTATTAGCCGAAAGATCGGGTGTTAGATCAAATGCAAATAGACAATAACCGTTAGGGTAAGCCGCGCGTGAAATACAATTACCCTGATTGAGAAAGTGAATACCTGTACCGGAGAATAATGTGTGATATGCATCCACGTATCGTCCTCCCTCTCCAAAGTCGGGCTGCAGAGGTTTTGACGGTATCTGCACACCGTCAGCGTACAAAGAAAGATAATTGATTTTATAATTTTGAAAGTTAAAGGGATTCAGTTTGCGATCGCCATTGAAGGCTTTATTATCGACAAATCCGATAATTATACGCTTAGGAAGCTGCCCTAGTATGACATTATCGAGAGTATCACCGTGAACACCTGCATGCAATGACACAGCTTTAACCTCCACGCGAGTCATCGGATACTTAGCCGTAGATTTGGAGAGAGCCCTTGCGTGGGCTAGGAGAACACCTGGCGCTATTTTAGCGCGGCGTACAAGGAGCGATGCTTCGACAATCTTTATGCTGCAGTCTTTTGAAGAGCTCATAAGGCAGAAAGCATCGTTGGTGCGTACGAGGCGTATGCGCATCTCAACGCCATTTATCAGAAATCTCTCCTGATTAAAGATGTCGCAATGAAGGTGTCCAAGGAGATCAATCTGATTGTTGCTATTATTAATGAGATTTCTTCGGATGGTCAGCCCGCTATTACCCTCACCCACATCATCCATTCCCGCAGATGCATCGTTATACCACAGAACACTTGTGAGATGAGAAGACTTCGCGTCGTCTCCATAATTTAAGAGTGTTTCAATGTATGCTCTGTATGCGTAAGCGTTATTAGGCGGCGATACAAGTTTCTGATTCAAGAATACGTCGACCTGATTGAACATTGAATGCAGCAAATTATTAACGGGCCCGGCTTTAGGCGCATCGCCGTCTTTGGGCTTCCGAGGTGGTATTATTTCAACTCGCATACTCAGCATAGTATGGGCAAGATCGATGTACTCATCGCCCTGGCCCGGTATCACAAATTCGATAGGAGCGTTATCCGTCAGCGATGAAATTGGTTTATAGTACACCCATTGTGTCCCCTCAATTGTAGTTTGGGTCGGTGGTAGTGTGAATAGTTCAAGCTCCGACTTTAGGCACTCACACGAGTGAGCGTGTAAGAACGCCATTTTGTCCCTGATTCGGCTGACTATGCAAAAATATCGGATACAGTCCTTGGCTTCTTCCTCCTCTTTTTCCTCTCCTTACTGTCTGTCTTTGTCTCCCTTCTACGCACTGTCTTTTTCTTTCCTTTCCTCTTCTTCTTAATGCGCCCAGAGCGTTTTCTCGACGTCGACGGTTTCTTTCTTTTTTTCACACCGATGCGTCGCACACCACCACTACCAAGCGAATGCAGCAATTTGTTTATTTTAGCTGCTTTATAACCCGAACCCTGCATAAGATTATTAATTTTTTCCTCGGCCTTTCGCTTTAGATTTGTACCCGATTCACGCAGGCGCGTTTGAAAGGCCTCTCGTGGGTGCATGCCCTTATCCAGTATGTCATTGGCTACATTAACACCGGAACGTAGCGCTTCTTTGCCGATGGTTCGGGCTCCCTGTTTCAAGAGCGGTATGATACGCCGAAAGAGACCGCCGAGGAAGCTACCAATCCCGTGACCTCGCTGGTTCGGTGAACCGATGTATACGTGGCTTATGCCTCCATATCCGCTCCTTCCCAGCCCACCACCACCCGTCTGAGCGTCAAAATATGCGTCATAATATTCCATTTTAACAATGATGCTGTCAATCTATACGGTGGAAGTGTAATGTCACCGTCAGCGTTCCGTACTCGAATGGTATTGGCTCACCAAATTCATCTCTTATATCGATAGTTATCGTTTGAAAACTAGTGCGCAATAGTGGTATGAAGCGTGGCGGCGAAAAGTGCCGAATTTTTACAGACCCGTAATTGTAATTATCAGCGGCGACTGAGGGAACGACACGGAGCAGAGGTGTATGCACATCTCCCGTGATGTAGGGTTCACATATATCAGTATAAACGAAGAACATATTTGGAATACCGTTGGTTAGACCGGCGGGTCTCTGATCGATGTACTTAGTATCGCTTTGAATCACTATTCCGTGATCATGAGAAAATCCTAAAATCTTATTCAACACGTCAGAAAAATAAAAGGCATGTTCCGAATTCGTGCAGGTGTTGCAGATGCGCGACACTGTCACGTATCCATTGTGTCCACATTGAAACCTCAAGTGTCCAGCTACGTATTTTATCTCATTAATTGTTTCAAGTAATTTGTCGATACTACGGTATACACCGGGTGGTACACAAATACGGTCTTCTCTAATAAAGTCTAGTCCCGCATCAGGTTTCATAACTCTCGTTACAATGTTAATAAAATTCTGTTCGCCCTCGGGTGGTACATGTAGAATCGTCATGGGTATGTGTATTTCGGCTAAAGAAACAGCCCAACTACCGTGCAAAGTCACACACTGTGGTAAATGAGTAGTGAATCGTGTTGTCTTATTATCAGGGTAATATTCCATGCTACTATTGCTAGGTAAAACCATATAAAACTCCTCTTTCATTTTGATTGGCCTTTCTTCCTCTGTGTTTGCACTCTCGATAATTCGGGTTCGTAAAAGATACCGTCGATATCTTCGTCGTGAAGGTCACGTAAGATGTATACCACTGGCCATCGAGTGTCTGATACACGGTGTATTTTAAATAGCTCGCTGGTCCAGCCGCTCTCGTAACCTTTTGCAAAGGCCGCCTTTGCACTACTGATGCGCACAACATCGCCTACCCTGTATTTAGCAGGCCTGTGCTGCTGCTCAGGAGGTCTGTAGCGCTGCATCAGATTAGCCCGAGCGCTAGCGGCTGTGGCTAATGTCACAGAGGCAGGAGTCATTTTTATGCTGCTATGCCGCGTATGGTTGTACGCCGAGACAATATCCTGCAGAACGTCGATGTAACGTTTCTCTCTAGAGTATGTGAAATAACGCCACATTCTTTCTTTTAGTGTTCTATTAAACCGCTCCACAATAGAGGCTTTTATATCGGGGTTTCTTGCAGCTCGGAACCGAATGTTCTTCTTCTCCAAGAAAGTCTGGAATGCAGCACCTATAAACTCTTTACCTCTATCCGATTGTAAACAAATCGGTGCTCTACCGTTACTGATTTTTTGTGATAATATATGCGTAAACGCTTTAGTGACAGATGTCGCTGTCTTATCGTATAGAGGCACAACCCATGCGTATTTACTAAGAACATCTATAACTACGAGGAGATAAACATAGCCGTCGTTGTAAACTTTGATAGAGCGAAGATCTACAAGATCAGCCTCCCAAACATCGTCAATGTTTCGCACATTGTAAAAACGTCGCGGAAATCGACGCCTCACAGGTCTATGCTTTGTGTAAGCATCCTGAGACTCAAGCCACTGTAGGGTCTTCTTGGCGGAAATTTTTTTCTTCCGAGCCTCTCGCAGCAACCGAGTTGCGCCCGAAAACGATGCTTCATAGGAGGGGTTGAAGTACACTTTTTCTAATATTTTCATCTTTATAATTTAAGGCTAGCCCAAGTTACACGTCTTTTCTTGCTGTAACAACCAGAACCACTCTGCACAGCACGTGTTGCTCCTGTGCTCTTATCACTGTAGTACGGCGGTGACTGACTGCTGACATCGCTGATATCACCACCGTCACTGCTACTTGTTTGATCCTGTTGTAGTGTTGAGTTCGCCCTTGATTCCAGCCATAGTTCCTCATTCCCGACAAATTCTCGAGGTGTTTGTATCGCTTTTAAAAAAGCGGCAAAGGCTTTGCGTCCCGCAGGTTTGGAGACTTTTCTTGCACGCATAGCATCGTTCATGAGGTCGACAATATTCGAGTCTTTGATGGGTTTTCCCTCGATAGAAACGGTTCCCGCGGCGTTCCAAGAAAAATTTGGCGAACGCGCATCGTGCAAACGACGCAGCAGAAGCTTCGCTTTGGGTCGAAATTTTTGCGGTACACTTTCAATTATAATGGAGTCGTTCATACGTGTAGAGATTTCGCTTTTTTTATCAGCACCCTCCAATGGGGCTGCGCCTTCTTTTTTCAGGAGTTCAAGTTGCTGATGGGTTCGTTCACTATCGACAAAATGAAGATAGCGCTGAAGCACAGCCAAATATGCCGCCCACTTTTCTCTCTCATCCTTGTATTTATTAGAATTCAAAATTTCATTCATTTCGGTGTCCAATCTGCTCAAGGTAGCACTAATAGTCTGCGCCTCCTGCGATGGTGGTGTACCCGCAGCAAAAGCTTGTTGTCGATGACTCGAGGTGTTCAACTGTAATAGATTCTCCTCGGGTACTAGCACCATTTTCCTTGCATGCTCCATTATCAGCCGCCAATCAAATTTGACAGGACGGTGCCTAGTATTGGTGCGAGCAAAAGGGGCAAGAATCCGCCGCTCTGTATAACAAACCGTTTCTTACTCTTCCAACTGCCTTTTCTCGCTGCTAAGCGCCGAAGAACAGGCGCGTGCCTACGTAGTTTTTTCTTCTGAGCAGGCTTCAGAGGCACGTTACCCTGAAGAATGTTCAGAGCACACTCGCAAATACAACGGATTATACGGGGATCTGCTTTACGCAAAAAGGCTTCCCGCTGCTCTTTACTGAAATGCTGAAGGGCTTGCAATATTGCAGCGTACTTCTTGCAGAGCGGTGATCCGCTGCGTGCCATTACAAGAAATTGACTGATAATTATTTGGGCGAATCACTCCTTTTCACCTTTTTTCCACGACAAGTATCCCCGAGTCTTCAGTGGCGCGTTGTTACGTAGGATGTACAATGCGCAATCGACAAGACATTGAATGACACTTGAAGTCTGTTTGCGCTGCTCCTTGTCGGAATACCGAAGGGCTTGCGTTATCGCAACGTTCTTTTTGTAGCGAGCCGATCCGTTGTCCGTCATTATAAACGCAGAACTGGTAATTCTCCGGACGTGTAGTTGCTTTTTAATTTCTTTCGTGGTACGTACACAAAATGCTGGGGGTCATCGGGAAAGATGCAGGTGCGAAATCTACAATTATCCGGTGTCGCTTGTTTCAAATCTAGTAACAAATATCCGTGTGGTTTAGACGTTGCGTCGTGATAAACCTCTTGCAAAAAGCGCGGATTTTCAGGATATATCTGACGCGCTAAATGCTGTATTTGAGCGCGATCACGAGGATTTTTAAAAACAACTATATAATTAGCATTCAGCGAGATATCCCGTTGCCCGTTACCCTGATGAAATAAGTTTTGCGTTATAAAAATCACACTTAAATTTTTATGATGACTGCCTTTAGTAAATAGATCGACAACACTGTTATTCGAGGCCTCCCTCATTAAGTCGTCGATAATTATGAGTTTAGCGCGTGGATCGCTCGCATAATCTGCACTTTGCGGTAATCCCTCATGAAATTCTATCGATGTTCCATACTCCGTGTATGCAGATTGCCATTCGGAATAATAGAAAATAATTCTCTCGAACGGTTCACTGTTCATTTGCGAAATAAACTTTAGAAACTTTTTCACAAAATATGTTTTACCGCAGCCTGTTGGACCACAAATCATTGAGGTCCAAGGATGTTTCCACCGCGTATCCATCTTAGGGAGTGAGTAAAATACTCTTGTTACGGACGGTGATAAAGGAATTGGTCAGGCACCCATTTCATAGTATATTTTTTTTACAGTATATTTTACAGTATATGGCGGTTTACAGTATATGGCGGTAATTTATCGCTAATCTTTATAGCCATAAGGCAACGACCCGTATACACCAGCGGGTCTTCGCTTGATGCTAGACGGTTTACACGACTTCGTTTCGGGCTTCGTGACAACGTGATGAAACGCCGTGCGTCTAATTGCCTTGTAGTGTAACACAATCGGCTCCTCTCTTTCGCCAAGTATAAATGATCGTATTGATTGGTAATTGATTAACGCACTGTTTGCAAAATTGAGTGATATTCCCTTTACCTTGCAGACTTCGCTTTCCGATCCGTCGGGAGCACGCACTATAAACGAATAAAATTTTGGCCCGCCCGAAACAAAAGTTGTAATATAGCTACCCTCGCTCAGCTCGTTAGTAAGATCTCCTAATAGCTGACCTATTGGCGGCTCATACTCACGCGGATCGTTCTTGGTCACGTAAATAACAGAGTCCGTGTCGCAGTACAGAGCACGGGTATTTAGCGGTTCGAGATAGCTATACAATTTCAAGCGTGCCTGAGCTGTGGTATAGGCCGCAATGACGGCGCTTGCTATACCTGATGGTGTTACAGAGTCATCGGTGCTTATATAATTGACATACAGTATTTTATGATTTACAGGCAAAATACCGGTGATCTCGTGCTCGGGACTACTCAGCAACTCCATGAGCTGTTTGCGCGTCGAAACTATCGCTGTTTGTGGCAGGTTTTCACGCTGACCAAATTTACCCCAGAATGAATTGAGGCATAGTTTAGCTACGGAGCGTAAACCAGGGTTTTTTTCTATTGCTGTGCGATTTAGTTTAATGCCCTCAGACTGCTCAAAGGCTGTGATATATTGATCTTGCGCTGCCTCGTCTCCCAAACATTTTTCAGGCCAGCCGCTGGCCTCCTGCTTGATTTTCAAAAAAGTATTTATGTATTCGGTAAAATGGCCACCCTGCTGTGTATCCCGATTAAGCTGTGTTATCTCATATTGCCAAATTTCGTTTACGCGTATCACCCTGTATCCGCACGAGACAGCTTTTCGCACCTCATCCACTACCCACGTACCGTCGAACACGCGCTCACTAGGATCTTCGTGCGTGCATGCTTCATGATTCATAATTTCACAACAACTACGACACAGAGCAAAGAGCAGTCGCTGGTGCATGCGTACAGGTAGCACAGGGTGATACAGATCACGCGGCGGTAATACCGTGCATTTAACGAGGCCCTCAATCCGTGAAAGATCGGTATTATCAGGGCCTGTCAATTCCATACACTCGTCGCCGACATACACTCTCGGGTGGCCTACAGGATACTTTCCAAACTTACAGATGTATGGATACAGAGAGCAAACATCGACGTATCGTATTTGCTCTGTATCCTTTACATCGTAGAGCGTAACCATGTTTTCTGTACGGCCACCAAAGAAAGCGTCGCGCGGATTGAGAGGCTCTGATGTGACTAGCGAATGGTTTTCAATGACTGCACGCATTTCTGTGTCGGCTTTTAACATACGGTCATACTCGCACTCCCATATTTCTGTTAACTCATAGCCGCTGTTTCTGATTCTATTAGCTATAGCGATGGTTCTCTCGAGACGCTCGTTCATCGGTATACCGCCGCACTCTCCAGCTCTGTTCATGAGAAAGCAGCGCGAACACCCGTGCCAGTAACAGCCGTGAAATTGTAATACGTGTGTTGCGTCAGGGGTTTCATAGTAACCGTCAACCAGCAGGTTTTGAGGTAATTTAAACTCGCGCGATCGGCCTGCATGAATAATGCGCTGACCGAGAGAATGCTCCATCCACACGAGCCACGAGACCGCTTTTTTCGACTGATTATGCGCCCATCTATATCCACCCGCTGGTATAACGCCAATCGTCTCGGGTTTCAGAAAATTTTTACGAAAAACCTGAAAGCACGCTGATGCTATTGTCGTGCTCTCGTCAAAGGGGCAAACGTTGCCAATGGTCATGAACATTTTGCGGAAAACCACGCATGCTTGTCTCAGTATCGTGACATCGGTCGTGCAGTACTCTACAATCTCTTTTGCAAAATCGAATACATAATTGGCGGCTGTCGTCTCGCTGTACCAGGCATATAATTTTTCTCGCTCAGCCGTTCGCATCGTTTCAGGACTATAATATTCTATAGGTGGTAGAGGGCCGACATAATTTTGATTTTCGGGTGTGTTGAACAAATGTGGGAAAGTCCCTTTAGCAGTGGCACCCTGCAGGCCGAAGGCCTTTGGTAGAGCACTTAGAGGCATATGAAAGTAGTGTAGGCTATCGAGAAACACGATCTTCCCGATACGCATGGTGATAATCTTTGTGCCGTTCATTATTAGCGTCGGTAACTGTGTTTTTTTCTCGTTAATCAGGTATCGTAAGACGAACTGGGCATCAAAACCTCCTGCGTTATGTGCAATTAAGATTGTTTTCGCATATTTTTCGGCATTTTGCATCGCTAATTCCACGAGCTGACTTACGGGATTATGTCTGAATACAAACTCGTGGGGCCCACAATTTTCACAGGGTTCAGCGATAGAATCGTTGTCGCAGCAAAGAGTGCAAACTCGCTGAGCTACGCAAAGATTCGGCTCATGTACGAATGTAGTCGCGTCTCCGTTTACAGGCGTACACTGTTGCGTTTCGAAGTCATAAAAAATAAAGAGATTTGTTTTTTTTAGATCTTTTATGCGTATCGGTGTCACGAAGCACAGATGATTGAACGGTTGAACAGATTTACATATTTTACAGAATCCTACGCCGCATTTGTGTTTCTTTTTCTCTTCCAAAGGTCGTACCGCTTGAAAACAGTTACGACAGCGTCTCAGAACTTTACAAACGTTGACTGTCTTACGATAATACTTTCTATCGATCGTATGATTTCGAAAACACTCTGCTCCAAAAAAATCGCGATTACATGTCGTGCAATTGAGAGCGTTGTTTAAGGTCTGGTTGCACGGAGGCGATACCCAGCATCGCGGACATTTTTTTTTTGAACATCTGTGCTCTGCTCGCCGATATAGAGCGTTACAACTCGTGCAAAAATTTGAACTGCCTACAGCGCCCATGAGATTTAAAATCGGCTCAAAATGGTGCGAACGTTCGCTATACAGAATATACAGAGTGTGTCGAATCGTGCCTACTGTATCCAAAACTTGTTGTGTGCCATCGAACAGCGCTTTTTTCCTACGAGTCCCTAAGCTCAAGAACTCAAAAACCACGATCGCGATGCCGTCTCGAGCCAAATAATCCTGATAGCTCGCAACCTCACGCACACCGCAACCCGCCCTCGGCACACGCACATTTGCGGCTGTCGTAAGCTCAAGCGCTGCATTCTTTTGTAATAATCCTCTGGGTTGTCTTATACGGTGCCAATTAGTGTCGAGCGCACCAGTTCGTATTTCTCCTCGTTCAGCGTACGCCCGGGCTGTGACCAATGAGCGCGGTAAACATAAATTATCGTCGTTTCGAATCGATAGAATGGATCGTTTTGCGATGCCCTCATACGTAAGTTTTTTCCGACCCCTACCCTCTACACCCTTGACGATACACGTTTTTATATTACACTCGTCGTCAATATTTAAAGAAGTGGCACTTTGAGCAACACTGCTTATCAACTGCCATATATCTTGAAAAGTGAGATCGCGTACCGGTCGAAAAGAAACCCATACGGGACCGTGCGCTAGACCGCTCGCGGTAAACGAGATACCCGCATAATCACTACCCTCGCAGGAGCTGGTGATATGCGTCAGGAGATCGCGGAACGCCCCTTCTAGCCACTCTATAACACTATTAAAACTGGCCGGTGGTTGACGAACGCGCATCGTCGTCTCACGTCCGCGGAGCTTGAAGCGTTTAAAATAACGCACGGCGTCTTGAATAATTTCGAATCGATCTCCTGGTGGCCTGATGTCTCCGAATGACTCATTCCTAGCAGCGTTACGCGGCCGGCCCGAACCCTCTTGTACTTCTGCAAACGAAATTATATACTATCATTTAGAATTCATTGATACAGTAGAATAAATGTAAATTATCAGTACCTTATAATCCTAGAAACCCAGACCTGCACGTTATAGGCGATCTACATGATAAAATGTAATGAATACAAATTATTCTATAATTTATTATTTCTACAAGTGGGCGCAAATATTTACCTGCGAGACCCAAGAGCTGTTGAACCCAGCGGTAGTCTTTTTCCGGCTTCTCTGCTTCATAACCGTCAGAAAATTCCCATGGTTGGCGTTCCTGGAGGTCGAATGTCTCAGGGCTGCACAAACCGTGTGGTCCTGGTATAAGCTCCTTGACCTTAGATGGTCCTGCTACAGGTTCACGTTCATTGGACTGCTCTTCTTCCGCAGTTCCTTGAGAAGCTGAAAAAATGTCGCTGTTGAAACAATTTGCTTTCTCTTTTACTTTAGAATACTTACAATTTCTGGAATGTTGGACGGCCTGATTCTCTTCTTCTTCTTCCACAATCCGTGTTTGCTCTATGAGGTCTGCTTCTTCATCACTCGTTGCATCCAAGAGGCGATAACCTATACAATAAATGAAAAGGGTCAACTTCATGGCACGCTCAAACGATATTATCGAATTTTTTTCTCCTGGATTAGCTTAAGTTACCCCTTACAACGCTAACATTTTTGTCAGTTTTCGCGTATCTCTCACCGTTCTCGAGATATTTAATAATTTCGCTTTAAGGGGGTGGTTTCAAGATTTTTATTGGCGGATCGGATAGGCTATCCCCTGCTATGTACCCCCAACGGGGGTGACCAAAATTTTGTCCGTTTTCGCCTATCTCTCACCGTTCTCGAGATATTTAACAATTTCACTTTAAGGGTAACTTCAATAATCATTATGGGGGTGATTTTATTGGTGCATCGGGTCCGTCCGTCTGACCACGCACCCCCCTGTGCAACCCCCCAAAATTTTGGCCGTTTTCGCCTATCTCGCACCGTTCTCGAGATATTTAACAATTTCACTTTAAGGGTAACTTCAATCATCATTATGGGGGTGATTTTATTGGCGCATCGGGTTCGAGCGTCCGACTACGCACCCCCCTGTGCAACCCCCCAAAATTTTGGCCGTTTTCGCCTATCTCGCACCGTTCTCGAGATATTTGACAATTTCACCTTAAGAGGCAGCTTCACCGTACGCTGCTAATACGGCTGTCGTATATTACTAACTGACGCCCAAACCGCATGGCCGCACGGTGAAGCTGCCTCTTAAGGATAAATTGTCAAATATCTCAAGAATCGGTCAGCTTCACCGTGCTCACTAATAAGGCTATCGTAGGTTGCTAAGAGGCGGTCAAACCGAGCGGCCGCACGGTGAAGCTGCCTCTTAAGGATAAATTGTCAAATATCTCGAGAATCGGTCAGCTTCACCGTGCTCTCTAATAAGGCTATCGTAGGTTGCTAAGAGGCGGTCAAACCGAGCGGCCGCACGGTGAAGCTGCCTCTTAAGGATAAATTGTCAAATATCTCGAGAATCGGTCAGCTTCACCGTGCTCTCTAACGAGGCTGTCGCAGGCTACTAAGAGGCGGTCAAACTGAGCGGTCGCACGGTGAAGCTGCCTCTTAAGGATAAATCGCCAAATATCTCGAGAACGGTGAGAGATACGTGAAAACGGACGAATTTTGGGGGGTTACACAGGGGGGTGTGCAGTCGGGCAATCGATCGCGATCCACCAATAAAAACACCCCAATAACGATGCTTGATGCAACCCCTTAAAGTGAAATTATCAAATATCTCGGAAACGGTGAGAGATAGGCGAAAACGGACAACGTTTTGGGCACCCCCTGCGGGGGTGTGAAGCGGGGGCGGCTTAACCATATCCACTAATAAAAGTCATGAAACAAGCCCCCCTTAAAGTGAAATTGCTAAATATCTCGAGAACGTCGAGAGATACGCGATTTTTTTTTTTTTTTTTTTTTTTTTAAGCGTCTAAGGGAACTCTTGAGTAATTGGAGAGAGGCCGGTCCTATAAATGATAAGGGCTAAATAATAATTAATAAATATTACTTACTTCTGATTTCTTTGTCTATGCCGCGGACGCATGCGACTTTTTCAAGGCCTCTTCGTTGTAATTCTTCGAACACGCATGTTAAAACCCTCTGACCGTTCAGCAACCCTCTGTTGTATGCGGTCGCGATAGCCCTTAAGGGCGCCCACCATACAACATATTTTAAGCACTTTTCGAGTTTTTGACCCGTTAAGTGTTTCAATTTTGCACACCATT
This sequence comes from Ichneumon xanthorius, assembly GCA_917499995.1. Classification (NCBI taxonomy): domain Eukaryota; kingdom Metazoa; phylum Arthropoda; class Insecta; order Hymenoptera; family Ichneumonidae; genus Ichneumon; species Ichneumon xanthorius. The sequence continues at coordinate 1,324,003 of OU824201.1, read as the reverse complement.
TTTCAGTACAGTGTCGACGAATCTGTGCACTGCACGGTTTTGTAAATTTCAATAAAATTCGGATACTCTCGCGAAGGGTGTGGTCCGTCATTATTGCACGATAAAAAGATAACGCATCGATGCCTGACTAAATCACGACTGACCGCTCCTCGCAATTTTAGATGCATATAAAACCCGATATGTTATTATGTCTCTGGACACGCGCGTAAACTTTATCCTACCGCTTTGTTCTCAACTACTGTTTACTCAGCAAATCATTTGGTTGCGCGAAAAAATCGTGAGGCGCGGTGCTGTCAGTATTTCATCAGATCTCGTGCCGATAAAATTAAAACGGAAACCCTTAAAAAATGGCTTACGAATTTACCGTGTGCAGTGAATCCTCGTACGGCGATGAAGCTGATAGTGAGAAAAAAGCGTACGAAATTTTCGAGTGTATCAAATACGAGAGCTGGGTCGACGATGGTGGTTTTGGTGACGCAGAGGAAGAGCCATGGTATTATAATGGTGTGACAATAGAGTATGGTATACGCGTAAAAGACGTTAATGCGCCTCCAAGATTATCGCCGCGCGTTTCATGGACGCTGCGTGTGGCGGCCGATGGTAGTGAGGAAATTCGGTGGTCGGCAAGCTCATTGCAATACTTAGCCCTTGCGACGGTATTAAATAATATGACTCGTTACAGCAGGGAGGATTGGGCTATGCTCCGTCACCTGTTGGGTAAAATTGATACCCATAATAAAAAAATTTCGCTCGATGCTGTGGACATGAGTTACGTTCTGATTCCACAGTTGTGCAAATTTGTGCATTGGTCTTGCCCGTCGGGTAATGGGCAAGACCCTCGTAATATAAATATATGGTTACGCGAACCTCTCGAGTACATAGCGAACTCTCTGGTGGCATATCATTCGCGTCATCGGGATTTGCGCGTGTATGACACCCGCACCGGTACATCACGCGTGCCGGAAATTTGGCGTTGCTGGAACACAACGACATTATCTCCGAATTACTACCACTACACGTGTAAACAGACACGCTGGTGGTTTGACATGCGGGGCCCGTATTACGTGGACGTAGATCGTCCATGTAAAAGACGAAGACGCGGCGATCCGAGTCTGTGCTTTGACCCTGAGGAGTCAGCAGACTCGGAAGAAGAAGACAGAGCCGCATATGATTATCGGTACATTTAAACGCAATATAAATATAAATATAAATATAAATATAAATATAAATATAAATATAAATATAAATATAAATATAAATATAAATATAAATATAAATATAAATATAAATATAAATATAAATATAAATATAAATATAAATATAAATATAAATATAAATATAAATATAAATATAAATATAAATGTGCATATCTGTGACAGTCTCCAGATTTTGCAGAATCAGCACGAGACTGGGCGGCGGCTATGATCTCATAAGAGAGGCCGTCAGTACACAGTGGGATCGTGCCGGCGACACATCGCTCTGTAAAAAGTGAATCGAAATGTGTTATAATCGTGCTCCGATCGAGGAGGTGTCTGCCGTACCCCTTTCGGGGCCTTTGGAGCAGGAGCCCGAGGAGGAACGGCGTCCACGTCCGGCACGGAACAATATCCGTAAGTTTTATTTATTTTATTTATTTTATTTATTTTATTTATTTTATTTATTTTATTTATTTTATTTATTTTATTTATTTTATTTATTTTATTTATTTTATTTATTTTATTTATTTTATTTATTTTATTTATTTTATTTATTTTATTTATTTTATTTATTTTATTTATTTTATTTATTTTATTTATTTTATTTATTTTATTTATTTTATTTATTTTATTTATTTTATTTATTTTATTTATTTTATTTATTTTATTTATTTTATTTATTTTATTTATTTTATTTATTTTATTTATTTTATTTATTTTTCAGAACGCGTGAGATACGCGGGAGAGGAGGAGGAGAGGACGCATCGACGTCGCCGGCGGCTGCGCTACGCTGATTATGTCAGCGTGCAGTCGCCGGCTGTCACCACTGAATACGTCATGTGGGAGCGGGATGGGCAGGAGCCGCTCCGCGTCCCTGTCTTCGATGACCGTCGCTGGGTGCATCGAGGTGAAAATGAAGACCAGCCCACTAGATAGACGGTAGGTTATATAATAATAATTTTTTGTTATGATAATAATATGATAATAATTTTTTTGTTTTACAGGAGTTACAACTTCAACGCGCACGGGAGCAGCGAAGAACTTTAAAAATATAAATATAAAAATATTATAAATCATAATTACAAATATAAATAAATAAAAAAATAAATTAAATAAAATTTTTATTTCTTCCGGGGTGCACTGTGGTGACTTCCGCACACGCTCCCGTCCCCCCTCTCTATCACACACACCTCCGGGCGCGGTCCGACCGGGCGCGGTCCGACCGGGCCCGAGGAGTGGGGATAGGAGTGGGGATGGGAGTGGGGGGTCTCCATAGTGCACCCCTTACTACTGACAAGTGTTCAGGCGGACCACGGGTGTGATCATCGGAGCACCGTGGATCACGTTATCCAGACGAGATAACGAAAAGATAGTCAACCGAAGTCTTCGGGGATCGCTGCAGGATCCCGAAGAGCGTCGCCAGATATTGGGACGTAAAAACAGAATCAGTATCAGGGAGTGCGTAAAACACGTGTAGCACTGTTACAGCAAGTAGGACGCTACTGCTAAATAACAGGGATATATATATCGCCAAAATAGAAAAAGTGAATACAGCATACACCGGAGTTATCGACCACAGCGGGACAACGTGGGACAACTGCTGGGAAAGGGGGCGAAGCGCTGCAGGTCGCAGCCAGCCTCACGCAAGACGTGTCCAGACCGACTGAACGGACACACGGGGTAGTGGACATAGAGCCACCCCATAAAAGCAACCTAGACCACGGGGATTTCGCGAGACCGCCGTACGAAGAAAGTACGCGGAAAGGATCCACCGTCAGGGTACGGAGTTGTAAACCGGAAAATCAAGTGGTGCAGAAAACGCATCACGACATAACTGACATGCCTCAGGGCTCAAGGCTGGGGTTGGAGACGGGCTCTGGGAAACGTGAGTCGTCTGCTTCCCTACAGCGCCAACTTGTTACGTTGCAGCAGGGTACGGGAGAGAGCGTGAAAGCATACGCTGCCCGGGCCGAAAAAATCGCCGTGCAAATGATAGAGCAACTGTGTGAGGGAATCGGCGCACGGGCCGTCGACTACATAGCCGAAGCCACCTGGAAGTGTGCGCAGATAAATTTTGAGAACGGACTGAGGACGGGAAAATGCCGGTCGTCCGAGCACCGGCGTCCCCCAGCATCGAAGTCAAGGGACGTCGATCCCTCGAGTAAAGTGTGCAATTATTAGTGTGTAAATTATTGCAAGAAATCTGGGCATATCTGGAAAGATTGCCAGCAACGTAAGCAAGCCGAGAACAAGAAGAATAAACAAGAAACCCAGCAAGAGGCAGAAGCGAGAAAAATCTCCGCGCAGCGGAAGACCATCGGAGTGTCACACGGGGGTACCATCACGGGGACAGATAAGTCCACCAGGGAGGCCCACGGGGGCATCGTGGGGGAAGAAATTCGAACGGAGCTATACGCTCCGTTAACCGCAGCATGGGAGCATGAGTTGCAGGAATCGGACAGCAAGGATCTTGGATCCACCACGACGGAAAGCACGGAACCGGTAATCACAGAGGATGATACCACTTCACCCCGGGGAGGGTCCTCGGGCAGGGCATCGCCCGTAACAGGGAGTTTGGGCTACGAACAGCCACATCTGGAAGCCTTCGACTGGGCAGAGAAAGTCGAAGCACACTACTCGAAGCACACTACTTCGAAGGTGCCAACCTCCAATTTAGATGAGCGTCTGGCAAAACTGGAGCAAATGATGGAAACAATGCGACTTGAAGGGTCGAACCATCGATCTCGAAAAATCGACAACGCGCCAGGGATGGTCAAATCCATGGTAACAAAGAGGCGTGAGGGGTCCACCGCTATGGGACATCACCCGGACCCGAATAAAAAACACCATAAGAAATGTCATGTGTGCCGAGAGCCGGGACACCTCGTACGGGAACGCCCACAGGGTTCAATCCCAAACAAAAAAACTGTATCGGCAGGTATTATCTGCAATTACTGCAAACGGCCGGGACATGTGTGGAAGGTGTGTAGATTCCGACTCCGGAATTCAGAGCAGCGGTAAATCTCCGCCATAACAACCGGACCGCGAAGGGCAACGACCATGGCAGAACGGGGCTGAGGAAACCAATAGTAGAGAAAACGTGAGCGTCAAGAACGTAAACTCCACGCGTGAGTATAAAGGAGGCAAATCGATGGAAATTTGAAATCGACGGATAACTCGATTTATGGTAAATTGATCGGTACGATACGATCGTCACGTCAAATACAAGTTTGGGTAAAAAAAAACAAAATCTTTTTACTCGTGCTGGTTCATCACATGTTTTCGCGTGTTATCTGCTCGACGGATATCGGTCGGGTGGACTGAGTAGCCTGACCGACCCGGTCGAGAGGTTTCATTTCGAAAAAGTGTGAACCGAAGACCCTCGCTTGCTGATCCTGATCAGCGAGGTGAAACCAGTCAGCCAGCTCACGGGGTGAGTCCAACGCCGGACAACGCAGGGAAGACAATGGTCATCAGGAGACAACACGAAAGGGGCATGGAGACGCCATGGGCCAATAGTACTGTCAAGGCCAAACTCAACGACAAACAGCGTTAGGGCAAACGCTATCGTAAGGCGACTTTTGTTTCAGCCCCGAATACCGTACGGAAGAAAGCCCGTAAGCGAACAAATAATAATTCAAGCGAACACACCGCGTTCGGGAAAAAATAGTAAAAAAAATAAGTAAATAAATAAAATAACCTCGCCCGATCAAGAGGCTCGGTGATAGGATCAAAAGTTACAAACGTCAGGCAAAATAATGTCATACAGTTCAATGATGTTGACATAACGTAAATTATATAAATCCGGGATCGAGAAATAAAATCGTTTGCTTATTAGTGCCAACTTTTGGTGATAAAAACTGTAGCGTCTGCACGTATATGGAATATTGTAGAGCTGCCGAACCAGCCGTTAAATCCCATGGGGGGAAACCCTAACCGCGATTATCGAGACGCGGCTTCCGAGCGAACGGCAGGGAAACGATTCAGAATTTTTAAAAAGAGATATTTAAAATCCCAAAAGAAGCTTAATTAAAAAAGGGAAAAAGTTTGTTCGGCAAATATATACAGCGAAATACGAATCTTTCCGCGAGAAAAAATGTAGCATTACGTATTCCGTATACCAAGCTTCAGAACGCATATGGGGAATAGCTATCTACCTCGAACACGAAAACCGGCGCAAGGGTAACAGCCCTTATCAAGGAAATTACGGAATTGAACAACAGTCAATTCACTCGAGGTCGAGATATTTGTACGACTAAAAATGCCTCGGGACATTGCACGTCCCTTGGCACTAAGCGAAGCGGTCAACGTAGAAACGGACGCGCACAAATTAGAACAAAAATTTATCGGGAAGAGTTGACCAGAAAATTACTTCTGACGTAAATGTTGAGGAAATCGGTCACGACCAGAATATCGCCCAATATCGCAGTCAAGTGGGGGGAAAAATTATTTGTCATAGGAAAGGATATCACAACTGTGACCTTCCTCGAGTCATATCACGAGTAAAAATTTGCGACAATATTAGCGGGTTGGGTGCGACCAGGCTTAAGCATCTAAACGGACAATCACCGTCTCCGTTGGAAAAGTCGAAACAGACCGAGCCGGAAAACGAAAACAAAATAGGAAATAAGCAGCCTGGGCGCGGTGTCACACGGCTGTGCATTACACAGCGAAGCCCGGAATTTTACTTCCGAGGATCAGGGGTAGCCTCGAACGAAGGGACGTCGAAAAGAAAGGGTTTTCAATGTCCAAAATTAGAGAAAAACGAAAATTACCGTTGGCAACCGCCCCACAACACTTGAAGCATTTTGCGTACCCTTAAAATATTGGTCTCGGAGAAGTTCTCTCGGCCAGGGGATAATATTTGAAGGGAAAGCTCGAAGGATAGAAGGGAGCATGCGTTGCGGCTCAAAGGGCGGAATAGAGAATGCCCAACTCACGGGTATACGTGTCGATATGTTGAAAATTAATAATTGTCTCAAGCATTCCTCACGAAAATTTCCTAGAGCAAGGTAGATGAAATTGGGAATCGGTAGCATTTTTAACCTTTCTTGCGATTGCACGTTGACGGAACATTGTAGTTCAATTTATAGAAAAAAACGAAAAAAAAACGCATCGTTTAAGTATAATCTCGATGTCAGAAAATTGTTACCGGCAAGACAATCTGTATCCACATATATATATATATATATTTTTAACGACACAAACGTCACGCAAAAGATAGAGTCAAAGAAAAGGTAAAAGTTGTTTGTGATTATCAGTCGTAACCATCCCTAGGTCGACATATTCTTCCCAAAGGAATAGTTCCTAAAAAGTATACAAAATTTACGATGTATCCCCATTACTGATCGAATCATTGGATCGAATAATCGTGCCGTGGAGCACTTAGAGGTAAAACATGAGGTGAGAAGGGATGGAAAGTAGGAAGGAAAAACAGAATCATAAAAACAACGAGAAGCAAAGAAGCAATAGGGGGAAAATCGTAAAATCCCAAACATTGCCAACTGTTTTCTAGAGAGGGGAAAATTTAGATAGTTGAGATCGATCGTCGTTGCGAACTAACCAGTGCTGGGACACGTAACTATTAAAAAGAAAACCTCTTCGAACACCGACGGTAAAATAAATAGGACTGCGGTTACAGGAAAAGGAAAGAAAAAATCCGTCGACGATAACCTGAGAGGATTCAGGACTCCAAATTTGGGCGGAAAGCGACAGGGGAAATTTCCGCGTAAACCAGTCAGCATACGATGAGTCGCGGGGTACTCCAATGCATAAAAAGGTACCGGTAACAGTGCAACCTGCGCGGCAGAAGCTGTGAGCCAGGTCTGCCGGTAGTGCAGCCGTGCGGACGCCCGGGCGTAAACGAAACGCGTTCCGCAGCGGATCTAAATAATATTCTGAGCACCTTTCCGACATACTTTGAATACACATAGATGTACTTAAAATCCAGCTGTATTTAAAAGTCTTTAAAATCTAAAACAGTATTTAAAATCTGCGATTGCGCAGATTTATTCCAGCAGTTAATCGGCATTCCCAACATAAGGTTGGGAAACCGGTGCTTAGTCCGATGGGGAAAAAAACGAACTCGAGTTGTGAACAATCTATAAATTCAGCGGACTGATCCATAGGTTTCCGTAAACAGGAAGTTTCAAAATCTTGAGAGAATCTTTGCGGAAAAGTGTAGCAACATGGGTACAGGGGATAGATTTCCAGTCGATCAGAACAAGAATATTAGTGGGAAATCTAAGCAAGTTAAAGAATTTTTATTTTAGGAATATTCTCAACTAAATGACTCAGCATAATCTATTGCAAAAACAAACCTCGAGTCATTGATACGACACCAGACAGGGGCTAGAGCAAACGAAAAATAAGCCAGATCCCTGAAAGAAATCAACCCGGAAAAAAAACATAATGGGAAATTCGATACCACGTCATACTAAATGTCCAAATAAAGCAGATTTGGGACAACTGGAGCACGAACGTTTTAAAAGGTTTAAAACTGACTTAAATAGCTTCTAATCTGGGAGCAACATAAAAAAAGCTAGGAGAGTGTAGGAAAGCCGACAGGGACTATTTAGAAAATGGAAAAAACCCCGTACTAACGCAAAACGGTAAACTGAATTTATCGTAGATACAAAGTTAACATTCGGTGCAGGTCAGCATCCGAAATTACAGGTTTGCTACGGCCAATAACGAACATATTTCGTGACGCACGAATTCTACGTCATTCGTAACTGCCCTCCCCTACCCCGCTCGATAGACGGGGAAAATTCAAAAATGGGCTCTGGGAAAATTGGAAAATGGGGGAAAAATAGGTACCCTAAAAGGAAAAAAACGACATTTGGGAAAAAGGGGAAAATAATTCCTGAAAACCCTGAAGCAGGCAAACCTGCGCTGAGTGCAAAAATGGGACAGCCAGGGCAACGGCTGTACCTATCCCGCAGTGACGAGCTAGAGTGCGTCGGCCGCCGAGAAAAGCCGACGTAGCGAAAAAAAGGAGAGCAAATAATGAAACACACATATGCGTATACCTACGCGGCCCGAGGCCAGTGACCCGAGGTGTACGACGGAAGCAGCGCAAGGACGGTGCGAGTCGCGTGCCCGTCTGTAGCCTGACGCTGACACCAGCCGGAGAGAAGACGTAATCACAAGTGGCGACCAGGTGCACCGATCTACGACTTGAGCACCGGGTCAGCAATTCCTCGGAACGGAATGCCACGGAAAGGCGGATCAGCAGGCAACCCAAATAAAGCGCAACGATGATATCCGGCGCGTCTCGGAAACGCGTCCAGAGCTAACCCGAAGGAGGGGAAGAAACGGGGAAAAACCAGGAAGTCACGGCAATCTAACATTTTATTTGTGCATGAAAATGCGTACGACGTGTGGTTACAAAGATGGAAAATATATATATATTAATTGACCAGAAAACAAAGGTGACTAGCACCACTCGGCGAGCCTCTAGTCCATCTTGCCCCTCGCGGTGCGTCTCCGCCGGGACGTCGAATCTTCTTCATCCTCATCCTCGGAGTCGGAGGCCCCCGCGGGGCGGATGGTCGGCCTAGAATCCTCGCAGGGCTGAAGGACGGGACGGCAAGGCACGAACACCTCCCCGAACCGCTGGAGGCGAACACGGCCGGCCCGGAGGTTAATCATTGCCGGAGTCCGGACCCGGATTCTCGGGCACGGCGCGGACAGCACCAGATGGACCCTCTCCGGAAGGAAACCTCGTCCAGGGGACCCAGCGATCTGCACGTCGGGGCTAGGAGAACTAGCGGGCCCAGCAGACCGACCGTGGAGGGGCACCACGGCTGGCTCGATAATCTCGACGTCCGGGCTACTGCGGCCGGACTCCAGTGGGCTCCCCACGGGGCGGTACGGCAGATCGAACCCGCAGGACAGGTGACGTCTCCTCTGGAAAAAAGACAGGAATATAAAATAATGAAACGTAAATAAAACGGAGGAATATCCCTTTTTTTACGGGAAAATAATTTCTAGAAAAGGGAGAAATTAATTTTTGAAAAGTAAAAGACCTTCTGATACACAACTTTCCGAAGAAAACAATCCTTTTACTCCAACGTAAACTTTGGCTTTTTAATATCAAAAAAGGAACGAGAAAGGAAAAAAAAAGAATTTTTTTTTGGCTGGGACAATTACCAAAGGGGAAAATCTTTTTTTTTATATAGTGAATATATTTTAACATTTTAAAGGGGTGACATTTTTTCCACCACAATACAAAAAAAAAAAAAATTGGGAAAAATTGTAAGTAAAAATTAAAGGCTTACCTTCGCGGGTGGGCTCGAGCTACGTTCTGAGCTCATTCTCGATGTCCGAAGTAGCGTATGTGATGGCCGGAAACAAATATTTAAAAACCACCAGGGAAACGGCGGTTAATATAGCCCAAAAAGTGCGAACACGACGAGCCACCGGGCATCGAACCCGGCCATCCGCAGAAAGCCAAAGCGGCGGAGGCCTTCCGCCTCCGTGTTCCGCAACAGGGAAGAATATTACACTCCCCCGTTCGGGCGAGTTAGAGAAATTCCGGGGGAAAACAATTTTTATACATATAGAGGTCCCATAGTTAAATGACCCCCGGGTAACACGAAACCCGGGGTACACGGAAATCATAAAAATCAAGCCCGCCAGAGACGAGCGAAAAGAAACGAAGTTTCTTTTCTTTTTAGGGGGGAGGGATGTTGTACCCCGGATAGGGTAGTAGCACCCTATTTGTAATACAAAATAAATTAAATAATATATTAATACGTCATTAATATATTCTTAATTTAATTAATATAATAATGTAGTAATATTAAACATTAACATTAAACATTATTATACGTTCTCGGGCGACAACATAATATTATACTATATTCGTATAATAGTATAATATTATAAAATAGTCGTAATAATACACCGTCGTATATTATAGTATTGTAATAATATACCGTCGTATATTATATTCATAATAATATACCGTCGTATATTATATTCATAATAATATACCGTCGTATATTATATTCGTAATAATATACCGTCGTATATTGTAGTATTGTAGTATACATTCCAGTTCGGACAGCGGTGTGCGAAAAGTGGAGCAACTCCGGTTGCACAATATCGAGGTATGCAGCGGCACGCGACGAGCGCGCGTCGCTGCAACGAAATCCACCAAAAACCTGAGTCAGCCGTTAAGCAATCACGGGCGACTCGGTAATTAGAGCATCGACTCGAGAATCACCGAGTCACTTATGTCGAAATAAAAACATGCTCCAAATCCCGTTCTCGAAGAAGCGAGGATTTGGAAAGATAATCGTTTACAGAAATAAAGTAAACCATAAACATCTAAACAATATTAAGCTGACGTGCCTGCTCTCTTATTCGTATATTAGGGATCGAGAGCAGACACTCATCAGTCTCTTCGGAACTCCTGATTCTTACGGTTGACTATACGGATACACTTCGAGCACAGCTCAAACACGATAAGTGGGTCGTGTAATTGTAAACCCCTATCGTGAAAGATTAACGCCGTAGTGTCGTTAATCTAGAAAGTGTATCAAGCGTACAGAGTGTACCAGCGGTTGGTAATTCAAAGGACATACGTAAGCATAACTAGAGCTTTAACCAACGAACGAAAGTAACAATGAATAACATATAAACAGCAATATCCAAACGATGGAATAATCAAACATTAATAATAAAACATCGAAAGATAAATTAATGGAGCATTGTTGGATAACATAAGGCAGCTCCGAGAGAACTGTAACCAAGAAATAAGTCTACGTCGAGTTGAACGTAGTGCGGGCAAAAGAAGGGAACCTCAATCAAAGGTTCCTGATAAGCATTGTTATATAGCAAATATAACAATGCCTTACTAAACAAATTAACTATCTAAATATCCTGTTTCACCGATATAAATTGTTACATAAATATTGTTAATTGAATAAATCTATATTTGTACTTCACTTGGGTTCCAACCCTTTACTGAGCACATCCCCAACCTTCCGAGCTAACGGCTCGCGCACAGACCTCAGATTAGCTACCTGAGTTTCTGCGGCATAACAATAGGATGAAGTGTTTTTGATCTCATAACACGAGCTGGAACTGCTACAGCGAGCGCAAAACTCAATCATTGTTACGTCCTGGGTCTCATCACACTCAGGGTAAACCATCAACAAATTTTTTTTTTTACAACAATAAGTTAAAACTTGGTTTTCAATATTTAAATAATATACAAAGAAATATTAATATTCTAACCAACGTATATTACCTTATAAAAACGGCATACATTGCCACATATTTGCGAGATTCAGGATTCCGACACTTTGTCGAGCCATAACATTCAAAATATTAAAGTTAACCAGGATCTAGTTAGACTAATAGGTCCAGCATATCATTTAGAACTTAGAGGGGCTGGTGGTCGATATAGCCTTAGGACCAGCCGTTTCCGAGATATTTGAGTTTTATATAAAAACGTACCTACCGTCTTTCGGTATTTCCATACACGCATTATACTGCGTATTTATCCATTCTTCCACATATTACAATAATCCAAATAACGCCATAAGTCGAGGGCGATACATAATAGTAAACAAATATCATTTTTTGTTAACAGCCAATAATAATTGTTAACAACAAATTAATATTTTATAAAACACGCACAACATCGGAATGTCGTTGCAGAAACGACATTCGATGGCGCAAAATATTAATAATAATCGAATCCTATTTTATTAACATTGAATAATTATTGTTAATAAATAATTAATTATGTTTAAATGCTTAAAACCGCGTAACAGCACGAATATCAGCGAAACCGCAATTATTCGCCCGCGCATAAATAATAAATAGTTCAAATTATAATTTACAAATATTCAAAATAATTAACAATAATTAATTGTTAAAATCTAATTTTAATAAAGCCCGCAAAGCCGTGAATATCGATGGGAATACGATATTCACCAGCGCTAAAATACTAAATAATTATAAATTTTATTCACAAATATTCAAAATAAATAACAATAATTAATTGTTAAATTTTACTTTTATAAAACGCGCAAAGCCGTAAATATCGATAGGAATACGATATTTACAAGCGCTAAATTACTGAATAGTTATAAATTATATTTTCAAATATTGTAAAATAATTAATAATAACTAATTATTAATTTTAATTAAACACAAATCCGCAATGCCGTGAATATCGATCAGAATACGATATTCACAAGCGGTAAAATGCTAAATAATTATAATTTTATTTACAAAACATTATAAAATAATTGACAATGATAAATTGTTAATTTATAATACGTAAAATCGCGAGACACCATGAGTATGGGGGGACACCCCGATATTTATGGTCGCATACATAACGATTAAACATTCCCATAGTTAATAAATAACAATTATTGTTATTATCATTGTAAAACAATTTTAATAAGTGTAATAAGTGTATTAGGCTTAATACATAGCATATATACATAACATATAGCATATAGTCGCAATATGTATAATATTGCCCGTTAAAGAAAGAATATTGCGCTGTTAATTATTATTTAGCGTACATAACTAATTAATAATAATATAGGGCCATAGAATAAATATCGGATGGCAGGCCGAGCGTGGGACCGGACGCAGTCCCGATAGCGAGCTCCGCGAAGCTCCGCCGATAAGGCCCTCTGCGAATCAGGCCCGTGGGATGCTGCGTCAGCATATGGCTCCACGCGCGGCCTGTCCCCACCATCAACCGTTGCGCGACCGTGGGACAAAGAGTGCCCCCACTCAACGGACGGAGCACTGCCGCGAGACAACGGCAGCCCCCACCTAAGGGACATCACGGCTACGGGCGGGAGAGCGAGAGGCTGCCCCACCACCATCGGCGCTGCCGCGAGACGACGACAGCCCCCACCTAAGGGGCAGCACGGCTACAACGGGACCGCAAGCGACTGTCCCCACCATCGTTCATCCCGCTGCCGCGAGGAACTGCCCCACCACAGAGCGGTACGCTGTAGGCAGCGCACCATTGGCCAGTGCAGCGGAGCGCGTGGGCCTCCCCCGCCACCAACCGCGGACTCGGGAGCCTCGCAGGCAGAGCGGCCACTATGGATCTTCAGTTCTTCTACGACTCTCATCTCCGGCGGTCGACACTTAGAGATCTCTCGAGGAGACTCACGCGATCCCGGTATATTATATATAATTGTATTAATTGTGAATTCGAACTTAGAGTTTTACAATTTCCTATCACGAATAAATAACGCGATTGATACCTGGCTGCGACCAGGCGGTATACTTTGACCGATAGTAGATATCCTCGCGAATATTTCGTATCATAAATAATCTGACAATAAAACAAACATTCACCGAATCTTAGCGATCGGAACTCTGTAATTAATTCCTCGATTAATAACGCGGTTGATACCTGGCTGAGACCACGCGGCGACTTAGGGGCCGATATAAAATATCGATCGCGGGTAACATCGCGAATTAATAAATATTAATAATAATCATTTACCGATAACGATAAAATTGTAACTTCAGTGTAAACTATTTATCGCAAATCGAATTTAAAACCGAAAAGGTTCTCCGACTAATAAAATTAACTTTCATTTATCGACGAAACCCAACAAACCGATCCCTCTCGAGTAAGATCGTCAAATAAGTAAGTAACCAACGGCGACAGCCACGGGAACAACATCTATATATAAATATTGGGGATTGGTTCACATTCACAAGTCCCCATAATCAAGTCAATACCTTACAAATGCCCAAACCTATTGTCGCTTATTACTAGTTAAGTTAATAGACGTAAGTAACTGAAACTGACAATACCAGTCACGACCCAAGTCGGGACTGATAAAAGCCAGATTCAGAGCGAATTTAGTATTCCTGGAACACCATAGTTCAATCCGGAATAAATTGAAACTGATAACACCAGTCACGGCGCGAGTCAATACTGATCAAAATCAAATTCAGAGCGAGCACAATATTCCTGGAACTCCATAGATCGATCCGGAACAAATTGAATTTGATAATACCAGTCACGACCCGAGCTGATACTGATAAAAATCAGATTCAGAGCGAACATAATATTCCTGGAACTCCATCGATCCATCCGGAATAAATTGAAACTGATAACACCAGTCACGGCGCGAGTCAATACTGATCAAAATCAAATTCAGAGCGAGCATAATATTCCTGGAACTCCATAGATCGATCCGGAACAAATTGAATTTGATAATACCAGTCACGACCCGAGCTGATACTGATAAAAATCAGATTCAGAGCGAACATAATATTCCTGGAACTCCATCGATCCATCCGGAATAAATTGAAACTGATAACACCAGTCACGGCGCGAGTCAATACTGATCAAAATCAAATTCAGAGCGAGCATAATATTCCTGGAACTCCATAGATCGATCCGGAACAAATTGAATTTGATAATACCAGTCACGACCCGAGCTGATACTGATAAAAATCAGATTCAGAGCGAAATTAAGGAAACAAAACTAGGATTAACCCAAAATTGGATTATATATAAATCGAAACTCAACCGAGTTCGATAGAAATTTGATCCAATATTAGTTAAGTTAATATATAAAACGCAACTCCTTTTCCTGGAACCTCCCGACTTCAACCATTATGGGAAATTCTGTGTGTGAACTAATCTCCAATCGTGAAATTCATAATGGGTCGTACACATGTTCCGCGGAAACTTGGGTCGCGTAAAACACGAACAAACGTTCTACCAAAAGTCTATTCAGTTCGGTCTTCTCTGGAATCCAGAACTTCCAATTCTAAAATCATCACCGGCCACTCGGTGACCGCAGTAAAATCGAACAGTAATCCTGAAGTTATCTCCAAACGGAGAAACTTACCAACCATCGTATCCGACGGTATATTGAGAAATCACCGCGTCTACATAGAAAGCGAAAAACCATCCGTCGAAAAAGCCAACGAGGAAGCTAGCACCGAGGACCGACCTGTCGACGAACAGATCGCGGAGGACGGCAACATTTCTGACGCCTCGACGGTGCTCTACCAGGACAGGCGGTCTGCGGCATCTTCTCCAGAATTGGTCATTGGCATCTAGCATCTTTAACCCGCTACGCCCAAAAGCTCATCACCTGCCACAAATCAAAAGGAAATAAGGTACGTATTATTACAAAATTAAAATCCAAAAATATATAAAAATCACACTCATCCAGTGTAGCTCCGATCCCTGACCGGCGCATTCCGGTTTAAACCTTGGAGCATCTCATATAATCCGTTACGAATCGATCACACGTTGATCCGGGATTTTTCCGAAAAATAAAAAGGGAAAATCATCAAATAATCAAACAAATAAAAATCGCGACGTAACATCATTATATTTCCTTATAAAGCGACTTTGCACTCGTTGGGGCGTGTTTGGCGTCTGTAAACGCATGAATCTTGCGTATTTGCATAGAATGAACTGTTTTTGATCTCATAATATGAGCTGGAATTCCTACAGCGAGCGTAAAACTCAATCGTTCGATTTCGTTATAAAGCGACTTTAAATTTGTTTGGGGCTTGTTTGGCGGCTCGAAACGCATGAATCTTGCGTATTTGCATAGGATGAAATGTTTTTGATCTCATAATATGAGCTGGAATTCCTACAGCGAGCGCAAAACTCAATCGTTCGATTTCGTCATAAAGCGACTTTAAATTCGTTTGGGGCTTGTTTGGCGGCTCGAAACGCATGAATCTTGCGTATTTGCATAACATGAAGTGTTTTTGATTTCATAACACGCGCTGGAACTCCTACAGCGAGCGCAAAATTCTATCATTAGATTTCGTTATAAAGCGACTTTAAATTCGTTTGGGGCTTGTTTGGTGGCTCGAAACGCATGCATCTGGCGTATTTGCATAGATTGAAGAGTTTTTGACCTTTCAATACGAGCTGGAACTCCTACAGCGAGCGCAAAACTCAATCGTTCGATTTCGTCATAAAGCGACTTTGCACTCGTTGGGGCGTGTTTGGCGGCTGTAAACGCATGAATCTTGCGTATTTGCATAGAATGAAGTGTTTTTGATCTCATAATATGAGCTGGAATTCCTACAGCGAGTGCAAAACTCAATCTTTCGATTTCGTTATAAAGCGACTTTAAATTCGTTTGGGGCTTGTTTGGTGGCTCGAAACGCATGAATCTGGCGTATTTGCATAGATTGAAGAGTTTTTGATCTCATAATACGAGCTGGAACTCCTACAGCGAGCGCAAAACTCAATGGTTCGATTTCGTTATAAAGCGACGTTGCATTCGTTTGGGGCGTGTTTGGCGGCACGGAACGTTTGAATCCTGAGTATTTGCATAGAACGAAGTGTTTTTGATCGCATAATACGAGCTGGAATGCCTGCTGCGATCGCAAAACTCAATCATTAGATTTCCTTGTAAAGCGACTTTGCATTCGTTTGGGGCGTGTGTAGCGGCTCGAACCGCATGAAGCTTGCGTATTTGCATAGAATGAAGTGTTTTTGATCTCATAATACGAGCTGGAACTCCTACAGCGAGCGCAAAACGCAATCGTTCGATTTCGTTATAAAGCGACTTTGCACTCGTTGCGGCGTGTTTGGCGGCTGTAAACGCATGAATCTTGCGTATTTGCATAGAATGAAGTGTTTTTGATCTCATAATATGAGCTGGAATTCCTACAGCGAGCGCAAAACTCAATCGTTCGATTTCGTCGTAAAGCGACTTTAAATTCGTTTGGGGCTTGTTTGGCGGCTCGAAACGCATGAATCATGCGTATTTGCATAACATGAAGTGTTTTTGATCTCATAACACGAGCTGGAACTCCTACAGCGAGCGCAAAACTCTATCATTAGATTTCGTTATAAAGCGACTTTAAATTCGTTTGGGGCTTGTTTGGTGGCTCGAAACGCATGAATCTGGCGTATTTGCATAGATTGAAGAGTTTTTGATCTTTCAATACGAGCTGGAACTCCTACAGCGAGCGCAAAACTCAATCGTTCGATTTCCTTATAAAGCGACGTTGCATTCGTTTGGGTCTTGTTTGGCGGCACGAAACGTTTGAATCCTGAGTATTTGCATAGTATGAAGTGTTTTTGATCGCATAATAGGAGCTGGAATGCCTGCTGCGATCGCAAAACTCAATCGTTCGATTTTGTTATAAGGCGACTTTAAATTCGTTTGGGGCGTGTTTGGCGGCTCGACACGCATGAATCTTGTGTATTTGCATAGAATGAAGGGTTTTTGTTCTTATAATAAGGGCTGAAACGCATACAGAGAGCGCAAAACTCAATCGTTCGATTTCGTTAGAAAGCGACTTTGCATTCGTTTGGGGCTTGTTTGGCGGCTCGAAACGCATGAACCCTGAGTATTTGCATAGAATGAAGTGTTTTTGATCGCATAATACGAGCTGGAATGCCTGCTGCGATCGCAAAACTCGATCGTTCGATTTCGTTACAAAGCGACTTTTCATTCGTTTGGGGCTTGTTTGGCGGCTCGAAACGCATGAATCTTGCTCATTTGCATAGAATGAAGTGTTTTGATCTCATAATACGAGCTGGAACTCCTACAGCGAGCGCAAAACTCAATCGTTCGATTTCGTTATAAAGCGACGTTGCATTCGTTTGGGGCTTGTTTGGCGGCACGGAACGTTTGAATCCTGAGTATTTGCATAGAATGAAGTGTTTTTGATCTCATAATATGAGCTGGAATGCCTGCTGCGATCACAAAACTCAATCGTTCGATTCCGTTATAAAGCGACTTTTCATTCGTTTGGGGCTTGTTTGGCGGCACGAAACGCATGAACCTTGCGTATTTGCATAGAATGAAGTGTTTTTGATCTCATAACACGAGCTGGAACTGCTACAGCGAGCGCAAAACTCAATCATTAGATTTCCTTATGAAGCGACTTTGCATTCGTTTGGGGCGTGTTTAGTGGCTCGAAACGCATGAATCTTGCGTATTTGCATAGAATGAAATGTTTTTGATCTCATAATACGAGCTGGAACTCCTACAGCGAGCGAAAAACTCAATCGTTCGATTTCGTTATAAAGCGACGTTGCATTCGTTTGGGGCTTGTTTGGCGGCACGGAACGTTTGAATCCTGAGTATTTGCATAGAACGAAGTGTTTTTGATCGCATAATACGAGCTGGAATGCCTGCTGCGATCGCAAAACTCAATCGTTCGATTTCGTTATAAACCGACTTTGCATTCGATTGGGGCGTGTTTGGCGGCTCGAAACGCATGAATCTTGCATATTTGCATAGAATGAAGTGTTTTTGATCTTATAATACGGGCTGAAACGTCTACAGCGAGCGCAAAACTCAATCGTTCGATTTCGTTATAAAGCGACTTTAAATTCGTTTGGGACGTGTTTGGCGGCTCGAAACGCGTGAATCTTGCGTATTTGCATTGGATGAAGTGTTTTTGATCTCATAACACGAGCTGGAACTGCTACAGCGAGCGCAAAACACAATCATTAGATTTCCTTATAAAGCGACTTTGCATTCGTTTGGGGCGTGTTTAGCGGCTCGAACCGCATGAATCTTGCATATTTGCATAGAATGAAGTGTTTTTGATCTCATAATACGAGCTGGAACTCCTACAGCGAGCGGTAAACTCAATCGTTCGATTTCGTTATAAAGCGACTTTGCACTCGTTACGGCGTGTTTGGCGGCTGTAAACGCATGAATCTTGCGTATTTGCATAGAATGAAGTGTTTTTGATCTCATAATACGAGCTGGAATGCCTGCTCCGATCGCAAAACTCAATCATTAGATTTCCTTGTAAAGCGACTTTGCCTTCGTTTGCGGCGTGTTTAGCGGCTCGAACCGCATGAATCTTGCATATTTGCATAGAATAAAGTGTTTTTGATCTCATAATACGAGCTGGAACTCCTACAGCGAGCGCAAAACTCAATCTTTCGATTTCGTTATAAAGCGACTTTGCACTCGTTGGGGCGTGTTTGGCGGCTCGAAACGCATGAATCTTGCGTATTTGCATAGAATGAAGTGTTTTTGATCGCATATTACGAGCTGGAATGCCTGCTGCGATCACAAAACTCAATCGTTCGATTTCGTTATAAAGCGACGTTGCATTCGTTTGGGGCTTGTTTGGCGGCACGGAACGTTTGAATCCTGAGTATTTGCATAGAACGAAGTGTTTTTGATCGCATAATACGAGCTGGAATGCCTGCTGCGATCGCAAAACTCAATCGTTCGATTTCGTTATAAACCGACTTTGCATTCGATTGGGGCGTGTTTGGCGGCTCGAAACGCATGAATCTTGCGTATTTCCATAGGATGAAGTGTTTTTAATCTCATAACACGAGCTGGAACTGCTACAGCGAGCGCAAAACTCAATCATTAGATTTCCTTATAAAGCGACTTTGCATTCGTTTGCGGCGTGTTTAGCGGCTCGAACCGCATGAATCTTGCGTATTTGCATAGAATGAAGTATTTTTGATCTCATAATACGAGCTGGAACTCCTACAGCGAGCGCAAAACTCAATCGTTCGATTTCGTTATAAAACGACTTTGCACTCGTTGGGGCGTGTTTGGCGGCTGTAAACGCATGAATCTTGCGTATTTGCATAGAATGAAGTGTTTTTGATCGCATATTACGAGCTGGAATGCCTGCTGCGATCACAAAACTCAATCGTTCGATTTCGTTATAAAGTGACTTTTCATTCGTTTGGGGCTTGTTTGGCGGCACGAAACGCATGAACCTTGCGTATTTGCATAGAATGAAGTGTTTTTGATCTCATAACACGAGCTGGAACTGCTACAGCGAGCGCAAAACTCAATCGTTCGATTTCGTTATAAAGCGACTTTGCACTCGTTGGGGCGTGTTTGGCGGCTGTAAACGCATGAATCTTGCGTATTTGCATAGAATGAAGTGTTTTTGATCTCATAATACGAGCTGGAACTCCTACAGCGAGCGCAAAACTCAATCGTTCGATTTCGTTATAAAGCGACGTTGCATTCGTTTGGGGCTTGTTTGGCGGCACGGAACGTTTGAATATTGAGTATTTGCATAGAACGAAGTGTTTTTGATCGCATAATACGAGCTGGAATGCCTGCTGCGATCGCAAAACTCAATCGTTCGATTTCGTTATAAACCGACTTTGCATTCGATTGGGGCGTGTTTGGCGGCTCGAAACGCATGAATCTTGCGTATTTCCATAGGATGAAGTGTTTTTAATCTCATAACACGAGCTGGAACTGCTACAGCGAGCGCAAAACTCAATCATTAGATTTCCTTATAAAGCGACTTTGCATTCGTTTGGGGCTTGTTTGGCGGCTCGAACCGCATGAACCTTGCGTATTTGCATAGAATGAAGTGTTTTTGATCTCATAACACGAGCTGGAACTGCTACAGCGAGCGCAAAACTCAATCGTTCGATTTCGTTATAAAGCGACTTTGCACTCGTTGGGGCGTGTTTGGCGGCTGTAAACGCATGAATGTTGCGTATTTGCATAGAATGAAGTGTTTTTGATCTCATAATACGAGCTGGAACTCCTACAGCGAGCGCAAAACTCAATCGTTCGATTTCGTTATAAAGCGACGTTGCATTCGTTTGGGGCTTGTTTGGCGGCACGGAACGTTTGAATCCTGAGTATTTGCATAGAACGAAGTGTTTTTGATCGCATAATACGAGCTGGAATGCCTGCTGCGATCGCAAAACTCAATCGTTCGATTTCGTTATAAACCGACTTTGCATTCGATTGGGGCGTGTTTGGCGGCTCGAAACGCATGAATCTTGCGTATTTGCATAGGATGAAGTGTTTTTAATCTCATAACACGAGCTGGAACTGCTACAGCGAGCGCAAAACTCAATCATTAGATTTCCTTATAAAGCGACTTTGCATTCGTTTGCGACGTGTTTAGTGGCTCCAACCGCATGAATCTTGCGTATTTGCATAGAATGAAGTATTTTTGATCTCATAATACGAGCTGGAACTCCTACAGCGAGCGCAAAACTCAATCGTTCGATTTCGTTATAAAACGACTTTGCACTCGTTGGGGCGTGTTTGGCGGCTGTAAACGCATGAATCTTGCGTATTTGCATAGAATGAAGTGTTTTTGATCGCATATTACGAGCTGGAATGCCTGCTGCGATCACAAAACTCAATCGTTCGATTTCGTTATAAAGCGACTTTTCATTCGTTTGGGGCTTGTTTGGCGGCACGAAACGCATGAACCTTGCGTATTTGCATAGAATGAAATGTTTTTGATCTCATAACACGAGCTGGAACTGCTACAGCGAGCGCAAAACTCAATCATTAGATTTCCTTATGAAGCGACTTTGCATTCGTTTGGGGCGTGGTTAGTGGCTCGAAACGCATGAATCTTGCGTATTTGCATAGAATGAAATGTTTTTGATCTCCTAATACGAGCTGGAACTCCTACAGCGAGCGCAAAACTCAATCGTTCGATTTCGTTATAAAGCGACGTTGCATTCGTTTGGGGCTTGTTTGGCGGCACGGAACGTTTGAATCCTGAGTATTTGCATAGAACGAAGTGTTTTTGATCGCATAATACGAGCTGGAATGCCTGCTGCGATCGCAAAACTCAATCGTTCGATTTCGTTATAAACCGACTTTGCATTCGATTGGGGCGTGTTTGGCGGCTCGAAACGCATGAATCTTGCGTATTTGCATAGAATGAAGTGTTTTTGATCTTATAATACGGGCTGAAACGTCTACAGCGAGCGCAAAACTCAATCGTTCGATTTCGTTATAAAGCGACTTTAAATTCGTTTGGGGCGTGTTTGGCGGCTCGAAACGCATGAATCTTGCGTATTTCCATAGGATGAAGTGTTTTTAATCTCATAACACGAGCTGGAACTGCTACAGCGAGCGCAAAACTCAATCATTAGATTTCCTTATAAAGCGACTTTGCATTCGTTTGCGGCGTGTTTAGCGGCTCCAACCGCATGAATCTTGCGTATTTGCATAGAATGAAATGTTTTTGATCTCCTAATACGAGCTGGAACTCCTACAGCGAGCGCAAAACTCAATCGTTCGATTTCGTTATAAAGCGACGTTGCATTCGTTTGGGGCTTGTTTGGCGGCACGGAACGTTTGAATCCTGAGTATTTGCATAGAACGAAGTGTTTTTGATCGCATAATACGAGCTGGAATGCCTGCTGGGATCGCAAAACTCAATCGTTCGATTTCGTTATAAACCGACTTTGCATTCGATTGGGGCGTGTTTGGCGGCTCGAAACGCATGAATCTTGCGTATTTGCATAGAATGAAGTGTTTTTTATCTTATAATACGGGCTGAAACGTCTACAGCGAGCGCAAAACTCAATCGTTCGATTTCGTTATAAAGCGACTTTAAATTCGTTTGGGGCGTGTTTGGCGGCTCGAAACGCATGAATCTTGCGTATTTGCATAGGATGAAGTGTTTTTGATCTCATAAAACGAGCTGGAACTGCTACAGCGAGCGCAAAACTCAATCATTAGATTTCCTTATAAAGCGACTTTGCATTCGTTTGCGGCGTGTTTAGCGGCTCGAACCGCATGAATCTTGCGTATTTGTATAGAATGAAGTATTTTTGATCTCATAATACGAGCTGGAACTCCTACAGCGAGCGCAAAACTCAATCGTTCGATTTCGTTATAAAGCGACTTTACATTCGTTTGGGGCGTGTTTAGCGGCTCGAACCGCATGAATCTTGCGTATTTGCATAGAATGAAGTGTTTTTGACCTCATAATACGAGCTGGAACTCCTACAGCGAGCGCAAAACTCAATCGTTCGATTTCGTTATAAAGCGACGTTGCATTCGTTTGGGGCTTGTTTGGCGGCACGGAACGTTTGAATCCTGAGTATTTGCATAGAACGAAGTGTTTTTGATCGCATAATACGAGCTGGAATGCCTGCTGCGATCGCAAAACTCAATCGTTCGATTTCGTTATAAACCGACTTTGCATTCGATTGGGGCGTGTTTGGCGGCTCGAAACGCATGAATCTTGCGTATTTCCATAGGATGAAGTGTTTTTAATCTCATAACACGAGCTGGAACTGCTACAGCGAGCGCAAAACTCAATCATTAGATTTCCTTATAAAGCGACTTTGCATTCGTTTGCGGCGTGTTTAGCGGCTCGAACCGCATGAATCTTGCGTATTTGCATAGAATGAAGTATTTTTGATCTCATAATACGAGCTGGAACTCCTACAGCGAGCGCAAAACTCAATCGTTCGATTTCGTTATAAAACGACTTTGCACTCGTTGGGGCGTGTTTGGCGGCTGTAAACGCATGAATCTTGCGTATTTGCATAGAATGAAGTGTTTTTGATCGCATATTACGAGCTGGAATGCCTGCTGCGATCACAAAACTCAATCGTTCGATTTCGTTATAAAGTGACTTTTCATTCGTTTGGGGCTTGTTTGGCGGCACGAAACGCATGAACCTTGCGTATTTGCATAGAATGAAGTGTTTTTGATCTCATAACACGAGCTGGAACTGCTACAGCGAGCGCAAAACTCAATCGTTCGATTTCGTTATAAAGCGACTTTGCACTCGTTGGGGCGTGTTTGGCGGCTGTAAACGCATGAATCTTGCGTATTTGCATAGAATGAAGTGTTTTTGATCTCATAATACGAGCTGGAACTCCTACAGCGAGCGCAAAACTCAATCGTTCGATTTCGTTATAAAGCGACGTTGCATTCGTTTGGGGCTTGTTTGGCGGCACGGAACGTTTGAATATTGAGTATTTGCATAGAACGAAGTGTTTTTGATCGCATAATACGAGCTGGAATGCCTGCTGCGATCGCAAAACTCAATCGTTCGATTTCGTTATAAACCGACTTTGCATTCGATTGGGGCGTGTTTGGCGGCTCGAAACGCATGAATCTTGCGTATTTCCATAGGATGAAGTGTTTTTAATCTCATAACACGAGCTGGAACTGCTACAGCGAGCGCAAAACTCAATCATTAGATTTCCTTATAAAGCGACTTTGCATTCGTTTGGGGCTTGTTTGGCGGCTCGAACCGCATGAACCTTGCGTATTTGCATAGAATGAAGTGTTTTTGATCTCATAACACGAGCTGGAACTGCTACAGCGAGCGCAAAACTCAATCGTTCGATTTCGTTATAAAGCGACTTTGCACTCGTTGGGGCGTGTTTGGCGGCTGTAAACGCATGAATGTTGCGTATTTGCATAGAATGAAGTGTTTTTGATCTCATAATACGAGCTGGAACTCCTACAGCGAGCGCAAAACTCAATCGTTCGATTTCGTTATAAAGCGACGTTGCATTCGTTTGGGGCTTGTTTGGCGGCACGGAACGTTTGAATCCTGAGTATTTGCATAGAACGAAGTGTTTTTGATCGCATAATACGAGCTGGAATGCCTGCTGCGATCGCAAAACTCAATCGTTCGATTTCGTTATAAACCGACTTTGCATTCGATTGGGGCGTGTTTGGCGGCTCTAAACGCATGAATCTTGCGTATTTGCATAGGATGAAGTGTTTTTGATCTCATAACACGAGCTGGAACTGCTACAGCGAGCGCAAAACTCAATCATTAGATTTCCTTATAAAGCGACTTTGCATTCGTTTGCGACGTGTTTAGTGGCTCCAACCGCATGAATCTTGCGTATTTGCATAGAATGAAGTATTTTTGATCTCATAATACGAGCTGGAACTCCTACAGCGAGCGCAAAACTCAATCGTTCGATTTCGTTATAAAACGACTTTGCACTCGTTGGGGCGTGTTTGGCGGCTGTAAACGCATGAATCTTGCGTATTTGCATAGAATGAAGTGTTTTTGATCGCATATTACGAGCTGGAATGCCTGCTGCGATCACAAAACTCAATCGTTCGATTTCGTTATAAAGCGACTTTTCATTCGTTTGGGGCTTGTTTGGCGGCACAAAACGCATGAACCTTGCGTATTTGCATAGAATGAAATGTTTTTGATCTCATAACACGAGCTGGAACTGCTACAGCGAGCGCAAAACTCAATCATTAGATTTCCTTATGAAGCGACTTTGCATTCGTTTGGGGCGTGGTTAGTGGCTCGAAACGCATGAATCTTGCGTATTTGCATAGAATGAAATGTTTTTGATCTCCTAATACGAGCTGGAACTCCTACAGCGAGCGCAAAACTCAATCGTTCGATTTCGTTATAAAGCGACGTTGCATTCGTTTGGGGCTTGTTTGGCGGCACGGAACGTTTGAATCCTGAGTATTTGCATAGAACGAAGTGTTTTTGATCGCATAATACGAGCTGGAATGCCTGCTGCGATCGCAAAACTCAATCGTTCGATTTCGTTATAAACCGACTTTGCATTCGATTGGGGCGTGTTTGGCGGCTCGAAACGCATGAATCTTGCGTATTTGCATAGAATGAAGTGTTTTTGATCTTATAATACGGGCTGAAACGTCTACAGCGAGCGCAAAACTCAATCGTTCGATTTCGTTATAAAGCGACTTTAAATTCGTTTGGGGCGTGTTTGGCGGCTCGAAACGCATGAATCTTGCGTATTTCCATAGGATGAAGTGTTTTTAATCTCATAACACGAGCTGGAACTGCTACAGCGAGCGCAAAACTCAATCATTAGATTTCCTTATAAAGCGACTTTGCATTCGTTTGCGGCGTGTTTAGCGGCTCCAACCGCATGAATCTTGCGTATTTGCATAGAATGAAATGTTTTTGATCTCCTAATACGAGCTGGAACTCCTACAGCGAGCGCAAAACTCAATCGTTCGATTTCGTTATAAAGCGACGTTGCATTCGTTTGGGGCTTGTTTGGCGGCACGGAACGTTTGAATCCTGAGTATTTGCATAGAACGAAGTGTTTTTGATCGCATAATACGAGCTGGAATGCCTGCTGGGATCGCAAAACTCAATCGTTCGATTTCGTTATAAACCGACTTTGCATTCGATTGGGGCGTGTTTGGCGGCTCGAAACGCATGAATCTTGCGTATTTGCATAGAATGAAGTGTTTTTTATCTTATAATACGGGCTGAAACGTCTACAGCGAGCGCAAAACTCAATCGTTCGATTTCGTTATAAAGCGACTTTAAATTCGTTTGGGGCGTGTTTGGCGGCTCGAAACGCATGAATCTTGCGTATTTGCATAGGATGAAGTGTTTTTGATCTCATAAAACGAGCTGGAACTGCTACAGCGAGCGCAAAACTCAATCATTAGATTTCCTTATAAAGCGACTTTGCATTCGTTTGCGGCGTGTTTAGCGGCTCGAACCGCATGAATCTTGCGTATTTGTATAGAATGAAGTATTTTTGATCTCATAATACGAGCTGGAACTCCTACAGCGAGCGCAAAACTCAATCGTTCGATTTCGTTATAAAGCGACTTTACATTCGTTTGGGGCGTGTTTAGCGGCTCGAACCGCATGAATCTTGCGTATTTGCATAGAATGAAGTGTTTTTGACCTCATAATACGAGCTGGAACTCCTACAGCGAGCGCAAAACTCAATCGTTCGATTTCGTTATAAAGCGACGTTGCATTCGTTTGGGGCTTGTTTGGCGGCACGGAACGTTTGAATCCTGAGTATTTGCATAGAACGAAGTGTTTTTGATCGCATAATACGAGCTGGAATGCCTGCTGCGATCGCAAAACTCAATCGTTCGATTTCGTTATAAACCGACTTTGCATTCGATTGGGGCGTGTTTGGCGGCTCGAAACGCATGAATCTTGCGTATTTGCATAGAATGAAGTGTTTTTGATCTTATAATACGGGCTGAAACGTCTACAGCGAGCGCAAAATTCAATCGTTCGATTTCGTTATAAAGCGACTTTAAATTCGTTTGGGACGTGTTTGGCGGCTCGAAACGCGTGAATCTTGCGTATTTGCATAGGATGAAGTGTTTTTGATCTCATAACACGAGCTGGAACTGCTACAGCGAGCGCAAAATTCAATCATTAGATTTCCTTATAAAGCGACTTAGCATTCGTTTGGGGCGTGTTTAGCGGCTCGAACCGCATGAATCTTGCGTATTTGCATAGAATGAAGTGTTTTTGATCTCATAATACGAGCTGGAACTCCTACAGCGAGCGCAAAACTCAATCATTAGATTTCCTTGTAAAGCGACTTTGCATTCGTTTGCGGCGTGTTTAGCGGCTCGAACCGCATGAATCTTGCGTATTTGCATAGAATAAAGTGTTTTTGATCTCATAATACGAGCTGGAACTCCTACAGCGAGCGCAAAACTCAATCGTTCGATTTCGTTATAAAGCGACTTTGCATTCGTTTGGGGCTTGTTTGGTGGCACGAAACGCATGAATCTGGCGTATTTGCATATAATGAATTGTTTTTGATGTTATAATACGGCATGAAACTCTTACAGCGAGCGCAAAACTCAATCGTTCGATTTCATTATAAAGCGACTTTAAATTCGTTTGGGGCTTGTTTGTTGGCCCAAAACTCATGAATCTTGCGTATTTGCATAGAATGAAGTGTTTTTGATCTCATAATACGAGCTGGAACTCCTACAGCGAGCGCAAATCTCAATCGTTCGATTTCGTTATAAAGCGACGTTGCATTCGTTTGGGGCTTGTTTGGCGGCACGGAACGTTTGAATCCTGAGTATTTGCATAGAATGAAGTGTTCTTGATCTCATAATATGAGCTGGAATTCCTACAGCGAGCGCAAAACTCAATCGTTCGATTTCGTTATAAAGCGACTTTAAATTCGTTTGGGGCTTGTTTGGTGGCTCGAAACGCATGAATCTGGCGTATTTGCAAAGATTGAAGAGTCTTTGATGTCATAATACGAGCTGGAACTCCTACAGCGAGCGCAAAACTCAATCGTTCGATTTCGTTATAAAGCGACGTTGCATTCGTTTGGGGCTTGTTTGGCGGCACGGAACGTTTGAATCCTGAGTATTTGCATAGAACGAAGTGTTTTTGATCGCATAATACGAGCTGGAATGCCTGCTGCGATCGCAAAACTCAATCATTAGATTTCCTTGTAAAGCGACTTTGCATTCGTTTGGGGCGTGTTTAGCGGCTCGAACCGCATGAATCTTGCGTATTTGCATAGGATGAAGTGTTTTTGATCTCATAACACGAGCTGGAACTCCTACAGCGAGCGCAAAACTCAATCGTTCGATTTCGTTATAAAGCGACTTTGCACTCGTTGGGGCGTGTTTGGCGGCTGTAAACGCATGAATCTTGCGTATTTGCATACAATGAACTGTTTTTGATCTCATAATATGAGCTGGAATTCCTATAGCGAGCGCAAAACTCAATCGTTCGATTTCGTTATAAAGCGACTTTAAATTCGTTTGGGGCTTGTTTGGCGGCTCGAAACGCATGAATCTTGCGTATTTCCATAGAATGAAGTGTTTTTGATCTCATAAAACGAGCTGGAACTGCTACAGCGAGCGCAAAACTCAATCATTAGATTTCCTTATAAAGCGACTTTGCATTCGTTTGCGGCGTGTTTAGCGGCTCGAACCGCATGAATCTTGCGTATTTGTATAGAATGAAGTATTTTTGATCTCATAATACGAGCTGGAACTCCTACAGCGAGCGCAAAACTCAATCGTTCGATTTCGTTATAAAGCGACTTTACATTCGTTTGGGGCGTGTTTGGCGGCTCGAACCGCATGAATCTTGCGTATTTGCATAGAATGAAGTGTTTTTGACCTCATAATACGAGCTGGAACTCCTACAGCGAGCGCAAAACTCAATCGTTCGATTTCGTTATAAAGCGACGTTGCATTCGTTTGGGGCTTGTTTGGCGGCACGGAACGTTTGAATCCTGAGTATTTGCATAGAACGAAGTGTTTTTGATCGCATAATACGAGCTGGAATGCCTGCTGCGATCGCAAAACTCAATCGTTCGATTTCGTTATAAACCGACTTTGCATTCGATTGGGACGTGTTTGGCGGCTCGAAACGCATGAATCTTGCGTATTTGCATAGAATGAAGTGTTTTTGATCTTATAATACGGGCTGAAACGTCTACAGCGAGCGCAAAACTCAATCGTTCGATTTCGTTATAAAGCGACTTTAAATTCGTTTGGGACGTGTTTGGCGGCTCGAAACGCGTGAATCTTGCGTATTTGCATAGAATGAAGTGTTTTTGATCTCATAACACGAGCTGGAACTGCTACAGCGAGCGCAAAACTCAATCATTAGATTTCCTTATAAAGCGACTTTGCATTCGTTTAGGGCGTGTTTAGTGGCTCGAACCGCATGAATCTTGCGTATTTGCATAGAATGAAGTGTTTTTGATCTCATAATACGAGCTGGAACTCCTACAGTGAGCGTTAAACTCAATCGTTCGATTTCGTTATAAAGCGACTTTGCATTCGTTGGGGCGTGTTTGGCGGCTGTAAACGCATGAATCTTGCGTATTTGCATAGAATGAAGTGTTTCTGATCTTATAATACGGGCTGAAACGCCTACAGCGAGCGCAAAACTCAATCGTTCTATTTTGTTATAAACCGACGTTGCATTCGTTTGGGGCGTGTTTGGCGGCACGGAACGATTGAATCCTGAGTATTTGCATAGAACGAAGTGTTTTTGATCGCATAATACGAGCTGGAATGCCTGCTGCGATCGCAAAACTCAATCATTAGATTTCCTTGTAAAGCGACTTTGCATTCGTTTGCGGTGTGTTTAGCGGCTCGAACCGCATGAATCTTGCGTATTTGCATAGAATAAAGTGTTTTTGATCTCATAATATGAACTGGAACTCCTACAGCGAGCGCAATACTCAATCGTTCGATTTCGTTATAAAGCGACTTTGCATTCGTTTGGGGCTTGTTTGGTGGCACGAAACGCATGAATCTGGCGTATTTGCATATAATGCATTGTTTTTGATGTTATAATACGGCCTGAAACTCTTACAGCGAGCGCAAAACTCAATCGTTCGATTTCATTATAAAGCGACTTTAAATTCGTTTGGGGCTTGTTTGTTGGACCAAAACTCATGAATCTTGCGTATTTGCATAGAATGAAGTGTTTTTGATCTCATAATACGAGCTGGAACTCCTACAGCGAGCGCAAATCTCAATCGTTCGATTTCGTTATAAAGCGACGTTGCATTCGTTTGGGGCTTGTTTGGCGGCACGGAACGTTTGAATCCTGAGTATTTGCATAGAACGAAGTGTTTTTGATCGCATAATACGAGCTGGAATGCCTGCTGCGATCGCAAAACTCAATCGTTCGATTTCGTTATAAACCGACTTTGCATTCGATTGGGGCGTGTTTGGCGGCTCGAAACGCATGAATCTTGCGTATTTGCATAGAATGAAGTGTTTTTGATCTTATAATACGGGCTGAAACGTCTACAGCGAGCGCAAAATTCAATCGTTCGATTTCGTTATAAAGCGACTTTAAATTCGTTTGGGACGTGTTTGGCGGCTCGAAACGCGTGAATCTTGCGTATTTGCATAGGATGAAGTGTTTTTGATCTCATAACACGAGCTGGAACTGCTACAGCGAGCGCAAAACTCAATCATTAGATTTCCTTATAAAGCGACTTAGCATTCGTTTGGGGCGTGTTTAGCGGCTCGAACCGCATGAATCTTGCGTATTTGCATAGAATGAAGTGTTTTTGATCTCATAATACGAGCTGGAACTCCTACAGCGAGCGTTAAACTCAATCGTTCGATTTCGTTATAAAGCGACTTTGCATTCGTTGGGGCGTGTTTGGCGGCTGTAAACGCATGAATCTTGCGTATTTGCATAGAATGAAGTGTTTTTGATCGTATAATACGGGCTGAAACGCCTACAGCGAGCGCGAAACTCAATCGTTCTATTTTGTTATAAACCGACGTTGCATTCGTTTGGGGCGTGTTTGGCGGCACGGAACGTTAGAATCCTGAGTATTTGCATAGAACGAAGTGTTTTTGATCGCATAATACGAGCTGGAATGCCTGCTGCGATCGCAAAACTCAATCATTAGATTTCCTTGTAAAGCGACTTTGCATTCGTTTGCGGCGTGTTTAGCGGCTCGAACCGCATGAATCTTGCGTATTTGCATAGAATAAAGTGTTTTTGATCTCATAATACGAGCTGGAACTCCTACAGCGAGCGCAAAACTCAATCGTTCGATTTCGTTATAAAGCGACTTTGCATTCGTTTGGGGCTTGTTTGGTGGCTCGAAACGCATGAATCTGGCGTATTTGCATATAATGAATTGTTTTTGATGTTACAATACGGCCTGAAACTCTTACAGCGAGGGCAAAACTCAATCGTTCGATTTCATTATAAAGCGACTTTAAATTCGTTTGGGGCTTGTTTGTCGGCCCTAAACTCATGAATCTTGCGTATTTGCATAGAATGAAGTGTTTTTGATCTCATAATACGAGCTGGAACTCCTACAGCGAGCGCAAAACTCAATCGTTCGATTTCGTTATAAAGCGACGTTGCATTCGTTTGGGGCTTGTTTGGCGGCACGAAACGTTTGAATCCTGAGTATTTGCATAGAATAAAGTGTTTTTGATCGCATAATACGTGCTGGAATGCCTGCTGCGATCGCAAAAGTCACTAGTTCGATTTCGTTATAAAACGACTTTGCATTCGTTTGGGGCGTGTTTGGCGGCTCGAAACGCATGAATCTTGCGTATTTGTATAGAATGAAGTGATTTTGATCTTATAATACGGGCTGAAACGCATACAGCGAGCGCAAAACTCAATCGTTCGATTTCGTTATAAAGCGACTTTGCACTCGTTGGGGCGTGTTTGGCGGCTCTAAACGCATGAATCTTGCGTATTTGCATAGAATGAAGTGTTTTTGATCTCATAACACGAGCTGGAACTCCTACAGCGAGCGCAAAACTCAATCGATCGATTTCGTTATAAAGCGACTTTGCACTCGTTGGGGCTTGTTTGGCGGCTCGAAACGCATGAATCTTGCGTATTCGCATAGGATGAAGTGTTTTTGTTCTCATAACACGAGCTGGAACTGCTACAGCGAGGGCAAAACTCAATCATTAGATTTCCTTGTAAAGCGACTTTGCATTTGTTTGCGGCGTGTTTAGCGGCTCGAACCGCATGAATCTTGCGTATTTGCATAGAATGAAGTGTTTTTGATCTCATAATATGAGCTGGAATTCCTACAGCGAGCGCAAAACTCAATCGTTCGATTTCGTTATAAAGCGACTTTAAATTCGTTTGGGGCTTGTTTGGCGGCTCGAAACGCGTGAATCTTGCGTATTTGCATAGGATGAAGTGTTTTTGATCTCATAACACGAGCTGGAACTGCTACAGCGAGCGCAAAACTCAATCATTAGATTTCCTTATAAAGCGACTTAGCATTCGTTTGGGGCGTGTTTAGCGGCTCGAACCGCATGAATCTTGCGTATTTGCATAGAATGAAGTGTTTTTGATCTCATAATACGAGCTGGAACTCCTACAGCGAGCGTTAAACTCAATCGTTCGATTTCGTTATAAAGCGACTTTGCATTCGTTGGGGCGTGTTTGGCGGCTGTAAACGCATGAATCTTGCGTATTTGCATAGAATGAAGTGTTTTTGATCTTATAATACGGGCTGAAACGCCTACAGCGAGCGCGAAACTCAATCGTTCTATTTTGTTATAAACCGACGTTGCATTCGTTTGGGGCGTGTTTGGCGGCACGGAACGTTTGAATCCTGAGTATTTGCATAGAACGAAGTGTTCTTGATCGCATAATACGAGCTGGAATGCCTGCTGCGATCGCAAAACTCAATCATTAGATTTCCTTGTAAAGCGACTTTGCATTCGTTTGGGGCGTGTTTAGCGGCTCGAACCGCATGAATCTTGCGTATTTGCATAGAATAAAGTGTTTTTGATCTCATAATACGAGCTGGAACTCCTACAGCGAGCGCAAAACTCAATCGTTCGATTTCGTTATAAAGCGACTTTGCATTCGTTTGGGGCTTGTTTGGTGGCTCGAAACGCATGAATCTGGCGTATTTGCATATAATGAATTGTTTTTGATGTTACAATACGGCCTGAAACTCTTACAGCGAAGGCAAAACTCAATCGTTCGATTTCATTATAAAGCGACTTTAAATTCGTTTGGGGCTTGTTTGTCGGCCCTAAACTCATGAATCTTGCGTATTTGCATAGAATGAAGTGTTTTTGATCGCATAATACGAGCTGGAATGCCTGCTGCGATCGCAAAACTCAATCATTAGATTTCCTTGTAAAGCGACTTTGCATTCGTTTGCGGCGTGTTTAGCGGCTCGAACCGCATGAATCTTGCGTATTTGCATAGAATAAAGTGTTTTTGATCTCATAATACGAGCTGGAACTCCTACAGCGAGCGCAAAACTCAATCGTTCGATTTCGTTATAAAGCGACTTTGCATTCGTTTGGGGCTTGTTTGGTGGCTCGAAACGCATGAATCTGGCGTATTTGCATATAATGAATTGTTTTTGATGTTACAATACGGCCTGAAACTCTTACAGCGAGGGCAAAACTCAATCGTTCGATTTCATTATAAAGCGACTTTAAATTCGTTTGGGGCTTGTTTGTCGGCCCTAAACTCATGAATCTTGCGTATTTGCATAGAATGAAGTGTTTTTGATCTCATAATACGAGCTGGAACTCCTACAGCGAGCGCAAAACTCAATCGTTCGATTTCGTTATAAAGCGACGTTGCATTCGTTTGGGGCTTGTTTGGCGGCACGAAACGTTTGAATCCTGAGTATTTGCATAGAATAAAGTGTTTTTGATCGCATAATACGTGCTGGAATGCCTGCTGCGATCGCAAAAGTCACTAGTTCGATTTCGTTATAAAACGACTTTGCATTCGTTTGGGGCGTGTTTGGCGGCTCGAAACGCATGAATCTTGCGTATTTGTATAGAATGAAGTGATTTTGATCTTATAATACGGGCTGAAACGCATACAGCGAGCGCAAAACTCAATCGTTCGATTTCGTTATAAAGCGACTTTGCATTCGTTGGGGCGTGTTTGGCGGCTGTAAACGCATGAATCTTGCGTATTTGCATAGAATGAAGTGTTTCTGATCTTATAATACGGGCTGAAACGCCTACAGCGAGCGCAAAACTCAATCGTTCTATTTTGTTATAAACCGACGTTGCATTCGTTTGGGGCGTGTTTGGCGGCACGGAACGATTGAATCCTGAGTATTTGCATAGAACGAAGTGTTTTTGATCGCATAATACGAGCTGGAATGCCTGCTGCGATCGCAAAACTCAATCATTAGATTTCCTTGTAAAGCGACTTTGCATTCGTTTGCGGTGTGTTTAGCGGCTCGAACCGCATGAATCTTGCGTATTTGCATAGAATAAAGTGTTTTTGATCTCATAATATGAACTGGAACTCCTACAGCGAGCGCAATACTCAATCGTTCGATTTCGTTATAAAGCGACTTTGCATTCGTTTGGGGCTTGTTTGGTGGCACGAAACGCATGAATCTGGCGTATTTGCATATAATGCATTGTTTTTGATGTTATAATACGGCCTGAAACTCTTACAGCGAGCGCAAAACTCAATCGTTCGATTTCATTATAAAGCGACTTTAAATTCGTTTGGGGCTTGTTTGTTGGACCAAAACTCATGAATCTTGCGTATTTGCATAGAATGAAGTGTTTTTGATCTCATAATACGAGCTGGAACTCCTACAGCGAGCGCAAATCTCAATCGTTCGATTTCGTTATAAAGCGACGTTGCATTCGTTTGGGGCTTGTTTGGCGGCACGGAACGTTTGAATCCTGAGTATTTGCATAGAACGAAGTGTTTTTGATCGCATAATACGAGCTGGAATGCCTGCTGCGATCGCAAAACTCAATCGTTCGATTTCGTTATAAACCGACTTTGCATTCGATTGGGGCGTGTTTGGCGGCTCGAAACGCATGAATCTTGCGTATTTGCATAGAATGAAGTGTTTTTGATCTTATAATACGGGCTGAAACGTCTACAGCGAGCGCAAAATTCAATCGTTCGATTTCGTTATAAAGCGACTTTAAATTCGTTTGGGACGTGTTTGGCGGCTCGAAACGCGTGAATCTTGCGTATTTGCATAGGATGAAGTGTTTTTGATCTCATAACACGAGCTGGAACTGCTACAGCGAGCGCAAAACTCAATCATTAGATTTCCTTATAAAGCGACTTAGCATTCGTTTGGGGCGTGTTTAGCGGCTCGAACCGCATGAATCTTGCGTATTTGCATAGAATGAAGTGTTTTTGATCTCATAATACGAGCTGGAACTCCTACAGCGAGCGTTAAACTCAATCGTTCGATTTCGTTATAAAGCGACTTTGCATTCGTTGGGGCGTGTTTGGCGGCTGTAAACGCATGAATCTTGCGTATTTGCATAGAATGAAGTGTTTTTGATCTTATAATACGGGCTGAAACGCCTACAGCGAGCGCGAAACTCAATCGTTCTATTTTGTTATAAACCGACGTTGCATTCGTTTGGGGCGTGTTTGGCGGCACGGAACGTTAGAATCCTGAGTATTTGCATAGAACGAAGTGTTTTTGATCGCATAATACGAGCTGGAATGCCTGCTGCGATCGCAAAACTCAATCATTAGATTTCCTTGTAAAGCGACTTTGCATTCGTTTGCGGCGTGTTTAGCGGCTCGAACCGCATGAATCTTGCGTATTTGCATAGAATGAAGTGTTTCTGATCTTATAATACGGGCTGAAACGCCTACAGCGAGCGCAAAACTCAATCGTTCTATTTTGTTATAAACCGACGTTGCATTCGTTTGGGGCGTGTTTGGCGGCACGGAACGATTGAATCCTGAGTATTTGCATAGAACGAAGTGTTTTTGATCGCATAATACGAGCTGGAATGCCTGCTGCGATCGCAAAACTCAATCATTAGATTTCCTTGTAAAGCGACTTTGCATTCGTTTGCGGTGTGTTTAGCGGCTCGAACCGCATGAATCTTGCGTATTTGCATAGAATAAAGTGTTTTTGATCTCATAATATGAACTGGAACTCCTACAGCGAGCGCAATACTCAATCGTTCGATTTCGTTATAAAGCGACTTTGCATTCGTTTGGGGCTTGTTTGGTGGCACGAAACGCATGAATCTGGCGTATTTGCATATAATGCATTGTTTTTGATGTTATAATACGGCCTGAAACTCTTACAGCGAGCGCAAAACTCAATCGTTCGATTTCATTATAAAGCGACTTTAAATTCGTTTGGGGCTTGTTTGTTGGACCAAAACTCATGAATCTTGCGTATTTGCATAGAATGAAGTGTTTTTGATCTCATAATACGAGCTGGAACTCCTACAGCGAGCGCAAAACTCAATCGTTCGATTTCGTTATAAAGCGACGTTGCATTCGTTTGGGGCTTGTTTGGCGGCACGGAACGTTTGAATCCTGAGTATTTGCATAGAACGAAGTGTTTTTGATCGCATAATACGAGCTGGAATGCCTGCTGCGATCGCAAAACTCAATCGTTCGATTTCGTTATAAACCGACTTTGCATTCGATTGGGGCGTGTTTGGCGGCTCGAAACGCATGAATCTTGCGTATTTGCATAGAATGAAGTGTTTTTGATCTTATAATACGGGCTGAAACGTCTACAGCGAGCGCAAAATTCAATCGTTCGATTTCGTTATAAAGCGACTTTAAATTCGTTTGGGACGTGTTTGGCGGCTCGAAACGCGTGAATCTTGCGTATTTGCATAGGATGAAGTGTTTTTGATCTCATAACACGAGCTGGAACTGCTACAGCGAGCGCAAAACTCAATCATTAGATTTCCTTATAAAGCGACTTAGCATTCGTTTGGGGCGTGTTTAGCGGCTCGAACCGCATGAATCTTGCGTATTTGCA
The DNA here is from genome assembly GCA_917499995.1 of Ichneumon xanthorius. Classification (NCBI taxonomy): domain Eukaryota; kingdom Metazoa; phylum Arthropoda; class Insecta; order Hymenoptera; family Ichneumonidae; genus Ichneumon; species Ichneumon xanthorius. The sequence goes on along the minus strand of OU824201.1, from coordinate 1,287,079 downwards.
TAGAATGAAGTGTTTTTGATCTCATAATACGAGCTGGAACTCCTACAGCGAGCGTTAAACTCAATCGTTCGATTTCGTTATAAAGCGACTTTGCATTCGTTGGGGCGTGTTTGGCGGCTGTAAACGCATGAATCTTGCGTATTTGCATAGAATGAAGTGTTTTTGATCTTATAATACGGGCTGAAACGCCTACAGCGAGCGCGAAACTCAATCGTTCTATTTTGTTATAAACCGACGTTGCATTCGTTTGGGGCGTGTTTGGCGGCACGGAACGTTAGAATCCTGAGTATTTGCATAGAACGAAGTGTTTTTGATCGCATAATACGAGCTGGAATGCCTGCTGCGATCGCAAAACTCAATCATTAGATTTCCTTGTAAAGCGACTTTGCATTCGTTTGCGGCGTGTTTAGCGGCTCGAACCGCATGAATCTTGCGTATTTGCATAGAATAAAGTGTTTTTGATCTCATAATACGAGCTGGAACTCCTACAGCGAGCGCAAAACTCAATCGTTCGATTTCGTTATAAAGCGACTTTGCATTCGTTTGGGGCTTGTTTGGTGGCTCGAAACGCATGAATCTGGCGTATTTGCATATAATGAATTGTTTTTGATGTTACAATACGGCCTGAAACTCTTACAGCGAGGGCAAAACTCAATCGTTCGATTTCATTATAAAGCGACTTTAAATTCGTTTGGGGCTTGTTTGTCGGCCCTAAACTCATGAATCTTGCGTATTTGCATAGAATGAAGTGTTTTTGATCTCATAATACGAGCTGGAACTCCTACAGCGAGCGCAAAACTCAATCGTTCGATTTCGTTATAAAGCGACGTTGCATTCGTTTGGGGCTTGTTTGGCGGCACGAAACGTTTGAATCCTGAGTATTTGCATAGAATAAAGTGTTTTTGATCGCATAATACGTGCTGGAATGCCTGCTGCGATCGCAAAAGTCACTAGTTCGATTTCGTTATAAAACGACTTTGCATTCGTTTGGGGCGTGTTTGGCGGCTCGAAACGCATGAATCTTGCGTATTTGTATAGAATGAAGTGATTTTGATCTTATAATACGGGCTGAAACGCATACAGCGAGCGCAAAACTCAATCGTTCGATTTCGTTATAAAGCGACTTTGCACTCGTTGGGGCGTGTTTGGCGGCTCTAAACGCATGAATCTTGCGTATTTGCATAGAATGAAGTGTTTTTGATCTCATAATACGAGCTGGAACTCCTACAGCGAGCGCAAAACTCAATCGATCGATTTCGTTATAAAGCGACTTTGCACTCGTTGGGGCTTGTTTGGCGGCTCGAAACGCATGAATCTTGCGTATTCGCATAGGATGAAGTGTTTTTGTTCTCATAACACGAGCTGGAACTGCTACAGCGAGGGCAAAACTCAATCATTAGATTTCCTTGTAAAGCGACTTTGCATTTGTTTGCGGCGTGTTTAGCGGCTCGAACCGCATGAATCTTGCGTATTTGCATAGAATGAAGTGTTTTTGATCTCATAATATGAGCTGGAATTCCTACAGCGAGCGCAAAACTCAATCGTTCGATTTCGTTATAAAGCGACTTTAAATTCGTTTGGGGCTTGTTTGGCGGCTCGAAACGCGTGAATCTTGCGTATTTGCATAGGATGAAGTGTTTTTGATCTCATAACACGAGCTGGAACTGCTACAGCGAGCGCAAAACTCAATCATTAGATTTCCTTATAAAGCGACTTAGCATTCGTTTGGGGCGTGTTTAGCGGCTCGAACCGCATGAATCTTGCGTATTTGCATAGAATGAAGTGTTTTTGATCTCATAATACGAGCTGGAACTCCTACAGCGAGCGTTAAACTCAATCGTTCGATTTCGTTATAAAGCGACTTTGCATTCGTTGGGGCGTGTTTGGCGGCTGTAAACGCATGAATCTTGCGTATTTGCATAGAATGAAGTGTTTTTGATCTTATAATACGGGCTGAAACGCCTACAGCGAGCGCGAAACTCAATCGTTCTATTTTGTTATAAACCGACGTTGCATTCGTTTGGGGCGTGTTTGGCGGCACGGAACGTTTGAATCCTGAGTATTTGCATAGAACGAAGTGTTCTTGATCGCATAATACGAGCTGGAATGCCTGCTGCGATCGCAAAACTCAATCATTAGATTTCCTTGTAAAGCGACTTTGCATTCGTTTGCGGCGTGTTTAGCGGCTCGAACCGCATGAATCTTGCGTATTTGCATAGAATAAAGTGTTTTTGATCTCATAATACGAGCTGGAACTCCTACAGCGAGCGCAAAACTCAATCGTTCGATTTCGTTATAAAGCGACTTTGCATTCGTTTGGGGCTTGTTTGGTGGCTCGAAACGCATGAATCTGGCGTATTTGCATATAATGAATTGTTTTTGATGTTACAATACGGCCTGAAACTCTTACAGCGAAGGCAAAACTCAATCGTTCGATTTCATTATAAAGCGACTTTAAATTCGTTTGGGGCTTGTTTGTCGGCCCTAAACTCATGAATCTTGCGTATTTGCATAGAATGAAGTGTTTTTGATCGCATAATACGAGCTGGAATGCCTGCTGCGATCGCAAAACTCAATCATTAGATTTCCTTGTAAAGCGACTTTGCATTCGTTTGCGGCGTGTTTAGCGGCTCGAACCGCATGAATCTTGCGTATTTGCATAGAATAAAGTGTTTTTGATCTCATAATACGAGCTGGAACTCCTACAGCGAGCGCAAAACTCAATCGTTCGATTTCGTTATAAAGCGACTTTGCATTCGTTTGGGGCTTGTTTGGTGGCTCGAAACGCATGAATCTGGCGTATTTGCATATAATGAATTGTTTTTGATGTTACAATACGGCCTGAAACTCTTACAGCGAGGGCAAAACTCAATCGTTCGATTTCATTATAAAGCGACTTTAAATTCGTTTGGGGCTTGTTTGTCGGCCCTAAACTCATGAATCTTGCGTATTTGCATAGAATGAAGTGTTTTTGATCTCATAATACGAGCTGGAACTCCTACAGCGAGCGCAAAACTCAATCGTTCGATTTCGTTATAAAGCGACGTTGCATTCGTTTGGGGCTTGTTTGGCGGCACGAAACGTTTGAATCCTGAGTATTTGCATAGAATAAAGTGTTTTTGATCGCATAATACGTGCTGGAATGCCTGCTGCGATCGCAAAAGTCACTAGTTCGATTTCGTTATAAAACGACTTTGCATTCGTTTGGGGCGTGTTTGGCGGCTCGAAACGCATGAATCTTGCGTATTTGTATAGAATGAAGTGATTTTGATCTTATAATACGGGCTGAAACGCATACAGCGAGCGCAAAACTCAATCGTTCGATTTCGTTATAAAGCGACTTTGCACTCGTTGGGGCGTGTTTGGCGGCTCTAAACGCATGAATCTTGCGTATTTGCATAGAATGAAGTGTTTTTGATCTCATAACACGAGCTGGAACTCCTACAGCGAGCGCAAAACTCAATCGATCGATTTCGTTATAAAGCGACTTTGCACTCGTTGGGGCTTGTTTGGCGGCTCGAAACGCATGAATCTTGCGTATTCGCATAGGATGAAGTGTTTTTGTTCTCATAACACGAGCTGGAACTGCTACAGCGAGGGCAAAACTCAATCATTAGATTTCCTTGTAAAGCGACTTTGCATTTGTTTGCGGCGTGTTTAGCGGCTCGAACCGCATGAATCTTGCGTATTTGCATAGAATGAAGTGTTTTTGATCTCATAATACGAGCTGGAACTCCTACAGCGAGCGCAAAACTCAATCGTTCGATTTCGTTATAAAGCGACTTTGCACTCGTTGGGGCGTGTTTGGCGGCTGTAAACGCATGAATCTTGCGTATTTGCATAGAATGAAGTGTTTTTGATCTCATAATATGAGCTGGAATTCCTACAGCGAGCGCAAAACTCAATCGTTCGATTTCGTTATAAAGCGACTTTAAATTCGTTTGGGGCTTGTTTGGTGGCTCGAAACGCATGAATCTTGCGTATTTGCATAGATTGAAGAGTTTTTGATCTCATAATACGAGCTGGAACTCCTACAGCGAGCGCAAAACTCAATCGTTCGATTTCGTTATAAAGCGACATTGCATTCGTCTGGGGCGTGTTTGGCGGCACGGAACGTTTGAATCCTAAGTATTTGCATAGAACGAAGTGTTTTTGATCACATAATACGAGCTGGAATGCCTGCTACGATCGCAAAACTCAATCGTTCGATTTCGTTATAAACCGACTTTGCATTCGATTGGGGCGTGTTTGGCGGCTCGAAACGCATGAATCTTGCGTATTTGCATAGAATGAAGTGTTTTTGATCTTATAATACGGGCTGAAACGTCTACAGCGAGCGCAAAATTCAATCGTTCGATTTCGTTATAAAGCGACTTTAAATTCGTTTGGGACGTGTTTGGCGGCTCGAAACGCGTGAATCTTGCGTATTTGCATAGGATGAAGTGTTTTTGATCTCATAACACGAGCTGGAACTGCTACAGCGAGCGCAAAACTCAATCATTAGATTTCCTTATAAAGCGACTTAGCATTCGTTTGGGGCGTGTTTAGCGGCTCGAACCGCATGAATCTTGCGTATTTGCATAGAATGAAGTGTTTTTGATCTCATAATACGAGCTGGAACTCCTACAGCGAGCGTTAAACTCAATCGTTCGATTTCGTTATAAAGCGACTTTGCATTCGTTGGGGCGTGTTTGGCGGCTGTAAACGCATGAATCTTGCGTATTTGCATAGAATGAAGTGTTTTTGATCTTATAATACGGGCTGAAACGCCTACAGCGAGCGCGAAACTCAATCGTTCTATTTTGTTATAAACCGACGTTGCATTCGTTTGGGGCGTGTTTGGCGGCACGGAACGTTTGAATCCTGAGTATTTGCATAGAACGAAGTGTTCTTGATCGCATAATACGAGCTGGAATGCCTGCTGCGATCGCAAAACTCAATCATTAGATTTCCTTGTAAAGCGACTTTGCATTCGTTTGCGGCGTGTTTAGCGGCTCGAACCGCATGAATCTTGCGTATTTGCATAGAATAAAGTGTTTTTGATCTCATAATACGAGCTGGAACTCCTACAGCGAGCGCAAAACTCAATCGTTCGATTTCGTTATAAAGCGACTTTGCATTCGTTTGGGGCTTGTTTGGTGGCTCGAAACGCATGAATCTGGCGTATTTGCATATAATGAATTGTTTTTGATGTTACAATACGGCCTGAAACTCTTACAGCGAAGGCAAAACTCAATCGTTCGATTTCATTATAAAGCGACTTTAAATTCGTTTGGGGCTTGTTTGTCGGCCCTAAACTCATGAATCTTGCGTATTTGCATAGAATGAAGTGTTTTTGATCTCATAATACGAGCTGGAACTCCTACAGCGAGCGCAAAACTCAATCGTTCGATTTCGTTATAAAGCGACGTTGCATTCGTTTGGGGCTTGTTTGGCGGCACGAAACGTTTGAATCCTAAGTATTTGCATAGAATAAAGTGTTTTTGATCGCATAATACGTGCTGGAATGCCTGCTGCGATCGCAAAAGTCACTAGTTCGATTTCGTTATAAAGCGACTTTGCATTCGTTTGGGGCGTGTTTGGCGGCTCGAAACGCATGAATCTTGCGTATTTGTATAGAATGAAGTGATTTTGATCTTATAATACGGGCTGAAACGCATACAGCGAGCGCAAAACTCAATCGTTCGATTTCGTTATAAAGCGACTTTGCACTCGTTGGGGCGTGTTTGGCGGCTCTAAACGCATGAATCTTGCGTATTTGCATAGAATGAAGTGTTTTTGATCTCATAACACGAGCTGGAACTCCTACAGCGAGCGCAAAACTCAATCGATCGATTTCGTTATAAAGCGACTTTGCACTCGTTGGGGCTTGTTTGGCGGCTCGAAACGCATGAATCTTGCGTATTCGCATAGGATGAAGTGTTTTTGATCTCATAATATGAGCTGGAATTCCTACAGCGAGCGCAAAACTCAATCGTTCGATTTCCTTGTAAAGCGACTTTGCATTCGTTTGCGGCGTGTTTAGCGGCTCGAACCGCATGAATCTTGCGTATTTGCATAGAATGAAGTGTTTTTGATCTCATAATACGAGCTGGAACTCCTACAGCGAGCGCAAAACTCAATCGTTCGATTTCGTTATAAAGCGACTTTGCACTCGTTGGGGCGTGTTTGGCGGATGTAAACGCATGAATCTTGCGTATTTGCATAGAATGAAGTGTTTTTGATCTCATAATATGAGCTGGAATTCCTACAGCGAGCGCAAAACTCAATCGTTCGATTTCGTTATAAAGCGACTTTAAATTCGTTTGGGGCTTGTTTGGTGGCTCGAAACGCATGAATCTTGCGTATTTGCATAGATTGAAGAGTTTTTGATCTCATAATACGAGCTGGAACTCCTACAGCGAGCGCAAAACTCAATCGTTCGATTTCGTTATAAAGCGACATTGCATTCGTCTGGGGCGTGTTTGGCGGCACGGAACGTTTGAATCCTAAGTATTTGCATAGAACGAAGTGTTTTTGATCGCATAATACGAGCTGGAATGCCTGCTGCGATCGCAAAACTCAATCGTTCGATTTCGTTATGAACCGACTTTGCATTCGATTGGGGCGTGTTTGGTGTCACGTCCTGGGTCACTTCAGCATCAGAATAAGTAACCGACACACACACAATTTTTTTTTTTTATTTACCTTACTCGGGAACACTAAAATACTAAATATGGAAGCGAGACATACATGAACCTAGATAATAAGTCACAATATTACGACGATAGAATCGTCATCAATATAATAGGTATTATCGTAAACATAATATATGCGACAGTACACCGTAGCGTATCAACCGATAATACGATAATTTTCTAAATAACCCTCACGCATTCAAATAATACCGTTTCCATGCCTAACGCGTTATCAATTAAATAATCAATTGCACTATTAATGGTAAACTAAGTGAGATCGTAGCATGCTACAGTTACATAATATACATTGACGGTATTCCCCAAAATACATATAAAACATACAAACGCGAAGATAAATCGCTATTCATACCACCAGGACAATTCGTGAGCTCTGATCAGCAATAAAACAATAACGTAGCTAAAAACGTAACAAACAATAATTAAAATACAATTTTGTACAAAACGACTTTAAAAAACATACTCTCGACACAAGCTAGCCGGAATACCCCCGTTAAAATAACATTCGGCAATAATAAACACACACAAACGTCACAGGTGAAGTCCAAGAAAAATATTAAACTTCAAATGCAAATAAAAAATACAAGCGAAACGTTTTCTCAAAATCTGAGCACGCTATCAGAAAGGGAAAATCCTCGTGACCAATAAACCCCTATTATGTTGTCATTTTCTGACGAAGTCCTGAGACACGGTGAGCGATTTTGTGAATAGCCGCACGCGAAATCTAGGAAATTTATAAAAAACTTTGGGTAACAATAAAAAACATATACGAACTCCTTTGCAAAATCTGAGCACGCTATCAGAAGGGGATAATCGTCACAAATAATAAATACCTACGATGTTTCACCTTTCTGACGAAGTCCTGAGACACTGCGAGTAGTTTTTTGAGAAAAGGCATATGACCTTGACAAACACGAAAATTAATTCTGTAGAACGAACATACAGCGCGAATCGCTTCAAAGTTACATGGTAATTAGACATACTAGACATACCAATCGTTATCAATTCTAATTTCATTAAATAAACATTATTAACGATAAATAAAATTATTAATAAATAAATTTATCATAACATTTCCAATACCTCGTGGGGCTCTTTGGCGTGCCCTCGGGTATTCCCAATCCTAAAAATAATTAACAGTTTTAATAACCGTTCTAACATTTGTGATTACGAAAAGGAGGTTGGTCGTTTATTCGTCCATCTCGCTAGTGTAAAATCGGAATTAGGGAATCACTGAGTAGCGAATTCGAACCAACAGTTCGACGCGATTTCATAAAATGGAATACTGAATTCCATTACGTGCGAGCAATTCACGTTTGTCATCTCCCTCACTTTCAAATCTTTAGTTCTCTTCTGTTCTTTACCTAATATAATAACCCTTACCTCGTGGTGCTCTTTAGGGTGCACCCGGGTATATCCTGCTTTCATCCAAAATTACCACTACCACGTGGAGCTCTTTGGCGTGCTCTTGGGTACTCCTCATCCTAAAATAATTGAAACATGGAACAACCTACTAATCTTTGCAAGCGAGAATTGTTCGCCTTATCTTCTTCCCGTCATGGGTCGTAAACGTGCCGGCAGTAAATTCGCTATTCGCAAGGCATTATCTCAAACATTTAATAATCCGAAACCCTGCAAGGGCCTTCGTAGACGACAGATCTCCGATCCGCAAACCAGCAACATATACTCATTGTGCTCGGAGTGGTGGAACAGTGTTGCAAACATTCCCTGTGAAACCCACACTACCGCGCAGCAAAGTCGTAACACAGAAAAGATACCGATCATTGCGTCTAATGGTTCCTTCAACGATCATCGTATTTTTTTTGAAACGCGAGGATCCACCCGGCGTCAGACTCATTGGGACGGGGACTTGGGATCATTCGCTGCCAACAGCTCCAATTGGCGAGAACGGCGATCTTCAGGACCCCTCCGCAATCGACGATAGTAATTCAACGGTGGTTCCCGCGGATTCAGCGTCATACGGGGCAGCGACCCTCGGTTAGCACGAAAAACCCGCTACGCCCGTCAAGCTCATCACCTGCCTACATAACAACCAAAAACCAGGTAAGTCAAGCGTGACTAATAGTCACAACACGAGAAAACGCACTTATCCAGTACTGCTCCGATCCCAAACCGGCGCATTCCGGTTTAAACCAAGGAGCATCCAATTACGATCCCGTTACGTACCGCTCGTCCATCGATTCGGCATCTGAAACAAAAATCAAAATTCGGAATAGCGAAATAAAAAAAATATGGATAAAAATAATTCGCGACGTAACAGGAGGCTAATTTTCTGGTGACAGCGGTGGGATACACTGGATATTTGCGTAAAATCAAAAACATCTGAAAAATAAGTTATTGCATAAAGTTCAATTCACATAGTGTTCGAAATAATCGTGTAAAATAAAAAAAATTCGCGCCGAATTTACCGAATAATCGTGAATCTTCGAGACTGGTGCGGAAATTCAGAAGTACAATGAAAAATTTAACGTTTCGCGCTAGAATCCGTAAACGATAGTGTAAACTTGTTAAATTCGTGTAAAGATCAACAGAATAGTCTGACTTTTATCATATTCTATTATAAAACTAATAATATCTATTCTATTTGAAACAAAAGTGAAGTGTAACGTAAAATCATGGATAACCTCAACGAAGAGGAATTGCGCGAGTTGTCCGAGCAACTATCCGCGGAAAGACGTAGATTGCTCGACATGGAGGCAGATCTAGCTTCCCGCGAACTCGAATTACAAGGTCAAAATATTCAAAACCAAAATCAACGTCCTTCTGACACAGACGCTGCAGGACAGCGAAATCTTCAGACCGTATTGGCAAATTTGGTTGGGGAACTCGATACTATAAAAAATGATATGGCGCGCATTAGTTCTCGTGTGTCAGCGACTCCCCCATTGACGGACCGAGCCCCCGCGAATAACCCACAAAATTCGAGCACTAGTGATCCAAATCTTCCGCGACTTTCCTTCAAAGATATCCTCGAAGGAATACCAGTGTTCAACGGTGAAAACATAGCAGTGTTAAAATTCGTTCGAGCTTGTAAACGTGCAAGGGACATGTTCCCAGCAAATCTCGAGTTGACTTTGACACGGCTTCTCCGTAATAAATTGAAGGGACGTGCTTACACCGCGATGGAAGACGACTCATTCGCGAACATAAAGGCTTTCACTGATCGTCTGAAAGATGTTTTTGGAGCCTCAAAATCGATAAATCAGTATCGCGGTGAATTAGGTAATATCGCTAAAAATAAAAACGAACACATCATCGATTATATTAGTCGGGTAAAAGACCTCCACGCCGCGATCACAGAGGAGGAAACGTCTGAAAACAGTCCAATACCGCGCAGTCAGCATACAGCACTCGAAAACGAAACTCTCGAGTGTTTCGTCGCCGGTCTACCTCCAGATTTTAGACTCAGACTTTAACTAGAAGGCTGTCAAAATCTCGCACAAGCCTACGCGAATGCGGTCAAAATCGAAAAAGAAATCGAAAAGGATCGCGCTAATTTCAGAGAATCGCGGTTCGAAAATAAAAATCCTTCACAGTCTCACGTAAAAACTATCACGGCTCGCGAATCCTTATCGTGCGATAATTGCAACAAACGAGGCCACAAATCAGAAGATTGTTGGTCAAAATATCCGGGAAAACGGCCTCAACGACCGAGATCCGACGGTAACGCCGTGAAACGCGATTTCGTGCCGAATAAAAACCAGAATTGGGACAAAAATCGCGTCGATAAGCCGCGTCCCTCGTGTGATTACTGTTCGAAACCCAGCCACGTCGTAACGCAGTGTTTCAAAAAACAAAACGACGAAAAACGAAATTTGGGAAACGCGAATTCCCGCTCGAAAAAACCAGGCGCGAACCGAGCGGATGAAGCACCAGAGCGCCCGGTGCGCACAGTCAACATCGTGAACGAAACGTCCGTGCCGTCAACGTCCGCTTAGGGAAACATTCGTTTACACCCACGGTAGAAATCGAGTCTCCAGAATAAAAATATAAAACCGATTTCCTCGTAGACTCCGGATCCGAACCAAATCTCGTAAAAATTGACGTACTAAATCCGGATGTCATAATAAATAAAAACGATATTCTGAAACTCAGAGGTATTTCAAATATACCCGTATTCACAATCGGTTCAACTATTTTAAGTATTAAAGGGACAGAAGCCGAATTTCACGTGGTTAAAAGCGTGTTTCCTATTGAGCAGGATGCCATACTTGGCTCGGAGTTTCATTCGCAAAATCGGGCGATAATCGATTGGGACGAAGAGGTGGTTCGTTGGAAAAATAAGTCTCTTCCGTTTAAAAATCGCGAAACAGTAGTGATACCAGGAAGATCTCGTGCTGTTTATTATGTCAGGGTAAAGAATCCCGAAGTAAAAGACGGCTATATTCCCCGTCTCGATGCTGGAAACGGAATTTTCTTAGGAAATACGTTAGTTTCAAGTAAAAATGGCGTGGCGTGTCTGATGGCGATTAATACCAACGAGGAGGACGTAGAACTGACTGTTCCGGCAGTAACCCTAGAGGCATACGAGCTCTACGATCCCAATTCAGGGTATGTTTCGCAAAATCAGTGTCAATCCGGTGAAACACTTAGCGTACAAGATCCGGATTCTCGCAGTACCTGTCAGCAGACGCACGACCATCTTGTTTGCGAGTCGAGAGCGAACGCGTTAAACAAGTCAAAGACTTATTACGACTCGAGGATCTAAATGCCGAAGAGCGAGTAAGCGTCGAACGAATAACAGAGAAAAACGTAGATCTCTTTCATATTCCGGGACAATTTTTGGATCACACTAATGCAATCGAACACAAAATTTCCACAACTGACGACCAGCCAGTCTTCACTCGTCAATATCGATTCCCGCCTGCTCACAAGGATGAAATTTCGAGACAGGTTGGCGATCTTATAGATGGAAAAATTGTAGAACTGTCCGACTCCCCATACAGCTCGCCACTTTGGATCGTGCCGAAAAAGGCCGATTCACAGGGAAGGCCAAGATGGAGGATGGTCATCGATTATAGAAATCTCAACGAGAAAACAATCGGAGACGTCTACCCACTCCCAAACATAAATGAAATTCTCGATCAGTTGGGTAGCGCGAAATATTTTTCGGTATTTGATTTAGCAAGCGGATTTCATCAAATCCGTATGCATCCCTCAGATGCTCATAAAACAGCATTCTCGACGCCATTTGGGCATTATCAATTCAATCGTATGCCGTTTGGGCTCAAGAACGCCCCGGCAACTTTCCAGCGCTTAATGGATCGCGTATTGTGCGGCCTGCAGGGTAACGAGCTTTTCGTGTACCTCGACGATATTGTTATATGCGCGAGCTCACTTAGGGAGCACGAAATTAAGTTTAGCAAACTCGCCGAGCGATTGCGGAAGGCGAACCTCAAATTGCAACCAGACAAGTGCGAGTTTTTACGCAAAGAAGTAGCCTATTTAGGGCACATTATAAGCGAAAACGGTGTAAAACCGGATCCGAAAAAGATTGAATCAATCCAAAATTATCCGAGACTAACTAGTCCAAAGAAAATCAAACAATTTCTCGGGTTAGCAGGGTACTATCGACGATTCGTAGAGAATTTCTCAGCAATCGCTAGGCCGTTAACGCAACGGCTAAAAAAGGAAGCGATATTCAAGTGGACTCAGAAGCAGGAGGATGCTTTTGTAAAACTACGAGACGCCTTGTGTAAGGAACCGGTGTTGCAGTACCCGGACTTCACTCGGCCTTTTGTTATAACGACGGACGCTTCAAACATCGCGATTGGCGGTATTCTCAGTCAGGGAAAAATCGGTAGCTACAAACCAATATCGTACGCGTCGCGAACACTGTCAAAAGCCGAGATGAACTATTCTACCATCGAAAAGGAGTTATTAGCGATCGTTTATTGCGTAGGGCATTTCAGGCCTTACATCTACGGCCGAGAATTCACTCTAGTGACCGATCACAAACCGTTAGTATGGCTCGATTCGGTAAAAGACCCTGCGAATAGACTAGTTCATTGGCGCTTAAAACTAGCGAATTACGAATATAAAATCGTATACAAACCTGGGAGAGTCAACGCCAACGCTGACGCTCTGTCGCGAAATCCGCCAGAAGTAGAAGTACCTGAAAAAGAAAAATCAGTATTGATCGTCATGCCTATACGGTTTAGAACGAAGGAGAATCCGTCCGACACTGATTCGGACGAAATTCCCGCGAAAAAGAGGAAGGAAAACCCGCCGAGTTCAGACTCGGACGACATAATTAGATTCACAGCCGGAAAACGGCCAAAAGAACAAACGTCCGATTCAGATTCGGACTTGATATTCCAGGTTAGACGAAAAAAGAAATTGAAGGTATCAGATCCACCGAAACAACCGGTAGAATCAGAACGTCACGAACCTTCGGCAGAATCGGTAGTCGAATCAGGCGTCGAACAAGGACAACCAGTCGAAAGTTCCGATAGTTCGGACGTAATAATGACGCCCGAAATTCGAGACAGAGACGACTCTAGCGATATATCTGACATATCGGACATAGGGCAGAACGCCAAAAACGATTCAGAAATTTGTTCCGAAGCGAGTGGTATCGGAAATTCACCCAATAGAGAAATTCCCTGCGATGTGTCTGATGTGTCGGACGTCGCGCAAAATTCCGACAAGGGTTCAGAAACCCCCTCCGAACCGAAAAGGTTCGGAGATCAGAGTACCGCGGAAATTTGTAATGCTAGTGATCCGTCGGATCATTCTGTAAACCCCGAGGAAATAATGTTAGAGAACAGTGCTAAAGATCCATCCGATTTACCTGCGACCGATACGAATAAAAATGCCGAGAACGATCTCGCCGATCCTCCGGAAAATCATAGCTCAATATTCGGAAATAATAGTGCTAGCGAATCAAGTCCTCACGGGACTCCTGCGGCAATGGAAACATCAGAGATCAATCAGGATATCTCTCCAATAGAAATCGACATTAGAGACAATAGGTCCGAAACGTCGAATGAGCCAAATTCCGAAAGTGATTCAGACAGCGAAATGTTCGATAGAGTCGACGTTCCATACGAACGCAACGAGAACGAAGCTCGAGCGGAAACCTTCAAGGTGAAAGAGACCCGAGATTGGTTGATCATGCAGAAAGATAACATCACATTTTTCGTAACCACTAAGGGTCAACCGATCGATAACGGAGCCGAAGACCTGGCCACCGCCGACAGATTCCCAGTCTTGAGAAACTTAAATATAACTAGAGCAAACGTTACAAACGAAAAATCGAAACACCTGATCGCGTTACCGGTCAAGGCAGACTTACGATCTAACACGGCGTTAGATGATCTAATAGAATCCTTCCAATCGCTGAGAGATGTCATAATAGAGTTAGGATTAGAATCGGTTAGTATAGCTAAAACAAACATGATCGATAATCTGTCCTGGACAGAAATACAAAATCGGTTGGTGGATAACCTGCAAGACTTGCCAGTAACTCTGACAGTTTGTAACCAGCTGATTCGTGTACCGCCTGAAGCCGAGAGAGGAGACATAATTCAGGAAAACCATGATTCCTTGATCGGTGGTCATAAGGGCGTAAAATACTACTGGGAAAACATGAAAACTCAGGAAGAAACATGAAACTCCAGGAGTATATTCAGCATTGTCGTGGATGCCAGCTGAAGAAACTCGTCCGCGTCAAGACAAAACAGCCAATGGTGATCACGGACACTCCCGGGAGTGCATTCGACAAGATCTCCATGGACATCGTTGGGCCGCTACCTGTTACCAAAAAGGGCAATATGTACATCCTGACGATCCAAGATCTCCTAACAAAATATTCACTCGCCGTTCCATTGGAGAAGACGACATCCGTGCATATCGCGGACGCCTTCGCGAAACAATTTATTAGCCGATTCGGAGCACCCAAGGGACTTCTAACGGACCAAGGGGCCAACTTCACCAGCAGCCTGATGAAGGCACTAGCGAGGAAGTTTAAAATTCGGCAGTATCGTACAACGGCGTATCGTCCACAAACCAACGGATCCATCGAACGGTCGCACCATGTACTCGCGGAATACCTCAAGCAGTATGTGGACGATCGTAACGAATGGGACGAATTCATTGAATTAGCAATGTTCTCGTATAACACGAGCCAACACGAGGGAACGGGATTCACTCCGTTCGAGTTAGTCTTCGGCAGGAAAGCTAGACAGCCGTCGACACATACGCAAATTGAAGAGCACCAGGACCTAACGTACGCAGAATATCTCGAAAACCTTTTCGGTAAAGTGCACGGTTTACAAGAACTCGCTGCGGAAAACCTGAAGGAAGCCAAAGAGCGATCTAAACGGTATTACGATAGACGGATAAATCCGCAAAATTTTGGGATCGGCAGCAAGGTTCTAATGCTAAAAGAACCCAGTACGGGCAAATTTTGCGACCAATATACAGGCCCCTATGAGGTCATCGAAATACTATCCGGCAGGAACGTAAAAATTAATTATAACAGCAAACCCAGAATCGACCACACCAATAAATTGCGTCTGACGAGACTATAGACAGAATCCTCTGTTTCAGTCGAATTCGACCCCACACCGCTGCAATTGGTGAGCGAAATCAGAAAATGGTTCGTCAAGACTCGCATCAGGGTACGCCAGCGCACTCCTCGCCGTACCAAGAAATAGAACAAGTGATCCACTCTCCGCAATTGGCCAACGGCGTAGGCACTTTCGTGGTCAACCTGAACTACGGAATAAATCTCATAAAAATAAGCGCGCTAAGTCCGGCGGTCGTATTTCATTCACTCGGGAACATATTTCTCCTGACCGATGAGGGACCTATAATTTCAGTAGCACGAACATTAATTCACTGCCCCAGCGAGGAATACAATCCGTACCTTTTTCACATTGTGGAGGATTATCCTTTGTACGCAGGAGTTATTGGCTGCATTTCGACATACGACCCAAGCATGTCTATGTTTTAGGGATGATCGAACAGCAGCTACGTTCATCGCAGTGAGATTAGTTACCTCAACAAAACTAACAAAACTCCAAGTTCTCAAAATCCACTACCGAGCCGCTCCGCCGACACTCGGCGGCATCAAAGGACACCGGCCATAAAACAATCGGCAGTAATAAAACAGTGGTACAACCGGACGGAGGAACGGCTGGGAGACTCAGTACAACGAGATCATAAAACTCTAGTGCGACAAAATAAAAAACACGGTACAACGAGATAATAAATTCAGTGCAATAATTCGTTAAACCCCTCATGAGGATAACAACGCGCGACTTCGAGCCACTCAAAACCGAGCAATACGCCGAACTGTGTTTCGACCCAAAAACCGAACCTCAACCGAGTACAAGCGGGACGCAGAGCGCAGGCCAATTTGAGCTCATAGACTGTAAACCTAGACCAATTTACGATCAACAGGAGCTGACCGAAAAACTTACCGAGCCGCTCCCAGACCTCCGGGAGGTCTTCAGGACCTATAATAGGGAGCTTTTCAGTGACGAAATTAAGGGATTCGACGTACGTTGGTCTTCCCAGTTAAAATCGGTAGTAGGGAAAACAGTGCTCCGGCCATCTCCGAAAATCACGCTCGCCAAACCCCTCCTTCTGGGTCGCGAAATTAAAGTGACGGTTGAGACGCTCCTATACGAGATGATACATGGATTCATTTATTGCACTACGCACGTCAGCTCTCTACGCCATGGGGAGGACTTTGCTAAATTGTTGAGAGGAATAAATAAAATAACCAATCTCAACGTGAGTATCCTGGACGAGGGAGGACTAGACCACATCGCACACCTACAGACAATTTGGCAGTGTAGCGTATGCAAGTGCGAAATAGTGCGATTCAACCGAAAAAGTGACCAACCACGAGACAAAACCGCGAGACGCCATATTGGGAAATGTCACGGCAGATGGATCGCCGTCGACTAAAACGGACCATTGTCTGGGGAAAGACGAGCAGTGGAATGAGAACAAGAACGAGACCCGCGCCGCAGCACCAAGGAGCAGCAGTACACGAGGACCAGTGACAGCGCGAGGTAATCTTGAAGTATTCATCTCATCAAACATAAGCCAACAACAAAGTATGGCCTCTCACACTAAAGCCACGGCGAAGGAATCCAGGAGACGAGCAATCTTCGAGGCGCTGTTCGGTTTATCGCCACAACTGGGACACACCTCAACCAAATCAGCATCGGGAAACTTCGAATTAAAGAAGAAAGTCGAAGTACGCATCGTCGACAATCGACTACAGATCTTGGACAGCTTGCCGAGTATCGAGGTTAAAAAACAAGTGGAAACCAGGTTTTTAGAAAAACTTCAGCGTCAAAAGGACATCGAGAAGGAAGTCGAAGCAATCCTGATGCCCTACTACATGCAACAAATTGTGACAAAAGAAGAATACAAGGCCATCATGCGGAGGATCGTACCACGGCTATGCCGGAAACCTGGCGACAATAACCCGAAAGTAATAAAACGACTTTTGGAAATACTCGTAAAAAGGTACCGCGTTAATAAACGAGGGTTACCCACTGCACATTGGGCCACCGCGCCAAGGCGGGACCGCCTTGTTCCCCTTCCAGCGGTCAGCTCGACGCCGAACGGAGGCTTAGCGGTACGCGCGCGGAGCAACGTCAGACTGCATCCACCTGTGATCACGACAACAGCTCGAGCCAAGTGACATAATTGTTCACCAACCACGACGAATGAGTGTTTACTAATACGAGTGTTACGTGAAAACCGGGACAAGCAAGTCACAGTGCTAAGCGCCGACGAACTTCGTCCAGTGCCGCAAGTGCCGACTATTCTTGACTTACCGAATGTTGATAGACTCATAGTGTCGCGAGCATCAACGAACTCTAGTTATTAGTGTTTAAAGACTCAATAGTGCCGCGAGCTTTAACAAACTATTTTTACGTTATTGTTTAAAGACTCAATAGTGCCGCGAGCTTTAACAAACTATTTTTACGTTAGTGTTTAAAGACTCAATAGTGCCGCGAGCTTTAACAAACTATTTTTACGTTAGTGTTTAAAGACTCAATAGTGCCGCGAGCTTTAACAAACTATTTTTACGTTAGTGTTTAAAGACTCAATAGTGCCGCGAGCTTTAACAAACTATTTTGACGTTAGTGTTTAAAGACTCCATAGTGCCGCGAGCTTAGAAAAATTACCTTACTCTAGTGTTAAATATTATTGATAGACTCGATTAATGCGACGAGCATCGATAGTTCGCTAGGTGTAATTAGTGTAAATTGATCTAATCATAGTGCCCTGAACAACATAGACTTAAGTACCGCGAATTGAAGTGCCGCGAATAGTGTAAACGAAGGCTCGGCTCGATCATGAGTATCCTCAGATCTCTTCTTCTGGCGCAGGGTGTCAACCCTTACGCGAAATCACCCTATGTGCCAAAAGGAGAAGCCAGTGTGGTACCTGTCAGGAGGAGTTCACGCGTCAGGACCATGAACGAGGAAATCAGAGAGGCAAGACCCTCACTGATTTACACAAAAGAACAGTTGGAGGAACCACCGGCCGAGCCACTCCCCAACTTATACGCGTTGTTCAAAGCGTACAGCGCGGCATACTTTGAGAACAAGGTCTATGGATTCATGGTACGTTGGAGCCCGAAAATGACCAAAGACGCAGGACGGACGATCTTCGGGTCAGAGCTACGCGTAGCCATATCGAAAAAGCTGCACATCAGACGGAAGACCAGAGTCCTAGTGGAAACACTCCTCCATGAAATGATCCACGTTTACATCTACATGAACATGTACGATGCCGATATAAAGCATGGGTCACTTTTCCACCGACTGAAAAGGCGAATAAACAAAAAAAGTAGCCTCAAAATCACAGTTTACGACCATGGAGGCCAAGATCTTATACCCAATCTCAAAACCGAGTGGAGGTGTACGACGTGCGGGTTGGTAATATCACGACCAACCAACAGAGCAAAACAGCCTGTAGACTTCGGGACTAGGAAGGACCGAAGATCGTGTGAAGGAAGATGAGTCCGGATCAAGGCAACTGCCGCCACTAGAAAAACGACGGGGCGGCGATCTCGACGTTAATAGAGTCATAGCAACACCCGATAAGCGACACGACTGAGTTCGAGAGGAAATTCCACAAGGAAGGTGGAACCAAAAGATGCTGAGAATCCTAAGAAATAACCAAGAACATATGTTTGTTCTAGGATGAAATCAACAGTGTTCCTCCTCCTCATCATCATCGCAGAAGTCGCGGCCCTGGTCGGCTACGACTGCGGTGGGTTGACGATGAATATAACGTCGATTTCCCTCAACGGTGTCGCGGAATGCGAAATACCATTGTTGGAACCAGCGTCGACGTCCAGTTACAGCCAGCTACTTCAACTCACGGACTTCAGCAGCACCGAGGTGACAGAGTGCAATATAGAAATCGACAGGACAATATACCATTGCGGGATGCACTCCCACAATTCAGTGGTCCATAATGGACGACAGATATATCTCTACGACCTGGATGAGAGGTCATGCCGTAGACTGCATGAAACGGGGATCCTGGCAGTCAGCAATTCGGCACAACTCATCGGCTTGCAGCGAAACAACACGGATAGGAGAACCATCACGATGGCTGGATCAATCACAGTGGATGGCAAGTGCGTCGGAACTCAGTATAGCGACCCGTTCGGAACATGGGACAACGTCGTAGTGCAAGCCTCGGTGAGTGTTATACTTTTTAATTACGAAGCAACGGTCAACCTGGCGACCGATAAAATAATACTGCAATCCGGAACACATTGTGCACTCCCGTGTATTGGAAAACAGAACCAACCGATTCGTGCAATTTTAATCGTTATGACGTGTTGTACGAAGGAAAAGCCACAAAGTTAACATCGGTCGAAGATAGCGCCAGCTCACCCGACGTATACACATTAACAACACAAGACACAACATTCTCTCTCGCGAAAAAAATCGGAACAGCAGTTGTGCGGGTTCACTTTGATTCGCACCGAACACCCGAAGCTGTACATTTTGGAGACGCGAAAAGGAGAGTCATTCGCAGTCCGGAAGCAAATCTCGGTGTCAAATCTTGACATATTCTCCTACATAAATTCAAAATTCGTATATGTGGAGAAGCATGTCAAACTACAAATGAGGAACTTGTACAAGGACATCCTGACGCAGCGATGCAACCTGGAAAGACAAGTGCTTCAAAACGCGCTGTCAACGTCCGGCATCTTGCCGGAAAAGTTCGCATACGCCATTATGAAGGGACCAGGGTATATCGTATACGTATGGTATAGGTTCTCGCCGCATCCGATCGAAGTACCGGCACCGCAATCATTGGTGCCATCCTCAAAACCTACATGGCATTACGCGTCAATCGGAAACCTTGCCAACAGCGGAATCTATTCGGCGGCCGACATCAAGAAGCTTCGAGAACGTATAATGTTCCCAGCTGAAAAACCAGCCCTGCTGAACAACTTAGCGAGAGGATCATTCGGCTATAGTATCCCGGCGGGAAGTGTGTCCATTCGAGGATTTCTCGACGAAACCACGCTCGAACATCTGGCTGAGAGTGCTGCGAAACGATTCTGGCACGGATTTGAGAAGTTCAGCATAGCCAGCGCCGGAGTATTCGCCATCTACGTCATTATAAAAATCATAAAAACAATCATCGACATATGTATCCACGGATATGCTATTCACTCGCTTTATGGATGGAGCATCCATCTCTTGGGGGCCATATGGAGTTCTGTGACCGGTCTATTACTCACACTGGGTCACAGACGAGTATCGCCTACCACGGACGTCGAGAGCGGACCAGGCACAGGAGAAAGGGCAGATTTACCAGTATCAGACGATAAATCCAACTGCCCCAACTTAACTTAACACAAGATATCCGACAACGGCGGAAAGGGTAATTCGATCAGATTACCCCAACTTGACGGCGAGGGATAGCGCAAGATATTCGACAGCAATGGACCGGGTAGAGTTGTCAACCTACCCCAACTTGACGGCGAGGGAGTCCGGAAGATATCCAACGGCGCTACCAAGAATCGACCCAGAACTCATCAAGCGCCTTCACGCTGGTCCTCAGAAGAGCTTCGGCACTGCTTCAGACTTAGGGGGGAGGTGTCACGTCCTGGGTCACTTCAGCATCAGAATAAGTAACCGACACACACACAATTTTTTTTTTTTATTTACCTTATTCTCGGGGACACTAAAATACTAAATATGGAAGCGAGACATACATGAACCTAGATAATAAGTCACAATATTACGACGATAGAATCGTCATCAATATAATAGGTATTATCGTAAACATAATATATGCGACAGTACACCGTAGCGTATCAACCGATAATACGATAATTTTCTAAATAACCCTCACGCATTCAAATAATACCGTTTCCATGCCTAACGCGTTATCAATTAAATAATCAATTGCACTATTAATGGTAAACTAAGTGAGATCGTACTGAAGCATGCTACAGTTACATAATATACATTGACGGTATTCCCCAAAATACATATAAAACATACAAACGCGAAGATAAATCGCTATTCGTACCACCAGGAAAATTCGTGAGCTCTGATCAGCAATAAAACAATAACGTAGCTAAAAACGTAACAAACAATAATTAAAATACAATTTTGAACAAAACGACTTTAAAAAACATACTCTCGACACAAGCTAGCCGGAATACCCCCGTAAAAATAACATTCGGCAATAATAAACACACACAAACGTCACAGGTGAAGTCCAAGAAAAATATTAAACTTCAAATGCAAATAAAAAATACAAGCGAAACGTTTTCGCAAAATCTGAGCACGCTATCAGAAAGGAAAAATCCTCGTGACCAATAAACCCCTATTATGTTGTCACTTTCTGACGAAGTCCTGAGACACGGTGAGCGATTTTGTGAATAGCCGCACGCGAAATCTAGTAAATTTAGTAAAAACTTTGGGTAACAATAAAAAACATATACGAACTCCTTTGCAAAATCTGAGCACGCTATCAGAAGGGGATAATCGTCACAAATAATAAATCCCTACGATGTTTCACCTTTCTGACGAAGTCCTGAGACACTGCGAGTAGTTTTTTGAGAAAAGGCATATGACCTTGACAAACACGAAAATTAATTCTGTAGAACGAACATACAGCGCGAATCGCTTCAAAGTTACATGGTAACTAGACATACTAGACATACCAATCGTTATCAATTCTAATTTCATTAAATAAACATTATTAACGATAAATAAAATTAGTAATAAATAAATTTCGAACATTCTAAAACGCGCAACGACGGATTGTCGAAAAGACACGACACTCGACGGCGCAAACAATAATAAATACATTTTTTCGACAATAAACAAATAATGTTATTAATAAATAATAATATCAGAAACCTTTTAATATGCGCGCATCGCCCAAATATCACCAGCAAATTGATAATCGGATGGCATTAAACTATAATAACAGGATATCAAATTTATAAGTATTAAAATGACATTTGTCGATAATTAATTATTATTTCGAGCCCAGTATACGCACCATCCGAAATATCGGGATGGGTGCGTTTCCAATATCAATAAAGGACGAATCATGTCCTTATTACTATTTATTCAATAAATGTAACCGAATATTCATACGTAATAATACGCATACTTACCCTGGGGATTTGGGATAATTACGCATTACATCAATTATGTTATGTCATCAATCAGGCCTCGATGTCTAAATAATTAGCATTAATAATAAATAAGTCATACTTTAATAATGTATCGGATGGCCAAGCGAGCGTAAGACCGGACGCGACTCCGACAAAGCACCGAGAATCGCCACCGATAAGGGTCCCGAGAAGCTCCTTGCCGTTGGGACTCAGACCCGTGGGATGCTGCATCAGCACAAGGCTCCACGAAGTCGACTGCCCCACCATTGGACGACTCGGTTCTGCGAAGCTCCGACGATAAGGCGGTCCGAGAAACTCTCTGCCGTGGGATACAGCATCAGCACGGCTACCGTGCGACAAAGGAGGCCCCCACTCGTAGACATCGCGCTACCGTAAGACAAAGGCGTCCCCCCCTCGAGGGACGGCACGGATTCAACAAAGCTGCGAGCGGCTGCCCCTCCAGCATCCAGCGCGGCCAATGCAGAAGGCGGCCCCCACGTGGCTGACGGTACGGCGACAGCAAGGCGTAAGCAGGCACCCCCTCCAGCACCCGGCGCAGCCACTGAGAGCGATGGATCCCCACGGCGGTACAACAAAGGCAGCGCAGCGTTGGCCAGTGGGACTGGGCGAATCAGCGACGGGGCTCCCCACCACTGAGCGGAGGCTCAGGAGACTCGCGGGTCCATCCAGCATACGGAAAAAACAGTTCTTCTTCGACTCTCATCTCCGGCGGTCGACTCTAAGAGTACTCTTGAAGAGACTCACGCGACACCGGTATTTTCTATTGTCACCGGTAATTAATTGTCAATTAGGACTTAGAGTCTTTACGACAGTTCATCCGAAATAAAATCGCGATTGGTACCTGGCTTCGACCAGGGGGTATTTCACCGTTATTAAATATCTTTCGCGGGTAACATCGTATTCTTGATAAATTGTAAAATCCATAAATCGCAACAATCGTAATAATATATATATATGATAATAAAAACTTGTGACCGTTCAACCGAACTACTCTGTCTTCTCATTCACGAGTAATATTCTACAGATAAGTGTATAAATCCGCAGATCTAAAAATATTGGTAGATACACAAATGAGCGATCATTCTTTCTCGTAAAATTCCGCATTTCACACTTTCTAGTATTCTTCTGTTTAAATAACCCAATATCGTTTACCTCGTGGTGCTCTTTAGCGTGCACCCTTGGTAAATCCAGCTTTTATCATAACATTTCCAATACCTCGTGGGCCTCTTTGGCGTGCCCTCGGGTATTCCCAATCCTAAAAATAATTAACAGTTTTAATAACCGTTCTAACATTTGCGATTACGAAAAGGAGGTTGATCGTTTATTCGTCCATCTCGCTAGTGTAAAATCGGAATTAGGGAATCACTGAATAGCGAATTCGAACCAACAGTTCGACGCGATTTCATAAAATGGAATACTGAATTCCATTACGTGCGAGCAATTCACGTTTGTCATCTCCCTCACTTTCAAATCTTTAGTTCTCTTCTGTTCTTTACCTAATATAATATCCCTTACCTCGTGGTGCTCTTTAGCGTGCACCGGGGTAAATCCTGCTTTCATCCAAAATTACCACTACCACGTGGAGCTCTTTGGCGTGCTCTTGGGTACTCCTCATCCCACAATAATTGAAACATGGAACAACCTACTAATCTTTGCAAGCGAGAATTGTTCGCCTTATCTTCTTCCCGTCATGGGTCATAAACGTGCCGGCAGTAAATTCGCTATTCGCAAGGCATAAGCTCAAACATTTAATAATCCGAAACCCTGCAAGGGCCTTCGTAGACGACAGATCTCCGATCCGCAAACCAGCAAAATATACTCATTGTGCTCGGAGTGGTGGAACAGTGTTGCAAACATTCCCTGTGAAACCCACACTACCGCGCAGCAAAGTCGTAACACAGGAAAGATACCGATCATTGCGTCTAATGTTTCCTTCAACGATCATCGTATTTTTTTGAAACGCGAGGATCCACCCGGCGTCAGACTCATTGGGACGGGGACTTGGGATCATTCGCTGCCAACAGCTCCAATTGGCGAGAACGGCGATCTTCAGGTCCCCTCCGTAATCGACGATAGTAATTCAACGGTGGTTCCCGCGGATTCAGCGTCATACGGGGCAGCGACCCTCGGTTAGCACCAAAAACCCGCTACGCCCGTCAAGCTCATCACCTGCCTACATAACAACCAAAAACCAGGTAAGTCAAGCGTGACTAATAGACAGAACACGAGAAAACGCACTTATCCAGTACTGCTCCGATCCCTAACCGGCGCATTCCGGTTTAAACCAAGGAGCATCCAATTACGATCCCGTTACGTATCGCTCGTCCATCGATTCGGCATCTGAAACAAAAACCAAAATTCGGAATAGCGAAATAAAAAAAATATGGATAAAAATAATTCGCGACGTAACATTGGCGGCTCGAAACGTATGAATCTTGCGTGTTTGCATAGAATGATGTGTTTTTGATCTTATAATACGGGCTGAAATGCCTACAGCGAGCGCAAAACTGAATCGTTCGATTTCGTTATAAAGCGACTTTAAATTCGTTTGGGGCTTGTTTGGCGGCCCGGGACGTTTGAATCCTGAGTATTTGCATAGAACGAAGTGTTTTTGATCGCATAATACGAGCTGGAATGCCTGCTGCGATCGCAAAACTCAATCGTTCGATTTCGTTATAATCCGACTTTGCATTCGATTGGGGCGTGTTTGGCGGCTCGAAACGCATGAATCTTGGGTATTTGCATAGAATGAAGTATTTTTGATGTTATAATACGGGCTGAAACGCCTACAGCGAACGCAAAACTCAATCGTTCGATTTCGTTATAAAGCGACTTTAAATTCGTTTGGGGCGTGTTTGGTGGCTCGAAACGCATGAATCTGGCGTATTTGCGTAGATTGAAGAGTTTTTGATCTCATAATACGAGCTGGAACTCCTACAGCGAGCGCAAAGTCAATCGTTCGATTTCGTTATAAAGCGACGTTGCATTCGTCTGGGGCGTGTTTAGCGGCTCGAACCGCATGAATCTTGCGTATTTGCATAGAATGAAGTGTTTTTGATCTCATAATACGAGCTTGAACTCCTACAGCGAGCGCAAAAGTCAATCGTTCGATTTCGTTATAAAGCGACTTTGCACTCGTTGGGGCGTGTTTGGCGGCTGTAAACGCATGAATCTTGCGTATTTGCATACAATGAAATGTTTTTGATCTCATAATATGAGCTGGAATTCCTACAGCGAGCGCAAAACTCAATCGTTCGATTTCGTTATAAAGCGACTTTAAATTCGGTTGGGGCTTGTTTGGTGGCTCGAAACGCATGAATCTGTCGTATTTGCGTAGATTGAAGAGTTTTTGATCTCATAATACGAGCTGGAACTCCTACAGCGAGCGCAAAACTCAATCGTTCGATTTCGTTATAAAGCGACGTTGCATTCGTTTGGGGCGTGTTTGGCGGCCTCGGAACGTTTGAATCCTGAGTATTTGCATAGAACGAAGTGTTTTTGATCGCATAATACGAGCTGGAATGCCTGCTGCGATCGCAAAACTCAATCATTAGATTTCCTTGTAAAGCGACTTTGCATTCGTTTGGGGCGTGTTTAGCGGCTCGAACCGCATGAATCTTGCGTATTTGCATAGAATGAAGTGTTTTTGATCTCATAATACGAGCTGGAACTCCTACAGCGAGCGCAAAACTCAATCGTTCGATTTCGTTATAAAGCGACATTGCACTCGTTGGGGCGTGTTTGGCGGCTCGAAACGCATGAATCTTGCGTATTTGCATAGGATGAAGTGTTTTTGATCGCATAATACGAGCTGGAATGCCTGCTGCGATCGCAAAACTCAATCATTAGATTTCCTTGTAAAGCGACTTTGCATTCGTTTGGGGCGTGTTTAGCGGCTCGAACCGCATGAATCTTGCGTATTTGCATAGAATGAAGTGTTTTTGATCTCATAATACGAGCTGGAACTCCTACAGCGAGCGCAAAACTCAATCGTTCGATTTCGTTATAAAGCGACTTTGCACTCGTTGGGGCGTGTTTGGCGGCTGTAAACGCATGAATCTTGCGTATTTGCATAGAATGAAGTGTTTTTGATCTCATAATATGAGCTGGAATTCCTACAGCGAGCGCAAAACTCAATCGTTCGATTTCGTTATAAAGCGACTTTAAATTCGTTTGGGGCTTGTTTGGTGGATCGAAACGCATGAATCTGGCGTATTTGCATAGATTGAAGAGTCTTTGATCTCATAATACGAGCTGGAACTCCTACAGCTAGCGCAAAACTCAATCGTTCGATTTCGTTATAAAGCGACGTTGCATTCGTTTGGGGCTTGTTTGCCGGCACGGAACGTTTGAATCCTGAGTATTTGCATAGAACGAAGTGTTTTCGATCGCATAATAAGAGCTGGAATGCCTGCTGCGATCGCAAAACTCAATCGTTCGATTTCGTTATAAACCGACTTTGCATTCGATTGGGGCGTATTTGGCGGGTCGAAACGCATGAATCTTGCGTATTTGCATAGGATGAAGTGTTTTTGATCTCATAACACGAGCTGGAACTCCTACAGCGAGCGCAAAACTCAATCGTTCGATTTTGTTATAAAGCGACGTTGCATTCGTTTGGGGCGTGTTTGGCGGCACGGAACGTTTGAATCCTGAGTATTTGCATAGACCGAAGTGTTTTTGATTGCATAATACGAGCTGGAATGCCTGCTGCGATCGCAAAACTCAATCGTTCGATTTCGTTATAAACCGACTTTGCATTCGATTGGGGCGTGTTTGGCGGCTCGAAACGCATGAATCTTGCGTATTTGCATAGAATGATGTGTTTTTGATCTTATAATACGGGCTGAAACGCCTACAGCGAGCGGAAAACTGAATTGTTCGATTTCGTTATAAAGCGACTTTAAATTCGTTTGGGGCTTGTTTGGCGGCACGGAACGTTTAAATCCTGAGTATTTGCATAGAACGAAGTGTTTTTGATCGCATAATACGAGCTGGAATGCCTGCTGCGATCGCAAAACTCAATCGTTCGATTTCGTTATAAAGCGACTTTGCACTCGTTGGGGCGTGTTTGGCGGCTGTAACCGCATGAATCTTGCGTATTTGCATACAATGAAATGTTTTTGATCTCATAATATGAGCTGGAATTCCTACAGCGAGCTCAAAACTCAATCGTTCGATGTCGTTATAAAGCGACTTTGCACTCGTTGGGGCGTGTTTGGCGGCTCGAAACGCATGAATCTTGCGTATTTGCATAGGATGAAGTGTTTTTGATCTCATAACACGAGCTGGAACTGCTACAGCGAGCGCAAAACTCAATCATTAGATTTCCTTATAAAGCGACTTTGCATTCGTTTGGGGCGTGTTTAGTGGCTCGAAACGCATGAATCTTGCGTATTTGCATAAAATAAAATGTTTTTGATCTTATAATATGAGCTGGAATTCCTACAGCGAGCGCAAAACTCAATCGTTCGATTTCGTTATAAAGCGACTTTAAATTCGTTTGGGGCTTGATTGGTGGCTCGAAACGCATGAATCTTGCGTATTTGCATAGGATGAAGTGTTTTTGATCTCATAATATGAGCTGGAATTCCTACAGCGAGCGCAAAACTCAATCGTTCGATTTCGTTATAAACCGACTTTGCATTCGATTGGGGCGTGTTTGGCGGCTCGAAACGCATGAATCTTGCGTATTTGCATAGAATGAAGTGTTTTTGATCTTATAATACGGGCTGAAACGCCTACAGCGAGCGCAAAACTCAATCGTTCGATTTCGTTATAGAGACTTTAAATTCGTTTGGGGCGTGTTGGGCGGCTCGAAACGCATGAATCTTCCGTATTTGCATAGGATGAAGTGTTTTTGTTCTCCATAACACGAGCTGGAACTGCTACAGCCTGCGCAAAACTAAATCATTAGATTTCCTTGTAAAGCGACTTTGCATTCGTTTGGGGCGTGTTTAGCGGCTCGAACCGCATGAATCTTGCGTATTTGCATAGAACGAAGTGTTTTTGATCTCATAATACGAGCTGGAACTCCTACAGCGAGCGCGAAACTCAATCGTTCGATTTCGTTATAAAGCGACTTTGCACTCGTTGGGGCGTGTTTGGCGGCTGTAAACGCATGAATCTTGCGTATTTGCATAGAATGAAGTGTTTTTGATCTCATAATATGAGCTGGAATTCCTACAGCGAGCGCAAAACTCAATCGTTCGATTTCATTATAAAGCGACTTTAAATTCGTTTGGGGCTTGATTGGAGGCTCGAAACGCATGAATCTTGCGTATTTGCATAGAATGAAGTGTTTTTGATCTCATAATATGAGCTGGAATTCCTACAGCGAGCGCAAAACTCAATCGTTCGATTTCGTTATAAAGCGACTTTAAATTCGTTTGGGGCTTGTTTGGCGGCTCGAAACGCATGAACCTTGCGTATTTGCATAGGATGAAGTGCTTTTGATCTCATAACATGAGCTGGAACTGCTACAGCGAGCGCAAAACTCAATCATTAGATTTCCTTATAAAGCGACTTTGCATTCGTTTGGGGCGTGTTTAGTAGCTCGAAACGCCTGAATCTTGAGTATTTGCATAGAATAAAGTGTTTTTCATCTCATAATATGAGCTGGAATTCCTACAGCGAGCGCAAAACTCAATCGTTCGATTTCGTTATAAAGCGACTTTAAATTCGGTTGGGGCTTGTTTGGTGGCTCGAAACGCATGAATCTGGCGTATTTGCGTAGATTGAAGAGTTTTTTATCTCATAATACGAGCTGGAACTCCTACAGCGAGCGCAAAACTCAATCGTTCGATTTCGTTATAAAGCGACGTTGCATTCGTTTGGGGCGTGTTTGGCGGCACGGAACGTTTGAATCCTGAGTATTTGCATAGAACGAAGTGTTTTTGATCGCATAATACGAGCTGGAATGCCTGCTGCGATCGCAAAACTCAATCATTAGATTTCCTTGTAAAGCGACTTTGCATTCGTTTGGGGCGTGTTTAGCGGCTCGAACCGCATGAATCTTGCGTATTTGGTGGATCTTGGAGATTCATGGTGGATTCATGGTGGATCTTGGAGAGCATACAGACGTTACCGCGGCGGCGTAGTCAGTTAAATTTGTCGCAGATAATATGGAGTGACCTGTGTAACATAAATCTAGTCCAGAAAGTTGCGCCAAAGGCGTAATCTCGGTTGAAGTAAAAAAAACCCGGTTATTAGTGGTCCAGTGTGAGGAAATAAGGCGGTATAGGTCACTGCATCTTCCTTAACCTCAAAAATTGATTGATCTAGGATCGATAGTGTGAGCAGTAGCATTGGATCCTTTCCGTTGCGGGTAACATATCGCCAGTGGTAAGCTTACCGGGTGTATCGGTGGTCCTTCGTTGGCAAACTATATCGAGCGTAGTGATGGGTTCAAAAGAAACTCCCAGTGGGTCCAACACACTGTCAGTTCCAGCTGCAGGCTCGGGGAAATGCCGAGGCTGTGGTGCAAAAGGTCCCTTAAGGGACAAACCTACGCTTTGCCCGGGATGTGGGGCTCAGTATCATGTGTCCTGTGCTGCTAAATACCAAGTAACGCTAGCGTCGAATGGTGGATTCTCACGCTGCTGCGGCTCGAGGCCCTCCTCGCCGAATCCATCGGATAGCATACCTTCACAGTTGCCCGTCGAGCAGTTGTCAGACAAGCCGATAACATTAAAGGATCTCCATGCCGCTCTCGGTGTGTACTTCGGACAGCTGAATAGTAAATACGACTCTCTCAAAGGCACGGTGGATGATTTAGCCAATGAGCAGCGCCAGCTTAGGGCATCGCTCGACCAGTCGACGTCCGTGACGAAGGCGCGGCTCGATGCTAACGACAGTAGGATGGACGCATTGGAAACCGCGATAATCGAGGCGAAGTCGGAGATTGCTGATATGAAACAAGCCGGTCTCTCGGAAGATGACATCATGACGGAGATCGAGGATAGGAACAGGAGGGCTAATAACATAATTATGTTCGATGTGCCAGAAGCGGCGGAGCGGGACATAGAGCAAGTCCAGCAAATTTTGGAGCCGTTAAATGTCACGGCACTCTCTCTCCGTTGCGTTAGAATCGGGAAGACTGTGCCGCTGGATGCAGCTAAAAAGCCTAGGCCGCTTGTGGTCACTCTGGAAACTAAGGCGGAGGCGCTGAATGTCTTGAAAAAGCGAGCTAACTTGAAACTGGGTAATAAGGCCGTACAAGTGAGAAGTGACCAGACGGAAAGACAACGTGCCCAGTTAACTGCAGCGAGGCTTAAGTTGGACGAGAAGAAGGCAAGTGGGGAGACGGGCTGGACAATTAAATTTCATAAAGGCGTGCCTTGTGTAACAAAAAAGAGCGAACTTGGTGAAACAAAAAACTAAGAAATGGGGGGGTGCTCGCGGTTTACTACCAAAATGTGCGCGGGTTGAAGACTAAGCTCTTAGACTTACAAACGGCTATCGCCGCTCAATCAACACGGTATGATATAATTATTTTTTCGGAGACCTGGTTGGACAGTTCCGTTGCCACGAGCGAATTGGGCTTCGCGTCGTACGCGGTATATAGGTGCGATCGGTCTTCGAGTACGAGTATGGCGACCCGCGATGGGGGGGTTCTCATCGCCGTGGAGAAATCCCTCAGCGCCAGCGTTGTACCCCCACTCCACACAACTGTAGAGCATCTCTTTGTGAACGTCACGGGACAAAGGGGAAATCACCTGGTGGGAACGTGCCGCCGGGATCCCCTCCAGCCGTCTACCAGGCGCACGGCGAGAGTGTATGTGCTATCGCAGCTGATCATGGCTCGTCGAAGCTACACGTCATTGGCGACTTTAATCTGCCGCATACACAGTGGTCATCCGATGAGTTAGTGTCGGCTATCGCGGAATCGACGGGTGGTTCGAGGCAAGAATATGTTGCAGCCACTGCGATTGCAACAGACTTCAGTAGCGTCGGACTGTATCAAAGCAACGATATTCCTAACGATCATGGATCGACACTGGATCTAGTATTCTCGTCCGCCCCAGCTGTGGTAACCCGTGCGATAGATAATATGTTGCCATGTGACACTTATCACCCTCCTCTCAACCTTGAATTGTACAGTGAAATAGTTGAGCAGGTTGAATGTTTGCGTGAGGGGGCTTTTAATTTAAAACTAACAGATTACGAAGCGTTAAATTACTTTTTAGCGGCGTATCCGTGGGATGACATTTTATTAGTTGATTCGATTGAAAGTGCGGCAAAGGATTTAATCGGGACCATTAGTTTTGCAATCTCTCTCTTTGTGCCATGGAGAGAAAGATTTTTATGGGGGCCGGGTGAACCTCCTTGGAGGCTCATTATCCCAGGTAAAACATAGTCTTTCGATAATTTTTCCCCCAGGAGATACGTAGCGCTGTTGTCTCTCTCGCTCCGAGGGCGGACGACCAGAGGCTCACACTGTAAAAATGCTGTATCTGGTAAAAACGTTTATGTATGTATCGTGTATCAATTTCCTTTTGTTTTAATATGTATAATCTCCAAATTGAAATTGTAGTTGTCAGGACAGCCTGACAACCTGTAATTGGGTTATGCCCGTATGAATGAATAAATAAAATAAAAATAAAAAAAGTATTTGCATAGAATGAAGTGTTTTTGATCTCATAATACGAGCTGGAACTCCTACAGCGAGCGCAAAACTCAATCGTTCGATTTCGTTATAAAGCGACTTTGCACTCGTTGGGGCGTGTTTGGCGGCTCGAAACGCATGAATCTTGCGTATTTGCATAGGATGAAGTGTTTTTGATCGCATAATACGAGCTGGAATGCCTGCTGCGATCGCAAAACTCAATCATTAGATTTCCTTGTAAAGCGACTTTGCATTCGTTTGGGGCGTGTTTGGCGGCTCGAAACGCATGAATCTTGCGTATTTGCATAGGATGAAGTGTTTTTGATCGCATAATACGAGCTGGAATGCCTGCTGCGATCGCAAAACTCAATCATTAGATTTCCTTGTAAAGCGACTTTGCATTCGTTTGGGGCGTGTTTAGTAGCTCGAAACGCATGAATCTTGCGTATTTGCATACAATGAAATGTTTTTGATCTCATAATATGAGCTGGAATTCCTACAGCGAGCGCAAAACTCAATCGTTCGATTTCGTTATAAAGCGACTTTAAATTCGGTTGGGGCTTGTTTGGTGGCTCGAAACGCATGAATCTGGCGTATTTGCGTAGATTGAAGAGTTTTTGATCTCATAATACGAGCTGGAACTCCTACAGCGAGCGCAAAACTCAATCGTTCGATTTCGTTATAAAGCGACGTTGCATTCGTTTGGGGCGTGTTTGGCGGCACGGAACGTTTGAATCCTGAGTATTTGCATAGAACGAAGTGTTTTTGATCGCATAATACGAGCTGGAATGCCTGCTGCGATCGCAAAACTCAATCATTAGATTTCCTTGTAAAGCGACTTTGCATTCGTTTGGGGCGTGTTTAGCGGCTCGAACCGCATGAATCTTGTGTATTTGCATAGAATGAAGTGTTTTTGATCTCATAATACGAGCTGGAACTCCTACAGCGAGCGCAAAACTCAATCGTTCGATTTCGTTATAAAGCGACTTTAAATTCGTATGGGGCTTGTTTGGCGGCTCGAAACGCATGAATCTTGCGTATTTGCATAGAATGAAGTGTTTTTGATCTCATAATATGAGCTGGAATTCCTACAGCGAGCGCAAAATTCAATCGTTCGATTTCGTTATAAAGCGACTTTAAATTCGTTTGGGGCTTGTTTGGCGGCTCGAAACGCATGAACCTGGCGTATTTGCATAGGATGAAGTGTTTTTGATCTCATAACACGAGCTGGAACTCCTACAGCGAGCGCAAAACTCATTCGTTCGATTTCGTTATAAAGCGACTTTGCACTCGTTGGGGCGTGTTTGGCGGCTCAAAACGCATGAATCTTGCGTATTTGCATAGAATGAAGTGTTTTTGATATCATAATACGAGCTGGAATGCCTGCTGCGATCGCAAAACTCAATCGTTCGATTTCGTTATAAACCGACTTTGCATTCGATTGGGGCGTGTTTGGCGGCACGAAACGCATGAATCTGGCGTATTTGCGTAGATTGAAGAGTTTTTGATCTCATAATACGAGCTGGAACTCCTACAGCGAGCGCAAAACTCAATCGTTCGATTTCGTTATAAAGCGACGTTGCATTCGTTTGGGGCGTGTTTGGCGGCACGGAACGTTTGAATCCTGAGTATTTGCATAGAACGAAGTGTTTTTGATCGCATAATACGAGCTGGAATGCCTGCTGCGATCGCAAAACTCAATCATTAGATTTCCTTGTAAAGCGACTTTGCATTCGTTTGGGGCGTGTTTAGCGGCTCGAACCGCATGAATCTTGTGTATTTGCATAGAATGAAGTGTTTTTGATCTCATAATACGAGCTGGAACTCCTACAGCGAGCGCAAAACTCAATCGTTCGATTTCGTTATAAAGCGACTTTAAATTCGTTTGGGGCTTGTTTGGCGGCTCGAAACGCATGAACCTGGCGTATTTGCATAGGATGAAGTGTTTTTGATCTCATAACATGAGCTGGAACTGCTACAGCGAGCGCAAAACTCAATCATTAGATTTCCTTATAAAGCGACTTTGCATTCGTTTGGGGCGTGTTTAGTAGCTCGAAACGCATGAATCTTGCGTATTTGCATAGAATGAAGTGTTTTTGATCTCATAATATGAGCTGGAATTCCTACAGCGAGCGCAAAACTCACTCGTTCGATTTCGTTATAAAGCGACTTTGCACTCGTTGGGGCGTGTTTGGCGGCTCAAAACGCATGAATCTTGCGTATTTGCATAGAATGAAGTGTTTTTGATATCATAATACGAGCTGGAATGCCTGCTGCGATCGCAAAACTCACTCGTTCGATTTCGTTATAAACCGACTTTGCATTCGATTGGGGCGTGTTTGGCGGCACGAAACGCATGAATCTTGCGTATTTGCATAGAATGAAGTGTTTTTGATCTTATACTACGGGCTGAAACGCCTACAGCGAGCGCAAAACTCAATCGTTCGATTTCGTTATAAAGAGACTTTAAATT
Source organism: Ichneumon xanthorius (assembly GCA_917499995.1). Classification (NCBI taxonomy): domain Eukaryota; kingdom Metazoa; phylum Arthropoda; class Insecta; order Hymenoptera; family Ichneumonidae; genus Ichneumon; species Ichneumon xanthorius. Next base: position 1,252,616 of record OU824201.1, on the reverse strand, counting down.
CGTTTGGGGCGTGTTTGGCGGCTCGAAACGCATGAATCTTGCGTATTTGCATAGGATGAAGTGTTTTTGATCTCATAACACGAGCTGGAACTGCTACAGCGAGCGCAAAACTCAATCATTAGATTTCCTTGTAAAGCGACGTTGCATTCGTCTGGGGCGTGTTTAGCGGCGCGAACCGCATGAATCTTGCGTATTTGCATAGAATGAAGTATTTTTGGTCTCATAATACGAGCTGGGACTCCTACAGCGAGCGCAAAACTCAATCGTTCGATTTCGTTATAAAGCGACTTTGCACTCGTTGGGGCGTGTTTGGCGGCTGTAAACGCATGAACCTTGCGTATTTGCATAGAATGAAGTGTTTTTGATCTCATAATATGAGCTGGAATTCCTACAGCGAGCGCAAAACTCAATCGTTCGATTTCGTTATAAAGCGACTTTAAATTCGTTTGGGGCTTGATTGGTGGCTCGAAACGCATGAATCTTGCGTATTTGCATAGGATGAAGTGTTTTTGATCTCATAACACGAGCTGGAACACCTACAGCGAGCGCAAAACTCAATCGTTCGATTTCGTTATAAAGCGACTTTGCACTCGTTGGGGCGTGTTTGGCGGCTCAAAACGCATGAATCTTGCGTATTTGCATAGAATGAAGTTTTTTTGATATCATAATATGAGCTGGAATTCCTACAGCGAGCGCGAAACTCAATCGTTCGATTTCGTTATAAAGCGACTTTAAATTCGTTTGGGTCTTGTTTGGCGGCTCGAAACGCATGAATCTTGCGTATTTGCATAAGATGAAGTGTTTTTGATCTCATAACACGAGCTGGAACTGCTACAGCGAGCGCAAAACTCAATCATTAGATTTCCTTGTAAAGCGACCTTGCATTCGTTTGGGGCGTGTTTAGCGGCTCGAACCGCATGAATCTTGCGTATTTGCATAGAATGAAGTGTTTTTGATCTCATAATACGAGCTGGAACTCCTACAGCGAGCGCAAAACTCAATCGTTCGATTTCGTTATAAAGCGAATTTAAATTCGTTTGGGGCTTGTTTGGTGGCACGAAACGCATGAATCTGGCGTATTTGCATAGATTGAAGAGTCTTTGATCTCATAATACGAGCTGGAACTCCTACAGCGAACGCAAAACTCAATCGTTCGATTTCGTTATAAAGCGACTTTAAATTCGGTTGGGGCTTGTTTGGTGGCTCGAAACGCATGAATCTTGCGTATTTGCATAGAATGAAGTTTTTTTGATATCATAATATGAGCTGGAATTCCTACAGCGAGCGCGAAACTCAATCGTTCGATTTCGTTATAAAGCGACTTTAAATTCGTTTGGGTCTTGTTTGGCGGCTCGAAACGCATGAATCTTGCGTATTTGCATAAGATGAAGTGTTTTTGATCTCATAACACGAGCTGGAACTGCTACAGCGAGCGCAAAACTCAATCATTAGATTTCCTTGTAAAGCGACCTTGCATTCGTTTGGGGCGTGTTTAGCGGCTCGAACCGCATGAATCTTGCGTATTTGCATAGAATGAAGTGTTTTTGATCTCATAATACGAGCTGGAACTCCTACAGCGAGCGCAAAACTCAATCGTTCGATTTCGTTATAAAGCGAATTTAAATTCGTTTGGGGCTTGTTTGGTGGCACGAAACGCATGAATCTGGCGTATTTGCATAGATTGAAGAGTCTTTGATCTCATAATACGAGCTGGAACTCCTACAGCGAACGCAAAACTCAATCGTTCGATTTCGTTATAAAGCGACTTTAAATTCGGTTGGGGCTTGTTTGGTGGCTCGAAACGCATGAATCTGGCGTATTTGCGTAGATTGAAGAGTTTTTGATCTCATAATACGAGCTGGAACTCCTACAGCGAGCGCAAAACTCAATCGTTCGATTTCCTTATAAAGCGACGTTGCATTCGTCTGGGGCGTGTTTAGCGGCTCGAACCACATGAATCTTGCGTATTTGCATAGGATGAAGTGTTTTTGATCTCATAACACGAGCTGGAACTGCTACAGAGAGCGCAAAACTCAATCATTAGATTTCTTTATAAAGCGACTTTGCATTCGTTTGGGGCGTGTTTAGTGGCTCGAAACGCATGAATCTTGCGTATTTGCATAGAATAAAATGTTTTTGATCTCATAATATGAGCTGGAATTCCTACAGCGAGCGCAAAACTCAAGCGTTCGATTTCGTTATAAAGCGACTTTAAATTCGTTTGGGGCTTGATTGGTGGCTCGAAACGCATGAATCTTGCGTATTTGCATAGGATGAAGTGTTTTTGATCTCATAACACGAGCTGGAACTCCTACAGCGAGCGCAAAACTCAATCGTTCGATTTCGTTATAAAGCGACTTTGCACTCGTTGGGGCGTGTTTGGCGGCTCAAAACGCATGAATCTTGCGTATTTGCATAGAATGAAGTGTTTTTGATATCATAATACGAGCTGGAATGCCTACAGCGAGCGCAAAACTCAATCGTTCGATTTCGTTATAAAGAGACTTTAAATTCGTTTGGGGCGTGTTTGGCGGCTCGAAACGCATGAATCTTGCGTATTTGCATAGGATGAAGTGTTTTTGATCTCATAACACGAGCTGGAACTGCTACAGCGAGCGCAAAACTCAATCATTAGATTTCCTTATAAAGCGACTTTGCATTCGTTTGGGGCGTGCTTAGTGGCTCGAAACGCATGAATCTTGCGTATTTGCATAGAATAAAATGTTTTTGATCTCATAATATGAGCTGGAATTCCTACAGCGAGCGCAAAACTCAATCGTTCGATTTCGTTATAAAGAGACTTTAAATTCGTTTGGGGCTTGATTGGTGGCTCGAAACGCATGAATCTTGCGTATTTGCATAGGATGAAGTGTTTTTGATCTCATAACACGAGCTGGAACTCCTACAGCGAGCGCAAAACTCAATCATTAGATTTCCTTGTAAAGCGACGTTGCATTCGTCTGGGGCGTGTTTAGCGGCGCAAACCGCATGAATCTTGCGTATTTGCATAGAATGAAGTATTTTTGGTCTCATAATACGAGCTGGAACTCCTACAGCGAGCGCAAAACTCAATCGTTCGATTTCGTTATAAAGCGACTTTGCACTCGTTGGGGCGTGTTTGGCGGCTGTAAACGCATGAACCTTGCGTATTTGCATAGATTAAAGAGTCTTTGATCTCATAATACGAGCTGGAACTCCTACAGCGAGCGCAAAACTCAATCGTTCGATTTCGTTATAAAGCGACTTTAAATTCGGTTGGGGCTTGTTTGGTGGCTCGAAACGCATGAATCTGGCGTATTTGCGTAGATTGAAGAGTTTTTGATCTCATAATACGAGCTGGAACTCCTACAGCGAGCGCAAAACTCAATCATTAGATTTCCTTATAAAGCGACTTTGCATTCGTTTGGGGCGTGCTTAGTGGCTCGAAACGCATGAATCTTGCGTATTTGCATAGAATAAAATGTTTTTGATCTCATAATATGAGCTGGAATTCCTACAGCGAGCGCAAAACTCAATCGTTCGATTTCGTTATAAAGAGACTTTAAATTCGTTTGGGGCTTGATTGGTGGCTCGAAACGCATGAATCTTGCGTATTTGCATAGGATGAAGTGTTTTTGATCTCATAACACGAGCTGGAACTCCTACAGCGAGCGCAAAACTCAATCATTAGATTTCCTTGTAAAGCGACGTTGCATTCGTCTGGGGCGTGTTTAGCGGCGCGAACCGCATGAATCTTGCGTATTTGCATAGAATGAAGTATTTTTGGTCTCATAATACGAGCTGGAACTCCTACAGCGAGCGCAAAACTCAATCGTTCGATTTCGTTATAAAGCGACTTTGCACTCGTTGGGGCGTGTTTGGCGGCTGTAAACGCATGAACCTTGCGTATTTGCATAGAATGAAGTGTTTTTGATATCATAATATGAGCTGGAATTCCTACAGCGAGCGCGAAACTCAATCGTTCGATTTCGTTATAAAGCGACTTTAAATTCGTTTGGGGCTTGTTTGGCGGCTCGAAACGCATGAATCTTGCGTATTTGCATAAGATGAAGTGTTTTTGATCTCATAACACGAGCTGGAACTGCTACAGCGAGCGCAAAACTCAATCATTAGATTTCCTTGTAAAGCGACCTTGCATTTGTTTGGGGCGTGTTTAGCGGCGCGAACCGCATGAATCTTGCGTATTTGCATAGAATGAAGTATTTTTGGTCTCATAATACGAGCTGGAACTCCTACAGCGAGCGCAAAACTCAATCGTTCGATTTCGTTATAAAGCGACTTTGCACTCGTTGGGGCGTGTTTGGCGGCTGTAAACGCATGAACCTTGCGTATTTGCATAGAATGAAGTGTTTTTGATATCATAATATGAGCTGGAATTCCTACAGCGAGCGCGAAACTCAATCGTTCGATTTCGTTATAAAGCGACTTTAAATTCGTTTGGGGCTTGTTTGGCGGCTCCAAACGCATGAATCTTGCGTATTTGCATAAGATGAAGTGTTTTTGATCTCATAACACGAGCTGGAACTGCTACAGCGAGCGCAAAACTCAATCATTAGATTTCCTTGTAAAGCGACCTTGCATTTGTTTGGGGCGTGTTTAGCGGCTCGAACCGCATGAATCTTGCGTATTTGCATAGAATGAAGTGTTTTTGATCTCATAATACGAGCTGGAACTCCTACAGCGAGCGCAAAACTCAATCGTTCGATTTCGTTATAAAGCGAATTTAAATTCGTTTGGGGCTTGTTTGGTGGCACGAAACGCATGAATCTGGCGTATTTGCATAGATTAAAGAGTCTTTGATCTCATAATACGAGCTGGAACTCCTACAGCGAGCGCAAAACTCAATCGTTCGATTTCGTTATAAAGCGACTTTAAATTCGGTTGGGGCTTGTTTGGTGGCTCGAAACGCATGAATCTGGCGTATTTGCGTAGATTGAAGAGTTTTTGATCTCATAATACGAGCTGGAACTCCTACAGCGAGCGCAAAACTCAATCGTTCGATTTCCTTATAAAGCGACGTTGCATTCGTCTGGGGCGTGTTTAGCGGCTCGAACCGCATGAATCTTGCGTATTTGCATAGGATGAAGTGTTTTTGATCTCATAACACGAGCTGGAACTGCTACAGCGAGCGCAAAACTCGATCATTAGATGTCCTTATAAAGCGACTTTGCATTCGTTTGGGGCATGATTAATGGCTCGAAACGCATGAATCTTGCGTATTTGCATAGAATGAAATGTTTTTGATCTCATAATATGAGCTGGAATTCCTACAGCGAGCGCAAAACTCTATCGTTCGATTTCGTTATAAAGCGACTTTAAATTCGTTTGGGGCTTGTTTGGCGGCTGTAAACGCATGAATCTTGCGTATTTGCATAGAATGAAGTGTTTTTGGTCTCATAATATGAGCTGGAATTCCTACAGCGAGCGCAAAACTCAATCGTTCGATTTCGTTATAAAGCGACTTTAAATTCTTTTGGGGCTTGTTTGGCGGCTCGAAACGCATGAATCATGCGTATTTGCATAGGATGAAGTGTTTTTGTTCTCATAACACGAGCTGGAACTGCTACAGCGAGCGCAAAACTCAATCATTAGATTTCCTTGTAAAGCGACTTTGCATTCGTTTCGGGCTTTTTTACTGGCTCGAACCGCATGAATCTGGCGTATTTGCATATAATGAATTGTTTTCGATCTTATAATACGGCCTGAAACTCCTACAGCGAGCGCAAAACTCAATCGTTCTATTTCATTATAAAGCGACTTTAAATTCGTTTGGGGCTTGTTTGTCGGCCCAAAACTCATGAATCTTGCGTATTTGCATAGAATAAAGTGTTTTTGATCTCATAATACGAGCTGGAACTCCTACAGCGAGCGAAAAACTCAATCGTTCGATTTCGTTATAAAGCGACGTTGCCTTCGTTTGGGGCGTGTTTGGCGGCACGGAACGTTTGAATCCTGAGTATTTGCATAGAACGAAGTGTTTTTGATCGCATAATACGAGCTGGAACTGCTACTGCGAGCGCAAAACTCAATCATTAGATTTCCTTATAAAGCGACTTTGCATTCGTTTGGGGCGTGTTTAGCGGCTCGAACCGCATGACTCTTGCGTATTTGCATAGAATGAAGTGTTTTTGATCTCATAATACGAGCTGGAACTCCTACAGCGAGCGCAAAACTCAATCGTTCGATTTCGATATAAAGCGACTTTAAATTCGTTTGGGGCTTGTTTGGTGGCTGGAAACGCATGAATCTGGCGTATTTGCATAGATTGAAGAGTCTTTGATATCATAATACGAGCTGGAACTCCTACAGCGAGCGCAAAACTCAATCGTTCGATTTCGTTATAAAGCCACGTTGCATTCGTTTGGGGCGTATTTGGCGGCTCGAAACGCATGAATCTTGCGTATTTGCATAGGATGAAGTGGTTTTGATCTCATAACACGAGCTGGAACTGCTACAGCGAGCGCAAAACTCAATCGTTCGATTTCGTTATAAAGCGACTTTGCATTCGTTTGTGGCTTGTTTGGTGGCTCGAAACGTATGAATCTGGCGTATTTGCATATAATGAATTTTTTTTGATCTTATAATACGGCCTGAAACTCCTACAGCGAGCGCAAAACTCAATCGTTCTATTTCATTATAAAGCGACTTTAAATTCGTTTGGGGCTTGTTTGTCGGCCCAAAACTCATGAATCTTGCGTATTTGCATAGAATAAAGTGTTTTTGATCTCATAATACGAGCTGGAACTCCTACAGCGAGCGAAAAACTCAATCGTTCGATTTCGTTATAAAGCGACGTTGCCTTCGTTTGGGGCCTGTTTGGCGGCACGGAACGTTTGAATCCTGAGTATTTGCATAGAACGAAGTGTTTTTGATCGCATAATACGATTTGGAATGCCTGCTGCGATCGCAAAACTCAATAATTTGATTTCCTTGTAAAGCGACTTTGCATTCGTTTGGGGCGTGTTTAGCGGCTCGAACCGCATGAATCTTGCGTATTTGCATAGAATGAAGTGTTTTTGATCTCATAATACGAGCTGGAACTCCTACAGCGAGCGCAAAACTCAATCGTTCGATTTCGTTATAAAGCGACTTTGCACTCGTTGGGGCGTGTTTGGCGGCTGTAAACGCATGAATCTTGCGTATTTGCATACAATGAACTGTTTTTGATCTCATAATATGAGCTGGAATTCCTATATCGAGCGCAAAACTCAATCGTTCGATTTCGTTATAAAGCCACGTTGCATTCGTTTGGGGCGTGTTTGGCGGCTCGAAACGCATGAATCTTGCGTATTTGCATAGGATGAAGTGGTTTTGATCTCATAACACGAGCTGGAACTGCTACAGCGAGCGCAAAACTCAATCGTTCGATTTCGTTATAAAGCGACTTTGCATTCGTTTGGGGCTTGTTTGGTGGCTCGAAACGTATGAATCTGGCGTATTTGCATATAATGAATTTTTTTTGATCTTACAATACGGCCTGAAACTCCTACAGCGAGCGCAAAACTCAATCGTTCTATTTCATTATAAAGCGACTTTAAATTCGTTTGGGGCTTGTTTGTCGGCCCAAAACTCATGAATCTTGCGTATTTGCATAGAATAAAGTGTTTTTGAGCTCATAATACGAGCTGGAACTCCTACAGCGAGCGAAAAACTCAATCGTTCGATTTCGTTATAAAGCGACGTTGCCTTCGTTTGGGGCGTGTTTGGCGGCACGGAACGTTTGAATCCTGAGTATTTGCATAGACCGAAGTGTTTTTGATCGCATAATACGAGCTGGAACTGCTACTGCGAGCGCAAAACTCAATCATTAGATTTCCTTATAAACCGACTTTGTATTCGTTTGGGGCGTGTTTAGCGGCTCGAACCGCATGAATCTTGCGTATTTGCATAGAATGAAGTGCTTTTGATCTCATAATATGAGCTGGAATTCCTACAGCGAGCGCAAAGCTCAATCGTTCGATTTCGTTATAAAGCGACTTTAAATTCGTTTGGGGCTTGTTTGGTGGCTCGAAACGCATGAATCTGGCGTATTTGCATAGATTGAAGCGTTTTTGATCTCATAATACGAGCTGGAACTCCTACAGCGAGCGAAAAACTCAATCGTTCGATTTCGTTATAAAGCGACTTTAAATTCGTTTGAGGCTTGTTTGGTGGCTCGAAACGCATGAATCTGGCGTATTTGCATAGGATGAAGTGTTTTTGATCTCATAACACGAGCTGGAACTGCTACAGCGAGCGCAAAACTCAATCGTTCGATTTCGTTATAAATCGACTTTGCACTCGTTGGGGCGTGTTTGGCGGCTGTAAACGCATGAATCTTGCGTATTTGCATCGAATGAAGTGTTTTTGATCTCATAATACGAGCTGGAACTCCTACAGCGAGTGCAAAACTCAATCGTTCGATTTCGTTATAAAGCGACTTTAAATTCGTTTGGGGCTTGTTTGGCGGCTCGAAACGCATGATTCTTGCGTATGTGCATAGGATGAAGTGTTTTTGATCTCATAACTCGAGCTGGAACTGCTACAGCGAGCGCAAAACTCAATCATTAGATTTCCTTATAAAGCGACTTTGCATTCGTTTGGGGCGTGTTTAGCGGCTCGAACCGCATGACTCTTGCGTATTTGCATAGAATGAAGTGTTTTTGATCTCATAATACGAACTGGAACTCCTACAGCGAGCGCCAAACTCAATCGTTCGATTTCGTTATAAAGCGACGTTGCCTTCGTTTGGGGCCTGTTTGGCGGCACGGAACGTTTGAATCCTGAGTATTTGCATAGAACGAAGTGTTTTTGATCGCATAATACGATCTGGAATGCCTGCTGCGATCGCAAAACTCAATAATTTGATTTCCTTGTAAAGCGACTTTGCATTCGTTTGGGGCGTGTTTAGCGGCTCGAACCGCATGAATCTTGCGTATTTGCATAGAATGAAGTGTTTTTGATCTCATAATACGAGCTGGAACTCCTACAGCGAGCGCAAAACTCAATCGTTCGATTTCGTTATAAAGCGACTTTGCACTCGTTGGGGCGTGTTTGGCGGCTGTAAACGCATGAATCTTGCGTATTTGCATACAATGAACTGTTTTTGATCTCATAATATGAGCTGGAATTCCTATATCGAGCGCAAAACTCAATCGTTCGATTTCGTTATAAAGCGACTTTCAATTCGTTTGGGGCTTGTTTGGAGGCTCGAAACGCATGAATCTTGCGTATTTGCATAGGATGAAGTGTTTTTGATCTCATAACACGATCTGGAACTGCTACAGCGAGCGCAAAACTCAATCATTAGATTTCCTTATAAAGCGACTTTGCATTCGTTTGGGGCGTGTTTAGCGGCTCGAACCGCATGACTCTTGCGTATTTGCATAGAATGAAGTGTTTTTGATCTCATAATACGAGCTGGAACTCCTACAGCGAGCGCCAAACCCAATCGTTAGATTTCGTTATAAAGCGACGTTGCATTCGTTTGGGGCGTGTTTGGCGGCACGGAACGTTTGAATCCTGAGTATTTGCATAGAAGGAAGTGTTTTTGATCGCATAATACGAGCTGGAATGCCTGCTGCGATCGCAAAACTCAATCATTAGATTTCCTTGTGAAGCGACTTTGCATTCGTTTGGGGCGTGTTTAGCGGCTCGAACCGCATGAATCTTGCGTATTTGCATAGAATGAAGTGCTTTTGATCTCATAATATGAGCTGGAATTCCTACAGCAAGCGCAAAACTCAATCGTTTGATTTCGTTATAAAGCGAAGTTGCATTCGTTTGGGGCGTGTTTGGCGGCTCGAAACGCATGAATCTTGCGTATTTGCATAGGATGAAGTGTTTTTGATCTCATAATACGAGCTGGAACTGCTACAGCGAGCGCAAAACTCAATCGTTCGATTTCGTTATAAATCGACTTTGCACTCGTTGGGGCGTGTTTGGCGGCTGTAAACGCATGAATCTTGCGTATTTGCATAGAATGAAGTGTTTTTGATCTCATAATACGAGCTGGAACTCCTACAGCGAGCGCAAAACTCAATCGTTCGATTTCGTTATAAAGCGACGTTAAATTCGTTTGGGGCTTGTTTGGCGGCTCGAAACGCATGATTCTTGCGTATGTGCATAGGATGAAGTGTTTTTGATCTCATAACACGAGCTGGAACTGCTACAGCGAGCGCAAAACTCAATCATTAGATTTCCTTATAAAGCGACTTTGCATTCGTTTGGGGCGTGTTTAGCGGCTCGAACCGCATGACTCTTGCGTATTTGCATATAATTAAGTGTTTTTGATCTCATAATACGAGCTGGAACTCCTACAGCGAGCGCAAAACTCAATCGTTCGATTTCGTTATAAAGCGACTTTAAATCGTTTGGGGCGTGTTTGGCGGCACGGAACGTTTGAATCCTGAGTATTTGCATAGAAGGAAGTGTTTTTGATCGCATAATACGAGCTGGAATGCCTGCTGCGATCGCAAAACTCAATCATTAGATTTCCTTGTGAAGCGACTTTGCATTCGTTTGGGGCGTGTTTAGCGGCTCGAACCGCATGAATCTTGCGTATTTGCATAGAATGAAGTGCTTTTGATCTCATAATATGAGCTGGAATTCCTACAGCGAGTGCAAAACTCAATCGTTCGATTTCGTTATAAAGCGACTTTAAATTCGTTTGGGGCTTGTTTGGTGGCTCGAAACGCATGAATCTGGCGTATTTGCATAGATTGAAGCGTTTTTGATCTCATAATACGAGCTGGAACTCCTACAGCAAGCGCAAAACTCAATCGTTTGATTTCGTTATAAAGCGACGTTGCATTCGTTTGGGGCGTGTTTAGCGGCTCGAACCGCATGAATCTTGGGTATTTGCATAGAATGAAGTGTTTTTGATCTCATAATACGAGCTGGAACTCCTACAGCGAGCGCAAAACTCAATCGTTCGATTTCGTTATAAAGCGACTTTGCACTCGTTGGGGCGTGTTTGGCGGCTGTAAACGCATGAATCTTGCGTATTTGCATAGAATGAAGTGTTTTTGATCTCATAATATGAGCTGGAATTCCTACAGCGAGCGCAAAACTCAATCGTTCGATTTCGTTATAAAGCGACTTTAAATTCGTTTGGGGGTTGTTTGGTGGATCGAAACGCATGAATCTGGCGTATTTGCATAGATTGAAGAGTCTTTGATCTCATAATACGAGCTGGAACTCCTACAGCTAGCGCAAAACTCAATCGTTCGATTTCGTTATAAAGCGACGTTGCATTCGTTTGGGGCTTGTTTGCCGGCACGGAACGTTTGAATCCTGAGTATTTGCATAGAACGAAGTGTTTTCGATCGCATAATAAGAGCTGGAATGCCTGCTGCGATCGCAAAACTCAATCGTTCGATTTCGTTATAAACCGACTTTGCATTCGATTGGGGCGTATTTGGCGGGTCGAAACGCATGAATCTTGCGTATTTGCATAGGATGAAGTGTTTTTGATCTCATAACACGAGCTGGAACTCCTACAGCGAGCGCAAAACTCAATCGTTCGATTTTGTTATAAAGCGACGTTGCATTCGTTTGGGGCGTGTTTGGCGGCACGGAACGTTTGAATCCTGAGTATTTGCATAGACCGAAGTGTTTTTGATTGCATAATACGAGCTGGAATGCCCGCTGCGATCGCAAAACTCAATCGTTCGATTTCGTTATAAACCGACTTTGCATTCGATTGGGGCGTGTTTGGCGGCTCGAAACGCATGAATCTTGCGTATTTGCATAGAATGATGTGTTTTTGATCTTATAATACGGGCTGAAACGCCTACAGCGAGCGGAAAACTGAATTGTTCGATTTCGTTATAAAGCGACTTTAAATTCGTTTGGGGCTTGTTTGGCGGCACGGAACGTTTAAATCCTGAGTATTTGCATAGAACGAAGTGTTTTTGATCGCATAATACGAGCTGGAATGCCTGCTGCGATCGCAAAACTCAATCGTTCGATTTCGTTATAAAGCGACTTTGCACTCGTTGGGGCGTGTTTGGCGGCTGTAACCGCATGAATCTTGCGTATTTGCATACAATGAAATGTTTTTGATCTCATAATATGAGCTGGAATTCCTACAGCGAGCTCAAAACTCAATCGTTCGATGTCGTTATAAAGCGACTTTGCACTCGTTGGGGCGTGTTTGGCGGCTCGAAACGCATGAATCTTGCGTATTTGCATAGGATGAAGTGTTTTTGATCTCATAACACGAGCTGGAACTGCTACAGCGAGCGCAAAACTCAATCATTAGATTTCCTTATAAAGCGACTTTGCATTCGTTTGGGGCGTGTTTAGTGGCTCGAAACGCATGAATCTTGCGTATTTGCATAAAATAAAATGTTTTTGATCTTATAATATGAGCTGGAATTCCTACAGCGAGCGCAAAACTCAATCGTTCGATTTCGTTATAAAGCGACTTTAAATTCGTTTGGGGCTTGATTGGTGGCTCGAAACGCATGAATCTTGCGTATTTGCATAGGATGAAGTGTTTTTGATCTCATAATATGAGCTGGAATTCCTACAGCGAGCGCAAAACTCAATCGTTCGATTTCGTTATAAACCGACTTTGCATTCGATTGGGGCGTGTTTGGCGGCTCGAAACGCATGAATCTTGCGTATTTGCATAGAATGAAGTGTTTTTGATCTTATAATACGGGCTGAAACGCCTACAGCGAGCGCAAAACTCAATCGTTCGATTTCGTTATAGAGACTTTAAATTCGTTTGGGGCGTGTTGGGCGGCTCGAAACGCATGAATCTTCCGTATTTGCATAGGATGAAGTGTTTTTGTTCTCCATAACACGAGCTGGAACTGCTACAGCCTGCGCAAAACTAAATCATTAGATTTCCTTGTAAAGCGACTTTGCATTCGTTTGGGGCGTGTTTAGCGGCTCGAACCGCATGAATCTTGCGTATTTGCATAGAACGAAGTGTTTTTGATCTCATAATACGAGCTGGAACTCCTACAGCGAGCGCGAAACTCAATCGTTCGATTTCGTTATAAAGCGACTTTGCACTCGTTGGGGCGTGTTTGGCGGCTGTAAACGCATGAATCTTGCGTATTTGCATAGAATGAAGTGTTTTTGATCTCATAATATGAGCTGGAATTCCTACAGCGAGCGCAAAACTCAATCGTTCGATTTCATTATAAAGCGACTTTAAATTCGTTTGGGGCTTGATTGGAGGCTCGAAACGCATGAATCTTGCGTATTTGCATAGAATGAAGTGTTTTTGATCTCATAATATGAGCTGGAATTCCTACAGCGAGCGCAAAACTCAATCGTTCGATTTCGTTATAAAGCGACTTTAAATTCGTTTGGGGCTTGTTTGGCGGCTCGAAACGCATGAACCTTGCGTATTTGCATAGGATGAAGTGCTTTTGATCTCATAACATGAGCTGGAACTGCTACAGCGAGCGCAAAACTCAATCATTAGATTTCCTTATAAAGCGACTTTGCATTCGTTTGGGGCGTGTTTAGTAGCTCGAAACGCCTGAATCTTGCGTATTTGCATAGAATAAAGTGTTTTTCATCTCATAATATGAGCTGGAATTCCTACAGCGAGCGCAAAACTCAATCGTTCGATTTCGTTATAAAGCGACTTTAAATTCGGTTGGGGCTTGTTTGGTGGCTCGAAACGCATGAATCTGGCGTATTTGCGTAGATTGAAGAGTTTTTGATCTCATAATACGAGCTGGAACTCCTACAGCGAGCGCAAAACTCAATCGTTCGATTTCGTTATAAAGCGACGTTGCATTCGTTTGGGGCGTGTTTGGCGGCACGGAACGTTTGAATCCTGAGTATTTGCATAGAACGAAGTGTTTTTGATCGCATAATACGAGCTGGAATGCCTGCTGCGATCGCAAAACTCAATCATTAGATTTGCTTGTAAAGCGACTTTGCATTCGTTTGGGGCGTGTTTAGCGGCTCGAACCGCATGAATCTTGCGTATTTGCATAGAATGAATTGTTTTTGATCTCATAATACGAGCTGGAACTCCTACAGCGAGCGCAAAACTCAATCGTTCGATTTCGTTATAAAGCGACTTTAAATTCGTTTGGGGCTTGATTGGTGGCTCGAAACGCATGAATCTTGCGTATTTGCATAGGATGAAGTGTTTTTGATCTCATAACACGAGCTGGAACTCCTACAGCGAGCGCAAAACTCAATCGTTCGATTTCGTTATAAAGCGACTTTACACTCGTTGGGGCGTGTTTGGCGGCTCAAAACGCATGAATCTTGCGTATTTGCATAGAATGAAGTGTTTTTGATATCATAATACGAGCTGGAATGCCTGCTGCGATCGCAAAACTCAATCATTAGATTTCCTTGTAAAGCGACTTTGCATTCGTTTGGGGCGTGTTTAGTAGCTCGAAACGCATGAATCTTGCGTATTTGCATACAATGAAATGTTTTTGATCTCATAATATGAGCTGGAATTCCTACAGCGAGCGCAAAACTCAATCGTTCGATTTCGTTATAAAGCGACGTTGCATTCGTTTGGGGCGTGTTTGGCGGCACGGAACGTTTGAATCCTGAGTATTTGCATAGAACGAAGTGTTTTTGATCGCATAATACGAGCTGGAATGCCTGCTGCGATCGCAAAACTCAATCATTAGATTTCCTTGTAAAGCGACTTTGCATTCGTTTGGGGCGTGTTTAGCGGCTCGAACCGCATGAATCTTGCGTATTTGCATAGAATGAATTGTTTTTGATCTCATAATACGAGCTGGAACTCCTACAGCGAGCGCAAAACTCAATCGTTCGATTTCGTTATAAACCGACTTTGCACTCGTTGGGGCGTGTTTGGCGGCTCGAAACGCATGAATCTTGCGTATTTGCATAGGATGAAGTGTTTTTGATCGCATAATACGAGCTGGAATGCCTGCTGCGATCGCAAAACTCAATCGTTCGATTTCGTTATAAAGCGACTTTACACTCGTTGGGGCGTGTTTGGCGGCTCAAAACGCATGAATCTTGCGTATTTGCATAGAATGAAGTGTTTTTGATATCATAATACGAGCTGGAATGCCTGCTGCGATCGCAAAACTCAATCATTAGATTTCCTTGTAAAGCGACTTTGCATTCGTTTGGGGCGTGTTTAGTAGCTCGAAACGCATGAATCTTGCGTATTTGCATACAATGAAATGTTTTTGATCTCATAATATGAGCTGGAATTCCTACAGCGAGCGCAAAACTCAATCGTTCGATTTCGTTATAAAGCGACGTTGCATTCGTTTGGGGCGTGTTTGGCGGCACGGAACGTTTGAATCCTGAGTATTTGCATAGAACGAAGTGTTTTTGATCGCATAATACGAGCTGGAATGCCTGCTGCGATCGCAAAACTCAATCATTAGATTTCCTTGTAAAGGGACTTTGCATTCGTTTGGGGCGTGTTTAGCGGCTCGAACCGCATGAATCTTGCGTATTTGCATAGAATGAAGTGTTTTTGATCTCATAATACGAGCTGGAACTCCTACAGCGAGCGCAAAACTCAATCGTTCGATTTCGTTATAAACCGACTTTGCACTCGTTGGGGCGTGTTTGGCGGCTCGAAACGCATGAATCTTGCGTATTTGCATAGGATGAAGTGTTTTTGATCGCATAATACGAGCTGGAATGCCTGCTGCGATCGCAAAACTCAATCATTAGATTTCCTTGTAAAGCGACTTTGCATTCGTTTGGGGCGTGTTTAGTAGCTCGAAACGCATGAATCTTGCGTATTTGCATAGGATGAAGTGTTTTTGATCGCATAATACGAGCTGGAATGCCTGCTGCGATCGCAAAACTCAATCATTAGATTTCCTTGTAAAGCGACTTTGCATTCGTTTGGGGCGTGTTTAGTAGCTCGAAACGCATGAATCTTGCGTATTTGCATACAATGAAATGTTTTTGATCTCATAATATGAGCTGGAATTCCTACAGCGACGGCAAAACTCAATCGTTCGATTTCGTTATAAAGCGACGTTGCATTCGTTTGGGGCGTGTTTGGCGGCACGGAACGTTTGAATCCTGAGTATTTGCATAGAACGAAGTGTTTTTGATCGCATAATACGAGCTGGAATGCCTGCTGCGATCGCAAAACTCAATCATTAGATTTCCTTGTAAAGCGACTTTGCATTCGTTTGGGGCGTGTTTAGCGGCTCGAACCGCATGAATCTTGCGTATTTGCATAGAATGAAGTGTTTTTGATCTCATAATACGAGCTGGAACTCCTACAGCGAGCGCAAAACTCAATCGTTCGATTTCGTTATAAACCGACTTTGCACTCGTTGGGGCGTGTTTGGCGGCTCGAAACGCATGAATCTTGCGTATTTGCATAGGATGAAGTGTTTTTGATCGCATAATACGAGCTGGAATGCCTGCTGCGATCGCAAAACTCAATCATTAGATTTCCTTGTAAAGCGACTTTGCATTCGTTTGGGGCGTGTTTAGTAGCTCGAAACGCATGAATCTTGCGTATTTGCATACAATGAAATGTTTTTGATCTCATAATATGAGCTGGAATTCCTACAGCGAGCGCAAAACTCAATCGTTCGATTTCGTTATAAAGCGACGTTGCATTCGTTTGGGGCGTGTTTGGCGGCACGGAACGTTTGAATCCTGAGTATTTGCATAGAACGAAGTGCTTTTGATCTCATAATACGAGCTGGAATGCCTGCTGCGATCGCAAAACTCAATCATTAGATTTCCTTGTAAAGCGACTTTGCATTCGTTTGGGGCGTGTTTAGCGGCTCGAACCGCATGAATCTTGCGTATTTGCATAGAATGAAGTGTTTTTGATCTCATAATACGAGCTGGAACTCCTACAGCGAGCGCAAAACTCAATCGTTCGATTTCGTTATAAAGCGACTTTGCACTCGTTGGGGCGTGTTTGGCGGCTCGAAACGCATGAATCTTGCGTATTTGCATAGGATGAAGTGTTTTTGATCTCATAACACGAGCTGGAACTGCTACAGCGAGCGCAAAACTCAATCATTAGATTTCCTTATAAAGCGACTTTGCATTCGTTTGGGGCGTGTTTAGTGGCTCGAAACGCATGAATCTTGCGTATTTGCATAAAATAAAATGTTTTTGATCTCATAATATGAGCTGGAATTCCTACAGCGAGCGCAAAACTCAATCGTTCGATTTCGTTATAAATCGACTTTAAATTCGTTTGGGGCTTGATTGGTGGCTCGAAACGCATGAACCTTGCGTATTTGCATGGGATGAAGTGTTTTTGATCTCATAATATGAGCTGGAATTCCTACAGCGAGCGCAAAACTCAATCGTTCGATTTCGTTATAAACCGACTTTGCATTCGATTGGGGCGTGTTTGGCGGCTCGAAACGCATGAATCTTGCGTATTTGCATAGAATGAAGTGTTTTTGATCTTATAATACGGGCTGAAACGCCTACAGCGAGCGCAAAACTCAATCGTTCGATTTCGTTATAAAGAGACTTTAAATTCGTTTGGGGCGTGTTGGGCGGCTCGAAACGCATGAATCTTGCGTATTTGCATAGGATGAAGTGTTTTTGTTCTCCATAACACGAGCTGGAACTGCTACAGCCTGCGCAAAACTAAATCATTAGATTTCCTTGTAAAGCGACTTTGCATTCGATTGGGGCGTGTTTGGCGGCTGTAAACGCATGAATCTTGCGTATTTGCATAGAATGAAGTGTTTTTGATCTCATAATATGAGCTGGAATTCCTACAGCGAGCGCAAAACTCAATCGTTCGATTTCATTATAAAGGGACTTTAAATTCGTTTGGGGCTTGTTTGGCGGCTCGAAACGCATTAATCTTGCGGATTTGCATAGAATGAAGTGTTTTTGATCTCATAATATGAGCTGGAATTCCTACAGCAAGCGCAAAACTCAATCGTTCGATTTCGTTATAAAGCGACTTTAAATTCGTTTGGGGCTTGTTTGGCGGCTCGAAACGCATGAACCTTGCGTATTTGCATAGGATGAAGTGCTTTTGATCTCATAACATGAGCTGGAACTGCTACAGCGAGCACAAAACTAAATCATTAGATTTCCTTGTAAAGCGACTTTGCATTCGTTTGGGGCGTGTTTAGCGGCTCGAACCGCATGAATCTTGCGTATTTGCATAGAATGAAGTGTTTTTGATCTCATAATACGAGCTGGAACTCCTACAGCGAGCGCGAAACTCAATCGTTCGATTTCGTTATAAAGCGACTTTGCACTCGTTGGGGCGTGTTTGGCGGCTGTAAACGCATGAATCTTGCGTATTTGCATAGAATGAAGTGTTTTTGATCTCATAATATGAGCTGGAATTCCTACAGCGAGCGCAAAACTCAATCGTTCGATTTCATTATAAAGCGACTTTAAATTCGTTTGGGGCTTGTTTGGCGGCTCGAAACGCATGAATCTTGCGGATTTGCATAGAATGAAGTGTTTTTGATCTCATAATATGAGCCGGAATTCCTACAGCAAGCGCAAAACTCAATCGTTCGATTTCGTTATAAAGCGACTTTAAATTCGTTTGGGGCTTGTTTGGCGGCTCGAAACGCATGAACCTTGCGTATTTGCATAGGATGAAGTGCTTTTGAACTCATAACATGAGCTGGAACTGCTACAGCGAGCACAAAACTAAATCATTAGATTTCCTTGTAAAGCGACTTAGCATTCGTTTGGGGCGTGTTTAGCGGCTCGAACCGCATGAATCTTGCGTATTTGCATAGAATGAAGTGTTTTTGATCTCATAATACGAGCTGGAACTCCTACAGCGAGCGCGAAACTCAATCGTTCGATTTCGTTATAAAGCGACTTTGCACTCGTTGGGGCGTGTTTGGCGGCTGTAAACGCATGAATCTTGCGTATTTGCATAGAATGAAGTGTTTTTGATCTCATAATATGAGCTGGAATTCCTACAGCGAGCGCAAAACTCAATCGTTCGATTTCATTATAAATCGACTTTAAATTCGTTTGGGGCTTGTTTGGAGGCTCGAAACGCATGAATCTTGCGTATTTGCATAGAATGAAGTGTTTTTGATCTCATAATACGAGCTGGAACTCCTACAGCGAGCGCAAAACTCAATCGTTCGATTTCGTTATAAAGCGACTTTAAATTCGTTTGGGGCTTGTTTGGAGGCTCGAAACGCATGAACCTTGCGTATTTGCATAGGATGAAGTGCTTTTGATCTCATAACATGAGCTGGAACTCCTACAGCGAGCGCAAAAAGGGACGTTGCATTCGTTTGGGGCGTGTTTGGCGGCACGGAACGTTTGAATCCTGAGTATTTGCATAGAACGAAGTGTTTTTGATCGCATAATACGAGCTGGAATGCCTGCTGCGATCGCAAAACTCAATCATTAGATTTCCTTGTAAAGCGACTTTGCATTCGTTTGGGGCCTGTTTAGAGGCTCGAACCGCATGAATCTTGCGTATTTGCATAGAATGAAGTGTTTTTGATCTCATAATATGAGCTGGAATTCCTACAGCGAGCGCAAAACTCAATCGTTCGATTTCATTATAAAGCGACTTTAAATTCGTTTGGGGCTTGTTTGGAGGCTCGAAACGCATGAATCTTGCGTATTTGCATAGAATGAAGTGTTTTTGATCTCATAATATGAGCTGGAATTCCTACAGCGAGCGCAAAACTCAATCGTTCGATTTCGTTATAAAGCGACTTTAAATTCGTTTGGGGCTTGTTTGGCGGCTCGAAACGCATGAACCTTGCGTATTTGCATAGGATGAAGTGCTTTTGATCTCATAACATGAGCTGGAACTGCTACAGCGAGCGCAAAACTCAATCATTAGATTTCCTTATAAAGCGACTTTGCATTCGTTTGGGGCGTGTTTAGTAGCTCGAAACGCCTGAATCTTGCGTATTTGCATAGAATGAAGTGTTTTTGATCTCATAATATGAGCTGGAATTCCTACAGCGAGCGCAAAACTCAATCGTTCGATTTCGTTATAAAGCGACTTTAAATTCGTTTGGGGCTTGTTTGGTGGCTCGAAACGCATGAATCTTGCGTATTTGCATAGGATGAAGTGTTTTTGATCTCATAACACGAGCTGGAACTCCTACAGCGAGCGCAAAACTCAATCGTTCGATTTCGTTATAAAGCGACTTTAAATTCGGTTGGGGCTTGTTTGGTGGCTCGAAACGCATGAATCTGGCGTATTTGCGTAGATTGAAGAGTTTTTGATCTCATAATACGAGCTGGAACTCCTACAGCGAGCGCAAAAAGGGACGTTGCATTCGTTTGGGGCGTGTTTGGCGGCACGGAACGTTTGAATCCTGAGTATTTGCATAGAACGAAGTGTTTTTGATCGCATAATACGAGCTGGAATGCCTGCTGCGATCGCAAAACTCAATCATTAGATTTCCTTGTAAAGCGACTTTGCATTCGTTTGGGGCCTGTTTAGAGGCTCGAACCGCATGAATCTTGCGTATTTGCATAGAATGAAGTGTTTTTGATCTCATAATACGAGCTGGAACTCCTACAGCGAGCGCAAAACTCAATCGTTCGATTTCGTTATAAAGCGACTTTGCACTCGTTGGGGCGTGTTTGGCGGCTCGAAACGCATGAATCTTGCGTATTTGCATAGGATGAAGTGTTTTTGATCTCATAACACGAGCTGGAACTGCTACAGCGAGCGCAAAACTCAATCATTAGATTTCCTTATAAAGCGACTTTGCATTCGTTTGGGGCGTGCTTAGTGGCTCGAAACGCATGAATCTTGCGTATTTGCATAGAATAAAATGTTTTTGATCTCATAATATGAGCTGGAATTCCTACAGCGAGCGCAAAACTCAATCGTTCGATTTCGTTATAAAGAGACTTTAAATTCGTTTGGGGCTTGATTGGTGGCTCGAAACGCATGAATCTTGCGTATTTGCATAGAATGAAGTGTTTTTGATCTCATAACACGAGCTGGAACTCCTACAGCGAGCGCAAAACTCAATCGTTCGATTTCGTTATAAAGCGACTTTGCACTCGTTGGGGCGTGTTTGGCGGCTCAAAACGCATGAATCTTGCGTATTTGCATAGAATGAAGTGTTTTTGATCTCATAATACGAGCTGGAATGCCTGCTGCGATCGCAAAACTCAATCATTAGATTTCCTTGTAAAGCGACTTTGCATTCGTTTGGGGCGTGTTTAGCGGCTCGAACCGCATGAATCTTGCGTATTTGCATAGAATGAAGTGTTTTTGATCTCATAATACGAGCTGGAACTCCTACAGCGAGCGCAAAACTCAATCGTTCGATTTCGTTATAAAGCGACTTTGCACTCGTTGGGGCGTGTTTGGCGGCTCAAAACGCATGAATCTTGCGTATTTGCATAGAATGAAGTGTTTTTGATATCATAATACGAGCTGGAATGCCTGCTGCGATCGCAAAACTCAATCGTTCGATTTCGTTATAAACCGACTTTGCATTCGATTGGGGCGTGTTTGGCGGCACGAAACGCATGAATCTTGCGTATTTGCATAGAATGAAGTGTTTTTGATCTTATACTACGGGCTGAAACGCCTACAGCGAGCGCAAAACTCAATCGTTCGATTTCGTTATAAAGAGACTTTAAATTCGTTTGGGGCGTGTTTGGCGGCTCGAAACGCATGAATCTTGCGTATTTGCATAGGATGAAGTGTTTTTGATCTCATAACACGAGCTGGAACTGCTACAGCGAGCGCAAAACTCAATCATTAGATTTCCTTGTAAAGCGACGTTGCATTCGTCTGGGGCGTGTTTAGCGGCGCGAACCGCATGAATCTTGCGTATTTGCATAGAATGAAGTATTTTTGGTCTCATAATACGAGCTGGAACTCCTACAGCGAGCGCAAAACTCAATCGTTCGATTTCGTTATAAAGCGACTTTGCACTCGTTAGGGCGTGTTTGGCGGCTGTAAACGCATGAACCTTGCGTATTTGCATAGAATGAAGTGTTTTTGATCTCATAATATGAGCTGGAATTCCTACATCGAGCGCAAAACTCAATCGTTCGATTTCGTTATAAAGCGACTTTGCACTCGTTGGGGCGTGTTTGGCGGCTCGAAACGCATGAATCTTGCGTATTTGCATAGGATGAAGTGTTTTTGATCGCATAATACGAGCTGGAATGCCTGCTGCGATCGCAAAACTCAATCATTAGATTTCCTTGTAAAGCGACTTTGCATTCGTTTGGGGCGTGTTTGGCGGCTCGAAACGCATGAATCTTGCGTATTTGCATAGGATGAAGTGTTTTTGATCGCATAATACGAGCTGGAATGCCTGCTGCGATCGCAAAACTCAATCATTAGATTTCCTTGTAAAGCGACTTTGCATTCGTTTGGGGCGTGTTTAGTAGCTCGAAACGCATGAATCTTGCGTATTTGCATACAATGAAATGTTTTTGATCTCATAATATGAGCTGGAATTCCTACAGCGAGCGCAAAACTCAATCGTTCGATTTCGTTATAAAGCGACTTTAAATTCGGTTGGGGCTTGTTTGGTGGCTGGAAACGCATGAATCTGGCGTATTTGCGTAGATTGAAGAGTTTTTGATCTCATAATACGAGCTGGAACTCCTACAGCGAGCGCAAAACTCAATCGTTCGATTTCGTTATAAAGCGACGTTGCATTCGTTTGGGGCGTGTTTGGCGGCACGGAACGTTTGAATCCTGAGTATTTGCATAGAACGACGTGTTTTTGATCGCATAATACGTGCTGGAATGCCTGCTGCGATCGCAAAACTCAATCATTAGATTTCCTTGTAAAGCGACTTTGCATTCGTTTGGGGCGTGTTTAGCGGCTCGAACCGCATGAATCTTGTGTATTTGCATAGAATGAAGTGTTTTTGATCTCATAATACGAGCTGGAACTCCTACAGCGAGCGCAAAACTCAATCGTTCGATTTCGTTATAAAGCGACTTTAAATTCGTATGGGGCTTGTTTGGCGGCTCGAAACGCATGAATCTTGCGTATTTGCATAGAATGAAGTGTTTTTGATCTCATAATATGAGCTGGAATTCCTACAGCGAGCGCAAAATTCAATCGTTCGATTTCGTTATAAAGCGACTTTAAATTCGTTTGGGGCTTGTTTGGCGGCTCGAAACGCATGAACCTGGCGTATTTGCATAGGATGAAGTGTTTTTGATCTCATAACACGAGCTGGAACTCCTACAGCGAGCGCAAAACTCATTCGTTCGATTTCGTTATAAAGCGACTTTGCACTCGTTGGGGCGTGTTTGGCGGCTCAAAACGCATGAATCTTGCGTATTTGCATAGAATGAAGTGTTTTTGATATCATAATACGAGCTGGAATGCCTGCTGCGATCGCAAAACTCAATCGTTCGATTTCGTTATAAACCGACTTTGCATTCGATTGGGGCGTGTTTGGCGGCACGAAACGCATGAATCTGGCGTATTTGCGTAGATTGAAGAGTTTTTGATCTCATAATACGAGCTGGAACTCCTACAGCGAGCGCAAAACTCAATCGTTCGATTTCGTTATAAAGCGACGTTGCATTCGTTTGGGGCGTGTTTGGCGGCACGGAACGTTTGAATCCTGAGTATTTGCATAGAACGAAGTGTTTTTGATCGCATAATACGAGCTGGAATGCCTGCTGCGATCGCAAAACTCAATCATTAGATTTCCTTGTAAAGCGACTTTGCATTCGTTTGGGGCGTGTTTAGCGGCTCGAACCGCATGAATCTTGTGTATTTGCATAGAATGAAGTGTTTTTGATCTCATAATACGAGCTGGAACTCCTACAGCGAGCGCAAAACTCAATCGTTCGATTTCGTTATAAAGCGACTTTAAATTCGTTTGGGGCTTGTTTGGCGGCTCGAAACGCATGAACCTGGCGTATTTGCATAGGATGAAGTGCTTTTGATCTCATAACATGAGCTGGAACTGCTACAGCGAGCGCAAAACTCAATCATTAGATTTCCTTATAAAGCGACTTTGCATTCGTTTGGGGCGTGTTTAGTAGCTCGAAACGCATGAATCTTGCGTATTTGCATAGAATGAAGTGTTTTTGATCTCATAATATGAGCTGGAATTCCTACAGCGAGCGCAAAACTCACTCGTTCGATTTCGTTATAAAGCGACTTTGCACTCGTTGGGGCGTGTTTGGCGGCTCTAAACGCATGAATCTTGCGTATTTGCATAGAATGAAGTGTTTTTGATATCATAATACGAGCTGGAATGCCTTCTGCGATCGCAAAACTCACTCGTTCGATTTCGTTATAAACCGACTTTGCATTCGATTGGGGCGTGTTTGGCGGCACGAAACGCATGAATCTTGCGTATTTGCATAGAATGAAGTGTTTTTGATCTTATACTACGGGCTGAAACGCCTACAGCGAGCGCAAAACTCAATCGTTCGATTTCGTTATAAAGAGACTTTAAATTCGTTTGGGGCGTGTTTGGCGGCTCGAAACGCATGAATCTTGCGTATTTGCATAGGATGAAGTGTTTTTGATCTCATAACACGAGCTGGAACTGCTACAGCGAGCGCAAAACTCAATCATTAGATTTCCTTGTAAAGCGACGTTGCATTCGTCTGGGGCGTGTTTAGCGGCGCGAACCGCATGAATCTTGCGTATTTGCATAGAATGAAGTATTTTTGGTCTCATAATATGAGCTGGGACTCCTACAGCGAGCGCAAAACTCAATCGTTCGATTTCGTTATAAAGCGACTTTGCACTCGTTGGGGCGTGTTTGGCGGCTGTAAACGCATGAACCTTGCGTATTTGCATAGAATGAAGTGTTTTTGATCTCATAATATGAGCTGGAATTCCTACAGCGAGCGCAAAACTCAATCGTTCGATTTCGTTATAAAGAGACTTTAAATTCGTTTGGGGCTTGATTGGTGGCTCGAAACGCATGAATCTTGCGTATTTGCATAGGATGAAGTGTTTTTGATCTCATAACACGAGCTGGAACACCTACAGCGAGCGCAAAACTCAATCGTTCGATTTCGTTATAAAGCGACTTTGCACTCGTTGGGGCGTGTTTGGCGGCTCAAAACGCATGAATCTTGCGTATTTGCATAGAATGAAGTTTTTTTGATATCATAATATGAGCTGGAATTCCTACAGCGAGCGCGAAACTCAATCGTTCGATTTCGTTATAAAGCGACTTTAAATTCGTTTGGGGCTTGTTTGGAGGCTCGAAACGCATGAATCTTGCGTATTTGCATAAGATGAAGTGTTTTTGATCTCATAACACGAGCTGGAACTGCTACAGCGAGCGCAAAACTCAATCATTAGATTTCCTTGTAAAGCGACCTTGCATTCGTTTGGGGCGTGTTTAGCGGCTCGAACCGCATGAATCTTGCGTATTTGCATAGAATGAAGTGTTTTTGATCTCATAATACGAGCTGGAACTCCTACAGCGAGCGCAAAACTCAATCGTTCGATTTCGTTATAAAGCGAATTTAAATTCGTTTGGGGCTTGTTTGGTGGCACGAAACGCATGAATCTGGCGTATTTGCATAGATTGAAGAGTCTTTGATCTCATAATACGAGCTGGAACTCCTACAGCGAGCGCAAAACTCAATCGTTCGATTTCGTTATAAAGCGACTTTGCATTCGGTTGGGGCTTGTTTGGTGGCTCGAAACGCATGAATCTGGCGTATTTGCGTAGATTGAAGAGTTTTTGATCTCATAATACGAGCTGGAACTCCTCCAGCGAGCGCAAAACTCAATCGTTCGATTTCGTTATAAAGCGACTTTAAATTCGTTTGGGGCTTGTTTGGTGGCTCGAAACGCATGAATCTGGCGTATTTGCATAGATTGAAGAGTTTTTGATCTCATAATACGAGCTGGAACTCCTACAGCGAGCGCAAAACTCAATCGTTCGATTTCCTTATAAAGCGACGTTGCATTCGTCTGGGGCGTGTTTAGCGGCTCGAAACGCATGAATCTTGCGTATTTGCATAGGATGAAGTGTTTTTGATCTCATAACACGAGCTGGAACTGCTACAGCGAGCGCAAAACTCGATCATTAGATGTCCTTATAAAGCGACTTTGCATTCGTTTGGGGCATGATTAATGGCTCGAAACGCATGAATCTTGCGTATTTGCATAGAATGAAATGTTTTTGATCTCATAATATGAGCTGGAATTCCTACAGCGAGCGCAAAACTCTATCGTTCGATTTCGTTATAAAGCGACTTTAAATTCGTTTGGGGCTTGTTTGGCGGCTGTAAACGCATGAATCTTGCGTATTTGCATAGAATGAAGTGTTTTTGATCTCATAATACGAGCTGGAACTCCTACAGCGAGCGCAAAACTCAATCGTTCGATTTCGTTATAAAGCGACTTTGCACTCGTTGGGGCGTGTTTGGCGGCTCGAAACGCATGAATCTTGCGTATTTGCATAGGATGAAGTGTTTTTGATCTCATAACACGAGCTGGAACTGCTACAGCGAGCGCAAAACTCAATCATTAGATTTCCTTATAAAGCGACTTTGCATTCGTTTGGGGCGTGCTTAGTGGCTCGAAACGCATGAATCTTGCGTATTTGCATAGAATAAAATGTTTTTGATCTCATAATATGAGCTGGAATTCCTACAGCGAGCGCAAAACTCAATCGTTCGATTTCGTTATAAAGAGACTTTAAATTCGTTTGGGGCTTGATTGGTGGCTCGAAACGCATGAATCTTGCGTATTTGCATAGGATGAAGTGTTTTTGATCTCATAACACGAGCTGGAACTCCTACAGCGAGCGCAAAACTCAATCATTAGATTTCCTTGTAAAGCGACGTTGCATTCGTCTGGGGCGTGTTTAGCGGCGCGAACCGCATGAATCTTGCGTATTTGCATAGAATGAAGTATTTTTGGTCTCATAATACGAGCTGGAACTCCTACAGCGAGCGCAAAACTCAATCGTTCGATTTCGTTATAAAGCGACTTTGCACTCGTTGGGGCGTGTTTGGCGGCTGTAAACGCATGAACCTTGCGTATTTGCATAGAATGAAGTGTTTTTGATATCATAATATGAGCTGGAATTCCTACAGCGAGCGCGAAACTCAATCGTTCGATTTCGTTATAAAGCGACTTTAAATTCGTTTGGGGCTTGTTTGGCGGCTCGAAACGCATGAACCTTGCGTATTTGCATAGGATGAAGTGCTTTTGATCTCATAACATGAGCTGGAACTGCTACAGCGAGCACAAAACTAAATCATTAGATTTCCTTGTAAAGCGACTTTGCATTCGTTTGGGGCGTGTTTAGCGGCTCGAACCGCATGAATCTTGCGTATTTGCATAGAATGAAGTGTTTTTGATCTCATAATACGAGCTGGAACTCCTACAGCGAGCGCGAAACTCAATCGTTCGATTTCGTTATAAAGCGACTTTGCACTCGTTGGGGCGTGTTTGGCGGCTGTAAACGCATGAATCTTGCGTATTTGCATAGAATGAAGTGTTTTTGATCTCATAATATGAGCTGGAATTCCTACAGCGAGCGCAAAACTCAATCGTTCGATTTCATTATAAAGCGACTTTAAATTCGTTTGGGGCTTGTTTGGCGGCTCGAAACGCATGAATCTTGCGGATTTGCATAGAATGAAGTGTTTTTGATCTCATAATATGAGCCGGAATTCCTACAGCAAGCGCAAAACTCAATCGTTCGATTTCGTTATAAAGCGACTTTAAATTCGTTTGGGGCTTGTTTGGCGGCTCGAAACGCATGAACCTTGCGTATTTGCATAGGATGAAGTGCTTTTGAACTCATAACATGAGCTGGAACTGCTACAGCGAGCACAAAACTAAATCATTAGATTTCCTTGTAAAGCGACTTAGCATTCGTTTGGGGCGTGTTTAGCGGCTCGAACCGCATGAATCTTGCGTATTTGCATAGAATGAAGTGTTTTTGATCTCATAATACGAGCTGGAACTCCTACAGCGAGCGCGAAACTCAATCGTTCGATTTCGTTATAAAGCGACTTTGCACTCGTTGGGGCGTGTTTGGCGGCTGTAAACGCATGAATCTTGCGTATTTGCATAGAATGAAGTGTTTTTGATCTCATAATATGAGCTGGAATTCCTACAGCGAGCGCAAAACTCAATCGTTCGATTTCATTATAAATCGACTTTAAATTCGTTTGGGGCTTGTTTGGAGGCTCGAAACGCATGAATCTTGCGTATTTGCATAGAATGAAGTGTTTTTGATCTCATAATATGAGCTGGAATTCCTACAGCGAGCGCAAAACTCAATCGTTCGATTTCGTTATAAAGCGACTTTAAATTCGTTTGGGGCTTGTTTGGAGGCTCGAAACGCATGAACCTTGCGTATTTGCATAGGATGAAGTGCTTTTGATCTCATAACATGAGCTGGAACTCCTACAGCGAGCGCAAAAAGGGACGTTGCATTCGTTTGGGGCGTGTTTGGCGGCACGGAACGTTTGAATCCTGAGTATTTGCATAGAACGAAGTGTTTTTGATCGCATAATACGAGCTGGAATGCCTGCTGCGATCGCAAAACTCAATCATTAGATTTCCTTGTAAAGCGACTTTGCATTCGTTTGGGGCCTGTTTAGAGGCTCGAACCGCATGAATCTTGCGTATTTGCATAGAATGAAGTGTTTTTGATCTCATAATATGAGCTGGAATTCCTACAGCGAGCGCAAAACTCAATCGTTCGATTTCATTATAAAGCGACTTTAAATTCGTTTGGGGCTTGTTTGGAGGCTCGAAACGCATGAATCTTGCGTATTTGCATAGAATGAAGTGTTTTTGATCTCATAATATGAGCTGGAATTCCTACAGCGAGCGCAAAACTCAATCGTTCGATTTCGTTATAAAGCGACTTTAAATTCGTTTGGGGCTTGTTTGGCGGCTCGAAACGCATGAACCTTGCGTATTTGCATAGGATGAAGTGCTTTTGATCTCATAACATGAGCTGGAACTGCTACAGCGAGCGCAAAACTCAATCATTAGATTTCCTTATAAAGCGACTTTGCATTCGTTTGGGGCGTGTTTAGTAGCTCGAAACGCCTGAATCTTGCGTATTTGCATAGAATGAAGTGTTTTTGATCTCATAATATGAGCTGGAATTCCTACAGCGAGCGCAAAACTCAATCGTTCGATTTCGTTATAAAGCGACTTTAAATTCGTTTGGGGCTTGTTTGGTGGCTCGAAACGCATGAATCTTGCGTATTTGCATAGGATGAAGTGTTTTTGATCTCATAACACGAGCTGGAACTCCTACAGCGAGCGCAAAACTCAATCGTTCGATTTCGTTATAAAGCGACTTTAAATTCGGTTGGGGCTTGTTTGGTGGCTCGAAACGCATGAATCTGGCGTATTTGCGTAGATTGAAGAGTTTTTGATCTCATAATACGAGCTGGAACTCCTACAGCGAGCGCAAAAAGGGACGTTGCATTCGTTTGGGGCGTGTTTGGCGGCACGGAACGTTTGAATCCTGAGTATTTGCATAGAACGAAGTGTTTTTGATCGCATAATACGAGCTGGAATGCCTGCTGCGATCGCAAAACTCAATCATTAGATTTCCTTGTAAAGCGACTTTGCATTCGTTTGGGGCCTGTTTAGAGGCTCGAACCGCATGAATCTTGCGTATTTGCATAGAATGAAGTGTTTTTGATCTCATAATACGAGCTGGAACTCCTACAGCGAGCGCAAAACTCAATCGTTCGATTTCGTTATAAAGCGACTTTGCACTCGTTGGGGCGTGTTTGGCGGCTCGAAACGCATGAATCTTGCGTATTTGCATAGGATGAAGTGTTTTTGATCTCATAACACGAGCTGGAACTGCTACAGCGAGCGCAAAACTCAATCATTAGATTTCCTTATAAAGCGACTTTGCATTCGTTTGGGGCGTGCTTAGTGGCTCGAAACGCATGAATCTTGCGTATTTGCATAGAATAAAATGTTTTTGATCTCATAATATGAGCTGGAATTCCTACAGCGAGCGCAAAACTCAATCGTTCGATTTCGTTATAAAGAGACTTTAAATTCGTTTGGGGCTTGATTGGTGGCTCGAAACGCATGAATCTTGCGTATTTGCATAGGATGAAGTGTTTTTGATCTCATAACACGAGCTGGAACTGCTACAGCGAGCGCAAAACTCAATCGTTCGATTTCGTTATAAAGCGACTTTGCACTCGTTGGGGCGTGTTTGGCGGCTCAAAACGCATGAATCTTGCGTATTTGCATAGAATGAAGTGTTTTTGATATCATAATACGAGCTGGAATGCCTGCTGCGATCGCAAAACTCAATCATTAGATTTCCTTGTAAAGCGACTTTGCATTCGTTTGGGGCGTGTTTAGCGGCTCGAAACGCATGAATCTTGCGTATTTGCATAGAATGAAGTGTTTTTGATCTCATAATACGAGCTGGAACTCCTACAGCGAGCGCAAAACTCAATCGTTCGATTTCGTTATAAAGCGACTTTGCACTCGTTGGGGCGTGTTTGGCGGCTCAAAACGCATGAATCTTGCGTATTTGCATAGAATGAAGTGTTTTTGATATCATAATACGAGCTGGAATGCCTGCTGCGATCGCAAAACTCAATCGTTCGATTTCGTTATAAACCGACTTTGCATTCGATTGGGGCGTGTTTGGCGGCACGAAACGCATGAATCTTGCGTATTTGCATAGAATGAAGTGTTTTTGATCTTATACTACGGGCTGAAACGCCTACAGCGAGCGCAAAACTCAATCGTTCGATTTCGTTATAAAGAGACTTTAAATTCGTTTGGGGCGTGTTTGGCGGCTCGAAACGCATGAATCTTGCGTATTTGCATAGGATGAAGTGTTTTTGATCTCATAACACGAGCTGGAACTGCTACAGCGAGCGCAAAACTCAATCATTAGATTTCCTTGTAAAGCGACGTTGCATTCATCTGGGGCGTGTTTAGCGGCGCGAACCGCATGAATCTTGCGTATTTGCATAGAATGAAGTATTTTTGGTCTCATAATACGAGCTGGAACTCCTACAGCGAGCGCAAAACTCAATCGTTCGATTTCGTTATAAAGCGACTTTGCACTCGTTAGGGCGTGTTTGGCGGCTGTAAACGCATGAACCTTGCGTATTTGCATAGAATGAAGTGTTTTTGATCTCATAATATGAGCTGGAATTCCTACATCGAGCGCAAAACTCAATCGTTCGATTTCGTTATAAAGCGACTTTGCACTCGTTGGGGCGTGTTTGGCGGCTCGAAACGCATGAATCTTGCGTATTTGCATAGGATGAAGTGTTTTTGATCGCATAATACGAGCTGGAATGCCTGCTGCGATCGCAAAACTCAATCATTAGATTTCCTTGTAAAGCGACTTTGCATTCGTTTGGGGCGTGTTTGGCGGCTCGAAACGCATGAATCTTGCGTATTTGCATAGAATGAAGTGTTTTTGATCGCATAATACGAGCTGGAATGCCTGCTGCGATCGCAAAACTCAATCATTAGATTTCCTTGTAAAGCGACTTTGCATTCGTTTGGGGCGTGTTTAGTAGCTCGAAACGCATGAATCTTGCGTATTTGCATACAATGAAATGTTTTTGATATCATAATACGAGCTGGAATGCCTGCTGCGATCGCAAAACTCAATCGTTCGATTTCGTTATAAACCGACTTTGCATTCGATTGGGGCGTGTTTGGCGGCACGAAACGCATGAATCTGGCGTATTTGCGTAGATTGAAGAGTTTTTGATCTCATAATACGAGCTGGAACTCCTACAGCGAGCGCAAAACTCAATCGTTCGATTTCGTTATAAAGCGACGTTGCATTCGTTTGGGGCGTGTTTGGCGGCACGGAACGTTTGAATCCTGAGTATTTGCATAGAACGAAGTGTTTTTGATCGCATAATACGAGCTGGAATGCCTGCTGCGATCGCAAAACTCAATCATTAGATTTCCTTGTAAAGCGACTTTGCATTCGTTTGGGGCGTGTTTAGCGGCTCGAACCGCATGAATCTTGTGTATTTGCATAGAATGAAGTGTTTTTGATCTCATAATACGAGCTGGAACTCCTACAGCGAGCGCAAAACTCAATCGTTCGATTTCGTTATAAAGCGACTTTAAATTCGTTTGGGGCTTGTTTGGCGGCTCGAAACGCATGAACCTGGCGTATTTGCATAGGATGAAGTGCTTTTGATCTCATAACATGAGCTGGAACTGCTACAGCGAGCGCAAAACTCAATCATTAGATTTCCTTATAAAGCGACTTTGCATTCGTTTGGGGCGTGTTTAGTAGCTCGAAACGCATGAATCTTGCGTATTTGCATAGAATGAAGTGTTTTTGATCTCATAATATGAGCTGGAATTCCTACAGCGAGCGCAAAACTCACTCGTTCGATTTCGTTATAAAGCGACTTTGCACTCGTTGGGGCGTGTTTGGCGGCTCAAAACGCATGAATCTTGCGTATTTGCATAGAATGAAGTGTTTTTGATATCATAATACGAGCTGGAATGCCTGCTGCGATCGCAAAACTCACTCGTTCGATTTCGTTATAAACCGACTTTGCATTCGATTGGGGCGTGTTTGGCGGCACGAAACGCATGAATCTTGCGTATTTGCATAGAATGAAGTGTTTTTGATCTTATACTACGGGCTGAAACGCCTACAGCGAGCGCAAAACTCAATCGTTCGATTTCGTTATAAAGAGACTTTAAATTCGTTTGGGGCGTGTTTGGCGGCTCGAAACGCATGAATCTTGCGTATTTGCATAGGATGAAGTGTTTTTGATCTCATAACACGAGCTGGAACTGCTACAGCGAGCGCAAAACTCAATCATTAGATTTCCTTGTAAAGCGACGTTGCATTCGTCTGGGGCGTGTTTAGCGGCGCGAACCGCATGAATCTTGCGTATTTGCATAGAATGAAGTATTTTTGGTCTCATAATACGAGCTGGGACTCCTACAGCGAGCGCAAAACTCAATCGTTCGATTTCGTTATAAAGCGACTTTGCACTCGTTGGGGCGTGTTTGGCGGCTGTAAACGCATGAACCTTGCGTATTTGCATAGAATGAAGTGTTTTTGATCTCATAATATGAGCTGGAATTCCTACAGCGAGCGCAAAACTCAATCGTTCGATTTCGTTATAAAGAGACTTTAAATTCGTTTGGGGCTTGATTGGTGGCTCGAAACGCATGAATCTTGCGTATTTGCATAGGATGAAGTGTTTTTGATCTCATAACACGAGCTGGAACACCTACAGCGAGCGCAAAACTCAATCGTTCGATTTCGTTATAAAGCGACTTTGCACTCGTTGGGGCGTGTTTGGCGGCTCAAAACGCATGAATCTTGCGTATTTGCATAGAATGAAGTTTTTTTGATATCATAATATGAGCTGGAATTCCTACAGCGAGCGCGAAACTCAATCGTTCGATTTCGTTATAAAGCGACTTTAAATTCGTTTGGGTCTTGTTTGGCGGCTCGAAACGCATGAATCTTGCGTATTTGCATAAGATGAAGTGTTTTTGATCTCATAACACGAGCTGGAACTGCTACAGCGAGCGCAAAACTCAATCTTTAGATTTCCTTATAAAGCGACGTTGCATTCGTCTGGGGCGTGTTTAGCGGCTCGAACCGCATGAATCTTGCGTATTTGCATAGAATGAAGTGTTTTTGATCTCATAATACGAGCTGGAACTCCTACAGCGAGCGCAAAACTCAATCGTTCGATTTCGTTATAAAGCGAATTTAAATTCGTTTGGGGCTTGTTTGGTGGCACGAAACGCATGAATCTGGCGTATTTGCATAGATTGAAGAGTCTTTGATCTCATAATACGAGCTGGAACTCCTACAGCGAACGCAAAACTCAATCGTTCGATTTCGTTATAAAGCGACTTTAAATTCGGTTGGGGCTTGTTTGGTGGCTCGAAACGCATGAATCTGGCGTATTTGCGTAGATTGAAGAGTTTTTGATCTCATAATACGAGCTGGAACTCCTACAGCGAGCGCAAAACTCAATCGTTCGATTTCGTTATAAAGCGACTTTAAATTCGGTTGGGGCTTGTTTGGTGGCTCGAAACGCATGAATCTGGCGTATTTGCATAGATTGAAGAGTTTTTGATCTCATAATACGAGCTGGAACTCCTACAGCGAGCGCAAAACTCAATCGTTCGATTTCCTTATAAAGCGACGTTGCATTCGTCTGGGGCGTGTTTAGCGGCTCGAAACGCATGAATCTTGCGTATTTGCATAGGATGAAGTGTTTTTGATCTCATAACACGAGCTGGAACTGCTACAGCGAGCGCAAAACTCGATCATTAGATGTCCTTATAAAGCGACTTTGCATTCGTTTGGGGCATGATTAATGGCTCGAAACGCATGAATCTTGCGTATTTGCATAGAATGAAATGTTTTTGATCTCATAATATGAGCTGGAATTCCTACAGCGAGCGCAAAACTCTATCGTTCGATTTCGTTATAAAGCGACTTTAAATTCGTTTGGGGCTTGTTTGGCGGCTGTAAACGCATGAATCTTGCGTATTTGCATAGAATGAAGTGTTTTTGATCTCATAATACGAGCTGGAACTCCTACAGCGAGCGCAAAACTCAATCGTTCGATTTCGTTATAAAGCGACTTTGCACTCGTTGGGGCGTGTTTGGCGGCTCGAAACGCATGAATCTTGCGTATTTGCATAGGATGAAGTGTTTTTGATCTCATAACACGAGCTGGAACTGCTACAGCGAGCGCAAAACTCAATCATTAGATTTCCTTATAAAGCGACTTTGCATTCGTTTGGGGCGTGCTTAGTGGCTCGAAACGCATGAATCTTGCGTATTTGCATAAAATAAAATGTTTTTGATCTCATAATATGAGCTGGAATTCCTACAGCGAGCGCAAAACTCAATCGTTCGATTTCGTTATAAATCGACTTTAAATTCGTTTGGGGCTTGATTGGTGGCTCGAAACGCATGAACCTTGCGTATTTGCATGGGATGAAGTGTTTTTGATCTCATAATATGAGCTGGAATTCCTACAGCGAGCGCAAAACTCAATCGTTCGATTTCGTTATAAACCGACTTTGCATTCGATTGGGGCGTGTTTGGCGGCTCGAAACGCATGAATCTTGCGTATTTGCATAGAATGAAGTGTTTTTGATCTCATAATACGGGCTGAAACGCCTACAGCGAGCGCAAAACTCAATCGTTCGATTTCGTTATAAAGAGACTTTAAATTCGTTTGGGGCGTGTTGGGCGGCTCGAAACGCATGAATCTTGCGTATTTGCATAGGATGAAGTGTTTTTGTTCTCCATAACACGAGCTGGAACTGCTACAGCCTGCGCAAAACTAAATCATTAGATTTCCTTGTAAAGCGACTTTGCATTCGATTGGGGCGTGTTTGGCGGCTGTAAACGCATGAATCTTGCGTATTTGCATAGAATGAAGTGTTTTTGATCTCATAATATGAGCTGGAATTCCTACAGCGAGCGCAAAACTCAATCGTTCGATTTCATTATAAAGGGACTTTAAATTCGTTTGGGGCTTGTTTGGCGGCTCGAAACGCATTAATCTTGCGGATTTGCATAGAATGAAGTGTTTTTGATCTCATAATATGAGCTGGAATTCCTACAGCAAGCGCAAAACTCAATCGTTCGATTTCGTTATAAAGCGACTTTAAATTCGTTTGGGGCTTGTTTGGCGGCTCGAAACGCATGAACCTTGCGTATTTGCATAGGATGAAGTGCTTTTGATCTCATAACATGAGCTGGAACTGCTACAGCGAGCACAAAACTAAATCATTAGATTTCCTTGTAAAGCGACTTTGCATTCGTTTGGGGCGTGTTTAGCGGCTCGAACCGCATGAATCTTGCGTATTTGCATAGAATGAAGTGTTTTTGATCTCATAATACGAGCTGGAACTCCTACAGCGAGCGCGAAACTCAATCGTTCGATTTCGTTATAAAGCGACTTTGCACTCGTTGGGGCGTGTTTGGCGGCTGTAAACGCATGAATCTTGCGTATTTGCATAGAATGAAGTGTTTTTGATCTCATAATATGAGCTGGAATTCCTACAGCGAGCGCAAAACTCAATCGTTCGATTTCATTATAAAGCGACTTTAAATTCGTTTGGGGCTTGTTTGGCGGCTCGAAACGCATGAATCTTGCGGATTTGCATAGAATGAAGTGTTTTTGATCTCATAATATGAGCCGGAATTCCTACAGCAAGCGCAAAACTCAATCGTTCGATTTCGTTATAAAGCGACTTTAAATTCGTTTGGGGCTTGTTTGGCGGCTCGAAACGCATGAACCTTGCGTATTTGCATAGGATGAAGTGCTTTTGAACTCATAACATGAGCTGGAACTGCTACAGCGAGCACAAAACTAAATCATTAGATTTCCTTGTAAAGCGACTTAGCATTCGTTTGGGGCGTGTTTAGCGGCTCGAACCGCATGAATCTTGCGTATTTGCATAGAATGAAGTGTTTTTGATCTCATAATACGAGCTGGAACTCCTACAGCGAGCGCGAAACTCAATCGTTCGATTTCGTTATAAAGCGACTTTGCACTCGTTGGGGCGTGTTTGGCGGCTGTAAACGCATGAATCTTGCGTATTTGCATAGAATGAAGTGTTTTTGATCTCATAATATGAGCTGGAATTCCTACAGCGAGCGCAAAACTCAATCGTTCGATTTCATTATAAATCGACTTTAAATTCGTTTGGGGCTTGTTTGGAGGCTCGAAACGCATGAATCTTGCGTATTTGCATAGAATGAAGTGTTTTTGATCTCATAATATGAGCTGGAATTCCTACAGCGAGCGCAAAACTCAATCGTTCGATTTCGTTATAAAGCGACTTTAAATTCGTTTGGGGCTTGTTTGGAGGCTCGAAACGCATGAATCTTGCGTATTTGCATAGGATGAAGTGCTTTTGATCTCATAACATGAGCTGGAACTCCTACAGCGAGCGCAAAAAGGGACGTTGCATTCGTTTGGGGCGTGTTTGGCGGCACGGAACGTTTGAATCCTGAGTATTTGCATAGAACGAAGTGTTTTTGATCGCATAATACGAGCTGGAATGCCTGCTGCGATCGCAAAACTCAATCATTAGATTTCCTTGTAAAGCGACTTTGCATTCGTTTGGGGCCTGTTTAGAGGCTCGAACCGCATGAATCTTGCGTATTTGCATAGAATGAAGTGTTTTTGATCTCATAATATGAGCTGGAATTCCTACAGCGAGCGCAAAACTCAATCGTTCGATTTCGTTATAAAGCGACTTTAAATTCGTTTGGGGCTTGTTTGGAGGCTCGAAACGCATGAATCTTGCGTATTTGCATAGAATGAAGTGTTTTTGATCTCATAATATGAGCTGGAATTCCTACAGCGAGCGCAAAACTCAATCGTTCGATTTCGTTATAAAGCGACTTTAAATTCGTTTGGGGCTTGTTTGGCGGCTCGAAACGCATGAACCTTGCGTATTTGCATAGGATGAAGTGCTTTTGATCTCATAACATGAGCTGGAACTGCTACAGCGAGCGCAAAACTCAATCATTAGATTTCCTTATAAAGCGACTTTGCATTCGTTTGGGGCGTGTTTAGTAGCTCGAAACGCCTGAATCTTGCGTATTTGCATAGAATGAAGTGTTTTTGATCTCATAATATGAGCTGGAATTCCTACAGCGAGCGCAAAACTCAATCGTTCGATTTCGTTATAAAGCGACTTTAAATTCGTTTGGGGCTTGATTGGTGGCTCGAAACGCATGAATCTTGCGTATTTGCATAGGATGAAGTGTTTTTGATCTCATAACACGAGCTGGAACTCCTACAGCGAGCGCAAAACTCAATCGTTCGATTTCGTTATAAAGCGACTTTAAATTCGGTTGGGGCTTGTTTGGTGGCTCGAAACGCATGAATCTGGCGTATTTGCGTAGATTGAAGAGTTTTTGATCTCATAATACGAGCTGGAACTCCTACAGCGAGCGCAAAAAGGGACGTTGCATTCGTTTGGGGCGTGTTTGGCGGCACGGAACGTTTGAATCCTGAGTATTTGCATAGAACGAAGTGTTTTTGATCGCATAATACGAGCTGGAATGCCTGCTGCGATCGCAAAACTCAATCATTAGATTTCCTTGTAAAGCGACTTTGCATTCGTTTGGGGCCTGTTTAGAGGCTCGAACCGCATGAATCTTGCGTATTTGCATAGAATGAAGTGTTTTTGATCTCATAATACGAGCTGGAATTCCTACAGCGAGCGCAAAACTCACTCGTTCGATTTCGTTATAAAGCGACTTTGCACTCGTTGGGGCGTGTTTGGCGGCTCGAAACGCATGAATCTTGCGTATTTGCATAGGATGAAGTGTTTTTGATCTCATAACACGAGCTGGAACTGCTACAGCGAGCGCAAAACTCAATCATTAGATTTCCTTATAAAGCGACTTTGCATTCGTTTGGGGCGTGCTTAGTGGCTCGAAACGCATGAATCTTGCGTATTTGCATAGAATAAAATGTTTTTGATCTCATAATATGAGCTGGAATTCCTACAGCGAGCGCAAAACTCAATCGTTCGATTTCGTTATAAAGAGACTTTAAATTCGTTTGGGGCTTGATTGGTGGCTCGAAACGCATGAATCTTGCGTATTTGCATAGGATGAAGTGTTTTTGATCTCATAACACGAGCTGGAACTCCTACAGCGAGCGCAAAACTCAATCGTTCGATTTCGTTATAAAGCGACTTTGCACTCGTTGGGGCGTGTTTGGCGGCTCAAAACGCATGAATCTTGCGTATTTGCATAGAATGAAGTGTTTTTGATATCATAATACGAGCTGGAATGCCTGCTGCGATCGCAAAACTCAATCATTAGATTTCCTTGTAAAGCGACTTTGCATTCGTTTGGGGCGTGTTTAGCGGCTCGAACCGCATGAATCTTGCGTATTTGCATAGAATGAAGTATTTTTGGTCTCATAATACGAGCTGGAACTCCTACAGCGAGCGCAAAACTCAATCGTTCGATTTCGTTATAAAGCGACTTTGCACTCGTTGGGGCGTGTTTGGCGGCTCAAAACGCATGAATCTTGCGTATTTGCATAGAATGAAGTGTTTTTGATATCATAATACGAGCTGGAATGCCTGCTGCGATCGCAAAACTCAATCGTTCGATTTCGTTATAAACCGACTTTGCATTCGATTGGGGCGTGTTTGGCGGCACGAAACGCATGAATCTTGCGTATTTGCATAGAATGAAGTGTTTTTGATCTTATACTACGGGCTGAAACGCCTACAGCGAGCGCAAAACTCAATCGTTCGATTTCGTTATAAAGAGACTTTAAATTCGTTTGGGGCGTGTTTGGCGGCTCGAAACGCATGAATCTTGCGTATTTGCATAGGATGAAGTGTTTTTGATCTCATAACACGAGCTGGAACTGCTACAGCGAGCGCAAAACTCAATCATTAGATTTCCTTTGTAAAGCGACGTTGCATTCGTCTGGGGCGTGTTTAGCGGCGCGAACCGCATGAATCTTGCGTATTTGCATAGAATGAAGTATTTTTGGTCTCATAATACGAGCTGGAACTCCTACAGCGAGCGCAAAACTCAATCGTTCGATTTCGTTATAAAGCGACTTTGCACTCGTTAGGGCGTGTTTGGCGGCTGTAAACGCATGAACCTTGCGTATTTGCATAGAATGAAGTGTTTTTGATCTCATAATATGAGCTGGAATTCCTACAGCGAGCGCAAAACTCAATCGTTCGATTTCGTTATAAAGCGACTTTGCACTCGTTGGGCGTGTTTGGCGGCTCGAAACGCATGAATCTTGCGTATTTGCATAGGATGAAGTGTTTTTGATCGCATAATACGAGCTGGAATGCCTGCTGCGATCGCAAAACTCAATCATTAGATTTCCTTGTAAAGCGACTTTGCATTCGTTTGGGCGTGTTTGGCGGCTCGAAACGCATGAATCTTGCGTATTTGCATAGGATGAAGTGTTTTTGATCGCATAATACGAGCTGGAATGCCTGCTGCGATCGCAAAACTCAATCATTAGATTTCCTTGTAAAGCGACTTGCATTCGTTTGGGGCGTGTTTAGTAGCTCGAAACGCATGAATCTTGCGTATTTGCATACAATGAAATGTTTTTGATCTCATAATATGAGCTGGAATTCCTACAGCGAGCGCAAAACTCAATCGTTCGATTTCGTTATAAAGCGACTTTAAATTCGGTTGGGCTTGTTTGGTGGCTGGAAACGCATGAATCTGGCGTATTTGCGTAGATTGAAGAGTTTTTGATCTCATAATACGAGCTGGAACTCCTACAGCGAGCGCAAAACTCAATCGTTCGATTTCGTTATAAAGCGACGTTGCATTCGTTTGGGGCGTGTTTGCGGCACGGAACGTTTGAATCCTGAGTATTTGCATAGAACGAAGTGTTTTTGATCGCATAATACGTGCTGGAATGCCTGCTGCGATCGCAAAACTCAATCATTAGATTTCCTTGTAAAGCGACTTTGCATTCGTTTGGGGCGTGTTTAGCGGCTCGAACCGCATGAATCTTGTGTATTTGCATAGAATGAAGTGTTTTTGATCTCATAATACGAGCTGGAACTCCTACAGCGAGCGCAAAACTCAATCGTTCGATTTCGTTATAAAGCGACTTTAAATTCGTATGGGGCTTGTTTGGCGGCTCGAAACGCATGAATCTTGCGTATTTGCATAGAATGAAGTGTTTTTGATCTCATAATATGAGCTGGAATTCCTACAGCGAGCGCAAAATTCAATCGTTCGATTTCGTTATAAAGCGACTTTAAATTCGTTTGGGGCTTGTTTGGCGGCTCGAAACGCATGAACCTGGCGTATTTGCATAGGATGAAGTGTTTTTGATCTCATAACACGAGCTGGAACTCCTACAGCGAGCGCAAACTCATTCGCATTCGTTCGATTTCGTTATAAAGCGACTTTGCACTCGTTGGGGCGTGTTTTGGCGGCTCAAAACGCATGAATCTTGCGTATTTGCATAGAATGAAGTGTTTTTGATATCATAATACGAGCTGGAATGCCTGCTGCGATCGCAAAACTCAATCGATTCGATTTCGTTATAAACCGACTTTGCATTCGATTGGGGCGTGTTTGGCGGCACGAAACGCATGAATCTGGCGTATTTGCGTAGATTGAAGAGTTTTTGATCTCATAATACGAGCTGGAACTCCTACAGCGAGCGCAAAACTCAATCGTTCGATTTCGTTATAAGCGACGTTGCATTCGTTTGGGGCTGTTGGTTTGGCGGCACGGAAACGTTTGAATCCTGAGTATTTGCATAGAACGAAGTGTTTTTGATCGCATAATACGAGCTGAATGCCTGCTGCGATCGCAAAACTCAATCATTAGATTTCCTTGTAAAGCGACTTTGCATTCGTTTGGGGCGTGTTTAGCGGCTCGAACCGCATGAATCTTGTGTATTTATAGAATGAAGTGTTTTTGATCTCATAATACGAGCTGGAACTCCTACAGCGAGCGCAAAACTCAATCGTTCGATTTCGTTATAAAGCGACTTTAAATTCGTTTGGGGCTTGTTTGGCGGCTCGAAACGCATGAACCTGGCGTATTTGCATAGGATGAAGTGCTTTTGATCTCATAACATGAGCTGGAACTGCTACAGCGAGCGCAAAACTCAATCATTAGATTTCCTTATAAAGCGACTTTGCATTCGTTTGGGGCGTGTTTAGTAGCTCGAAACGCATGAATCTTGCGTATTTGCATAGAATGAAGTGTTTTTGATCTCATAATATGAGCTGGAATTCCTACAGCGAGCGCAAAACTCACTCGTTCGATTTCGTTATAAAGCGACTTTGCACTCGTTGGGGCGTGTTTGGCGGCTCAAAACGCATGAATCTTGCGTATTTGCATAGAATGAAGTGTTTTTGATATCATAATACGAGCTGGAATGCCTGCTGCGATCGCAAAACTCACTCGTTCGATTTCGTTATAAACCGACTTTGCATTCGATTGGGGCGTGTTTGGCGGCACGAAACGCATGAATCTTGCGTATTTGCATAGAATGAAGTGTTTTTGATCTTATACTACGGGCTGAAACGCCTACAGCGAGCGCAAAACTCAATCGTTCGATTTCGTTATAAAGAGACTTTAAATTCGTTTGGGGCGTGTTTGGCGGCTCGAAACGCATGAATCTTGCGTATTTGCATAGGATGAAGTGTTTTTGATCTCATAACACGAGCTGGAACTGCTACAGCGAGCGCAAAACTCAATCATTAGATTTCCTTATAAAGCGACGTTGCATTCGTCTGGGGCGTGTTTAGCGGCGCGAACCGCATGAATCTTGCGTATTTGCATAGAATGAAGTATTTTTGGTCTCATAATACGAGCTGGGACTCCTACAGCGAGCGCAAAACTCAATCGTTCGATTTCGTTATAAAGCGACTTTGCACTCGTTGGGGCGTGTTTGGCGGCTGTAAACGCATGAATCTTGCGTATTTGCATAGAATGAAGTGTTTTTGATCTCATAATATGAGCTGGAATTCCTACAGCGAGCGCAAAACTCAATCGTTCGATTTCGTTATAAAGAGACTTTAAATTCGTTTGGGGCTTGATTGGTGGCTCGAAACGCATGAATCTTGCGTATTTGCATAGGATGAAGTGTTTTTGATCTCATAACACGAGCTGGAACACCTACAGCGAGCGCAAAACTCAATCGTTCGATTTCGTTATAAAGCGACTTTGCACTCGTTGGGGCGTGTTTGGCGGCTCAAAACGCATGAATCTTGCGTATTTGCATAGAATGAAGTTTTTTTGATATCATAATATGAGCTGGAATTCCTACAGCGAGCGCGAAACTCAATCGTTCGATTTCGTTATAAAGCGACTTTAAATTCGTTTGGGTCTTGTTTGGCGGCTCGAAACGCATGAATCTTGCGTATTTGCATAAGATGAAGTGTTTTTGATCTCATAACACGAGCTGGAACTGCTACAGCGAGCGCAAAACTCAATCATTAGATTTCCTTGTAAAGCGACCTTGCATTCGTTTGGGGCGTGTTTAGCGGCTCGAACCGCATGAATCTTGCGTATTTGCATAGAATGAAGTGTTTTTGATCTCATAATACGAGCTGGAACTCCTACAGCGAGCGCAAAACTCAATCGTTCGATTTCGTTATAAAGCGAATTTAAATTCGTTTGGGGCTTGTTTGGTGGCACGAAACGCATGAATCTGGCGTATTTGCATAGATTGAAGAGTCTTTGATCTCATAATACGAGCTGGAACTCCTACAGCGAACGCAAAACTCAATCGTTCGATTTCGTTATAAAGCGACTTTAAATTCGGTTGGGGCTTGTTTGGTGGCTCGAAACGCATGAATCTGGCGTATTTGCGTAGATTGAAGAGTTTTTGATCTCATAATACGAGCTGGAACTCCTACAGCGAGCGCAAAACTCAATCGTTCGATTTCGTTATAAAGCGACTTTAAATTCGGTTGGGGCTTGTTTGGTGGCTCGAAACGCATGAATCTGGCGTATTTGCGTAGATTGAAGAGTTTTTGATCTCATAATACGAGCTGGAACTCCTACAGCGAGCGCAAAACTCAATCGTTCGATTTCGTTATAAAGCGACGTTGCATTCGTCTGGGGCGTGTTTAGCGGCTCGAAACGCATGAATCTTGCGTATTTGCATAGGATGAAGTGTTTTTGATCTCATAACACGAGCTGGAACTGCTACAGCGAGCGCAAAACTCAATCGTTAGATGTCCTTATAAAGCGACTTTGCATTCGTTTGGGGCATGATTAATGGCTCGAAACGCATGAATCTTGCGTATTTGCATAGAATGAAATGTTTTTGATCTCATAATATGAGCTGGAATTCCTACAGCGAGCGCAAAACTCAATCGTTCGATTTCGTTATAAAGCGACTTTAAATTCGTTTGGGGCTTGTTTGGCGGCTGTAAACGCATGAATCTTGCGTATTTGCATAGAATGAAGTGTTTTTGATCTCATAATACGAGCTGGAACTCCTACAGCGAGCGCAAAACTCAATCGTTCGATTTCGTTATAAAGCGACTTTGCACTCGTTGGGGCGTGTTTGGCGGCTCGAAACGCATGAATCTTGCGTATTTGCATAGGATGAAGTGTTT
The DNA here is from genome assembly GCA_917499995.1 of Ichneumon xanthorius. NCBI lineage: Eukaryota > Metazoa > Arthropoda > Insecta > Hymenoptera > Ichneumonidae > Ichneumon > Ichneumon xanthorius. The sequence goes on along the minus strand of OU824201.1, from coordinate 1,208,643 downwards.
TTGATCTCATAACACGAGCTGGAACTGCTACAGCGAGCGCAAAACTCAATCATTAGATTTCCTTATAAAGCGACTTTGCATTCGTTTGGGGCGTGCTTAGTGGCTCGAAACGCATGAATCTTGCGTATTTGCATAGAATAAAATGTTTTTGATCTCATAATATGAGCTGGAATTCCTACAGCGAGCGCAAAACTCAATCGTTCGATTTCGTTATAAAGAGACTTTAAATTCGTTTGGGGCTTGATTGGTGGCTCGAAACGCATGAATCTTGCGTATTTGCATAGGATGAAGTGTTTTTGATCTCATAACACGAGCTGGAACTCCTACAGCGAGCGCAAAACTCAATCATTAGATTTCCTTATAAAGCGACGTTGCATTCGTCTGGGGCGTGTTTAGCGGCTCGAACCGCATGAATCTTGCGTATTTGCATAGAATGAAGTATTTTTGGTCTCATAATACGAGCTGGAACTCCTACAGCGAGCGCAAAACTCAATCGTTCGATTTCGTTATAAAGCGACTTTGCACTCGTTGGGGCGTGTTTGGCGGCTGTAAACGCATGAACCTTGCGTATTTGCATAGAATGAAGTGTTTTTGATATCATAATATGAGCTGGAATTCCTACAGCGAGCGCGAAACTCAATCGTTCGATTTCGTTATAAAGCGACTTTAAATTCGTTTGGGGCTTGTTTGGCGGCTCGAAACGCATGAACCTTGCGTATTTGCATAGGATGAAGTGCTTTTGATCTCATAACATGAGCTGGAACTGCTACAGCGAGCACAAAACTAAATCATTAGATTTCCTTGTAAAGCGACTTTGCATTCGTTTGGGGCGTGTTTAGCGGCTCGAACCGCATGAATCTTGCGTATTTGCATAGAATGAAGTGTTTTTGATCTCATAATACGAGCTGGAACTCCTACAGCGAGCGCGAAACTCAATCGTTCGATTTCGTTATAAAGCGACTTTGCACTCGTTGGGGCGTGTTTGGCGGCTGTAAACGCATGAATCTTGCGTATTTGCATAGAATGAAGTGTTTTTGATCTCATAATATGAGCTGGAATTCCTACAGCGAGCGCAAAACTCAATCGTTCGATTTCATTATAAAGCGACTTTAAATTCGTTTGGGGCTTGTTTGGCGGCTCGAAACGCATGAATCTTGCGGATTTGCATAGAATGAAGTGTTTTTGATCTCATAATATGAGCCGGAATTCCTACAGCAAGCGCAAAACTCAATCGTTCGATTTCGTTATAAAGCGACTTTAAATTCGTTTGGGGCTTGTTTGGCGGCTCGAAACGCATGAACCTTGCGTATTTGCATAGGATGAAGTGCTTTTGAACTCATAACATGAGCTGGAACTGCTACAGCGAGCACAAAACTAAATCATTAGATTTCCTTGTAAAGCGACTTAGCATTCGTTTGGGGCGTGTTTAGCGGCTCGAACCGCATGAATCTTGCGTATTTGCATAGAATGAAGTGTTTTTGATCTCATAATACGAGCTGGAACTCCTACAGCGAGCGCGAAACTCAATCGTTCGATTTCGTTATAAAGCGACTTTGCACTCGTTGGGGCGTGTTTGGCGGCTGTAAACGCATGAATCTTGCGTATTTGCATAGAATGAAGTGTTTTTGATCTCATAATATGAGCTGGAATTCCTACAGCGAGCGCAAAACTCAATCGTTCGATTTCATTATAAATCGACTTTAAATTCGTTTGGGGCTTGTTTGGAGGCTCGAAACGCATGAATCTTGCGTATTTGCATAGAATGAAGTGTTTTTGATCTCATAATATGAGCTGGAATTCCTACAGCGAGCGCAAAACTCAATCGTTCGATTTCGTTATAAAGCGACTTTAAATTCGTTTGGGGCTTGTTTGGAGGCTCGAAACGCATGAACCTTGCGTATTTGCATAGGATGAAGTGCTTTTGATCTCATAACATGAGCTGGAACTCCTACAGCGAGCGCAAAAAGGGACGTTGCATTCGTTTGGGGCGTGTTTGGCGGCACGGAACGTTTGAATCCTGAGTATTTGCATAGAACGAAGTGTTTTTGATCGCATAATACGAGCTGGAATGCCTGCTGCGATCGCAAAACTCAATCATTAGATTTCCTTGTAAAGCGACTTTGCATTCGTTTGGGGCCTGTTTAGAGGCTCGAACCGCATGAATCTTGCGTATTTGCATAGAATGAAGTGTTTTTGATCTCATAATATGAGCTGGAATTCCTACAGCGAGCGCAAAACTCAATCGTTCGATTTCATTATAAAGCGACTTTAAATTCGTTTGGGGCTTGTTTGGAGGCTCGAAACGCATGAATCTTGCGTATTTGCATAGAATGAAGTGTTTTTGATCTCATAATATGAGCTGGAATTCCTACAGCGAGCGCAAAACTCAATCGTTCGATTTCGTTATAAAGCGACTTTAAATTCGTTTGGGGCTTGTTTGGCGGCTCGAAACGCATGAATCTTGCGTATTTGCATAGGATGAAGTGCTTTTGATCTCATAACATGAGCTGGAACTGCTACAGCGAGCGCAAAACTCAATCATTAGATTTCCTTATAAAGCGACTTTGCATTCGTTTGGGGCGTGTTTAGTAGCTCGAAACGCCTGAATCTTGCGTATTTGCATAGAATGAAGTGTTTTTGATCTCATAATATGAGCTGGAATTCCTACAGCGAGCGCAAAACTCAATCGTTCGATTTCGTTATAAAGCGACTTTAAATTCGTTTGGGGCTTGATTGGTGGCTCGAAACGCATGAATCTTGCGTATTTGCATAGGATGAAGTGTTTTTGATCTCATAACACGAGCTGGAACTCCTACAGCGAGCGCAAAACTCAATCGTTCGATTTCGTTATAAAGCGACTTTAAATTCGTTTGGGGCTTGTTTGGTGGCTCGAAACGCATGAATCTGGCGTATTTGCGTAGATTGAAGAGTTTTTGATCTCATAATACGAGCTGGAACTCCTACAGCGAGCGCAAAAAGGGACGTTGCATTCGTTTGGGGCGTGTTTGGCGGCACGGAACGTTTGAATCCTGAGTATTTGCATAGAACGAAGTGTTTTTGATCGCATAATACGAGCTGGAATGCCTGCTGCGATCGCAAAACTCAATCATTAGATTTCCTTGTAAAGCGACTTTGCATTCGTTTGGGGCCTGTTTAGAGGCTCGAACCGCATGAATCTTGCGTATTTGCATAGAATGAAGTGTTTTTGATCTCATAATACGAGCTGGAACTCCTACAGCGAGCGCAAAACTCAATCGTTCGATTTCGTTATAAAGCGACTTTGCACTCGTTGGGGCGTGTTTGGCGGCTCGAAACGCATGAATCTTGCGTATTTGCATAGGATGAAGTGTTTTTGATCTCATAACACGAGCTGGAACTGCTACAGCGAGCGCAAAACTCAATCATTAGATTTCCTTATAAAGCGACTTTGCATTCGTTTGGGGCGTGCTTAGTGGCTCGAAACGCATGAATCTTGCGTATTTGCATAGAATAAATTGTTTTTGATCTCATAATATGAGCTGGAATTCCTACAGCGAGCGCAAAACTCAATCGTTCGATTTCGTTATAAAGAGACTTTAAATTCGTTTGGGGCTTGATTGGTGGCTCGAAACGCATGAATCTTGCGTATTTGCATAGGATGAAGTGTTTTTGATCTCATAACACGAGCTGGAACTCCTACAGCGAGCGCAAAACTCAATCGTTCGATTTCGTTATAAAGCGACTTTGCACTCGTTGGGGCGTGTTTGGCGGCTCAAAACGCATGAATCTTGCGTATTTGCATAGAATGAAGTGTTTTTGATATCATAATACGAGCTGGAATGCCTGCTGCGATCGCAAAACTCAATCATTAGATTTCCTTGTAAAGCGACTTTGCATTCGTTTGGGGCGTGTTTAGCGGCTCGAACCGCATGAATCTTGCGTATTTGCATAGAATGAAGTGTTTTTGATCTCATAATACGAGCTGGAACTCCTACAGCGAGCGCAAAACTCAATCGTTCGATTTCGTTATAAAGCGACTTTGCACTCGTTGGGGCGTGTTTGGCGGCTCAAAACGCATGAATCTTGCGTATTTGCATAGAATGAAGTGTTTTTGATATCATAATACGAGCTGGAATGCCTGCTGCGATCGCAAAACTCAATCGTTCGATTTCGTTATAAACCGACTTTGCATTCGATTGGGGCGTGTTTGGCGGCACGAAACGCATGAATCTTGCGTATTTGCATAGAATGAAGTGTTTTTGATCTTATACTACGGGCTGAAACGCCTACAGCGAGCGCAAAACTCAATCGTTCGATTTCGTTATAAAGAGACTTTAAATTCGTTTGGGGCGTGTTTGGCGGCTCGAAACGCATGAATCTTGCGTATTTGCATAGGATGAAGTGTTTTTGATCTCATAACACGAGCTGGAACTGCTACAGCGAGCGCAAAACTCAATCATTAGATTTCCTTGTAAAGCGACGTTGCATTCGTCTGGGGCGTGTTTAGCGGCGCGAACCGCATGAATCTTGCGTATTTGCATAGAATGAAGTATTTTTGGTCTCATAATACGAGCTGGAACTCCTACAGCGAGCGCAAAACTCAATCGTTCGATTTCGTTATAAAGCGACTTTGCACTCGTTAGGGCGTGTTTGGCGGCTGTAAACGCATGAACCTTGCGTATTTGCATAGAATGAAGTGTTTTTGATCTCATAATATGAGCTGGAATTCCTACATCGAGCGCAAAACTCAATCGTTCGATTTCGTTATAAAGCGACTTTGCACTCGTTGGGGCGTGTTTGGCGGCTCGAAACGCATGAATCTTGCGTATTTGCATAGGATGAAGTGTTTTTGATCGCATAATACGAGCTGGAATGCCTGCTGCGATCGCAAAACTCAATCATTAGATTTCCTTGTAAAGCGACTTTGCATTCGTTTGGGGCGTGTTTGGCGGCTCGAAACGCATGAATCTTGCGTATTTGCATAGGATGAAGTGTTTTTGATCGCATAATACGAGCTGGAATGCCTGCTGCGATCGCAAAACTCAATCATTAGATTTCCTTGTAAAGCGACTTTGCATTCGTTTGGGGCGTGTTTAGTAGCTCGAAACGCATGAATCTTGCGTATTTGCATACAATGAAATGTTTTTGATATCATAATACGAGCTGGAATGCCTGCTGCGATCGCAAAACTCAATCGTTCGATTTCGTTATAAACCGACTTTGCATTCGATTGGGGCGTGTTTGGCGGCACGAAACGCATGAATCTGGCGTATTTGCATAGATTGAAGAGTTTTTGATCTCATAATACGAGCTGGAACTCCTACAGCGAGCGCAAAACTCAATCGTTCGATTTCGTTATAAAGCGACGTTGCATTCGTTTGGGGCGTGTTTGGCGGCACGGAACGTTTGAATCCTGAGTATTTGCATAGAACGAAGTGTTTTTGATCGCATAATACGAGCTGGAATGCCTGCTGCGATCGCAAAACTCAATCATTAGATTTCCTTGTAAAGCGACTTTGCATTCGTTTGGGGCGTGTTTAGCGGCTCGAAACGCATGAATCTTGCGTATTTGCATAGAATGAAGTGTTTTTGATCTCATAATACGAGCTGGAACTCCTACAGCGAGCGCAAAACTCAATCGTTCGATTTCGTTATAAAGCGACTTTAAATTCGTTTGGGGCTTGTTTGGCGGCTCGAAACGCATGAACCTGGCGTATTTGCATAGGATGAAGTGCTTTTGATCTCATAACATGAGCTGGAACTGCTACAGCGAGCGCAAAACTCAATCATTAGATTTCCTTATAAAGCGACTTTGCATTCGTTTGGGGCGTGTTTAGGAGCTCGAAACGCATGAATCTTGCGTATTTGCATAGAATGAAGTGTTTTTGATCTCATAATATGAGCTGGAATTCCTACAGCGAGCGCAAAACTCACTCGTTCGATTTCGTTATAAAGCGACTTTGCACTCGTTGGGGCGTGTTTGGCGGCTCTAAACGCATGAATCTTGCGTATTTGCATAGAATGAAGTGTTTTTGATATCATAATACGAGCTGGAATGCCTGCTGCGATCGCAAAACTCACTCGTTCGATTTCGTTATAAACCGACTTTGCATTCGATTGGGGCGTGTTTGGCGGCTCGAAACGCATGAATCTTGCGTATTTGCATAGAATGAAGTGTTTTTGATCTTATACTACGGGCTGAAACGCCTACAGCGAGCGCAAAACTCAATCGTTCGATTTCGTTATAAAGAGACTTTAAATTCGTTTGGGGCGTGTTTGGCGGCTCGAAACGCATGAATCTTGCGTATTTGCATAGGATGAAGTGTTTTTGATCTCATAACACGAGCTGGAACTGCTACAGCGAGCGCAAAACTCAATCATTAGATTTCCTTGTAAAGCGACGTTGCATTCGTCTGGGGCGTGTTTAGCGGCGCGAACCGCATGAATCTTGCGTATTTGCATAGAATGAAGTATTTTTGGTCTCATAATACGAGCTGGGACTCCTACAGCGAGCGCAAAACTCAATCGTTCGATTTCGTTATAAAGCGACTTTGCACTCGTTGGGGCGTGTTTGGCGGCTGTAAACGCATGAACCTTGCGTATTTGCATAGAATGAAGTGTTTTTGATCTCATAATATGAGCTGGAATTCCTACAGCGAGCGCAAAACTCAATCGTTCGATTTCGTTATAAAGAGACTTTAAATTCGTTTGGGGCTTGATTGGTGGCTCGAAACGCATGAATCTTGCGTATTTGCATAGGATGAAGTGTTTTTGATCTCATAACACGAGCTGGAACTCCTACAGCGAGCGCAAAACTCAATCGTTCGATTTCGTTATAAAGCGACTTTGCACTCGTTGGGGCGTGTTTGGCGGCTCAAAACGCATGAATCTTGCGTATTTGCATAGAATGAAGTGTTTTTGATATCATAATATGAGCTGGAATTCCTACAGCGAGCGCGAAACTCAATCGTTCGATTTCGTTATAAAGCGACTTTAAATTCGTTTGGGGCTTGTTTGGCGGCTCGAAACGCATGAATCTTGCGTATTTGCATAAGATGAAGTGTTTTTGATCTCATAACACGAGCTGGAACTGCTACAGCGAGCGCAAAACTCAATCATTAGATTTCCTTGTAAAGCGACCTTGCATTCGTTTGGGGCGTGTTTAGCGGCTCGAACCGCATGAATCTTGCGTATTTGCATAGAATGAAGTGTTTTTGATCTCATAATACGAGCTGGAACTCCTACAGCGAGCGCAAAACTCAATCGTTCGATTTCGTTATAAAGCGAATTTAAATTCGTTTGGGGCTTGTTTGGTGGCACGAAACGCATGAATCTGGCGTATTTGCATAGATTGAAGAGTTTTTGATCTCATAATACGAGCTGGAACTCCTACAGCGAACGCAAAACTCAATCGTTCGATTTCGTTATAAAGCGACTTTAAATTCGGTTGGGGCTTGTTTGGTGGCTCGAAACGCATGAATCTGGCGTATTTGCGTAGATTGAAGAGTTTTTGATCTCATAATACGAGCTGGAACTCCTACAGCGAGCGCAAAACTCAATCGTTCGATTTCGTTATAAAGCGACTTTAAATTCGTTTGGGGCTTGTTTGGCGGCTCGAAACGCATGAATCTGGCGTATTTGCGTAGATTGAAGAGTTTTTGATCTCATAATACGAGCTGGAACTCCTACAGCGAGCGCAAAACTCAATCGTTCGATTTCCTTATAAAGCGACGTTGCATTCGTCTGGGGCGTGTTTAGCGGCTCGAAACGCATGAATCTTGCGTATTTGCATAGGATGAAGTGTTTTTGATCTCATAACACGAGCTGGAACTGCTACAGCGAGCGCAAAACTCGATCATTAGATGTCCTTATAAAGCGACTTTGCATTCGTTTGGGGCATGATTAATGGCTCGAAACGCATGAATCTTGCGTATTTGCATAGAATGAAATGTTTTTGATCTCATAATATGAGCTGGAATTCCTACAGCGAGCGCAAAACTCTATCGTTCGATTTCGTTATAAAGCGACTTTAAATTCGTTTGGGGCTTGTTTGGCGGCTGTAAACGCATGAATTTTGCGTATTTGCATAGAATGAAGTGTTTTTGATCTCATAATACGAGCTGGAACTCCTACAGCGAGCGCAAAACTCAATCGTTCGATTTCGTTATAAAGCGACTTTGCACTCGTTGGGGCGTGTTTGGCGGCTCGAAACGCATGAATCTTGCGTATTTGCATAGGATGAAGTGTTTTTGATCTCATAACACGAGCTGGAACTGCTACAGCGAGCGCAAAACTCAATCATTAGATTTCCTTATAAAGCGACTTTGCATTCGTTTGGGGCGTGCTTAGTGGCTCGAAACGCATGAATCTTGCGTATTTGCATAGAATAAAATGTTTTTGATCTCATAATATGAGCTGGAATTCCTACAGCGAGCGCAAAACTCAATCGTTCGATTTCGTTATAAAGAGACTTTAAATTCGTTTGGGGCTTGATTGGTGGCTCGAAACGCATGAATCTTGCGTATTTGCATAGGATGAAGTGTTTTTGATCTCATAACACGAGCTGGAACTCCTACAGCGAGCGCAAAACTCAATCATTAGATTTCCTTGTAAAGCGACGTTGCATTCGTCTGGGGCGTGTTTAGCGGCGCGAACCGCATGAATCTTGCGTATTTGCATAGAATGAAGTATTTTTGGTCTCATAATACGAGCTGGAACTCCTACAGCGAGCGCAAAACTCAATCGTTCGATTTCGTTATAAAGCGACTTTGCACTCGTTGGGGCGTGTTTGGCGGCTGTAAACGCATGAACCTTGCGTATTTGCATAGAATGAAGTGTTTTTGATATCATAATATGAGCTGGAATTCCTACAGCGAGCGCGAAACTCAATCGTTCGATTTCGTTATAAAGCGACTTTAAATTCGTTTGGGGCTTGTTTGGCGGCTCGAAACGCATGAATCTTGCGTATTTGCATAAGATGAAGTGTTTTTGATCTCATAACACGAGCTGGAACTGCTACAGCGAGCGCAAAACTCAATCATTAGATTTCCTTGTAAAGCGACCTTGCATTTGTTTGGGGCGTGTTTAGCGGCTCGAACCGCATGAATCTTGCGTATTTGCATAGAATGAAGTGTTTTTGATCTCATAATACGAGCTGGAACTCCTACAGCGAGCGCAAAACTCAATCGTTCGATTTCGTTATAAAGCGAATTTAAATTCGTTTGGGGCTTGTTTGGTGGCACGAAACGCATGAATCTGGCGTATTTGCATAGATTAAAGAGTCTTTGATCTCATAATACGAGCTGGAACTCCTACAGCGAGCGCAAAACTCAATCGTTCGATTTCGTTATAAAGCGACTTTAAATTCGGTTGGGGCTTGTTTGGTGGCTCGAAACGCATGAATCTGGCGTATTTGCGTAGATTGAAGAGTTTTTGATCTCATAATACGAGCTGGAACTCCTACAGCGAGCGCAAAACTCAATCGTTCGATTTCCTTATAAAGCGACGTTGCATTCGTCTGGGGCGTGTTTAGCGGCTCGAACCGCATGAATCTTGCGTATTTGCATAGGATGAAGTGTTTTTGATCTCATAACACGAGCTGGAACTGCTACAGCGAGCGCAAAACTCGATCATTAGATGTCCTTATAAAGCGACTTTGCATTCGTTTGGGGCATGATTAATGGCTCGAAACGCATGAATCTTGCGTATTTGCATAGAATGAAATGTTTTTGATCTCATAATATGAGCTGGAATTCCTACAGCGAGCGCAAAACTCTATCGTTCGATTTCGTTATAAAGCGACTTTAAATTCGTTTGGGGCTTGTTTGGCGGCTGTAAACGCATGAATCTTGCGTATTTGCATAGAATGAAGTGTTTTTGGTCTCATAATATGAGCTGGAATTCCTACAGCGAGCGCAAAACTCAATCGTTCGATTTCGTTATAAAGCGACTTTAAATTCTTTTGGGGCTTGTTTGGCGGCTCGAAACGCATGAATCATGCGTATTTGCATAGGATGAAGTGTTTTTGTTCTCATAACACGAGCTGGAACTGCTACAGCGAGCGCAAAACTCAATCATTAGATTTCCTTGTAAAGCGACTTTGCATTCGTTTCGGGCTTTTTTACTGGCTCGAACCGCATGAATCTGGCGTATTTGCATATAATGAATTGTTTTCGATCTTATAATACGGCCTGAAACTCCTACAGCGAGCGCAAAACTCAATCGTTCTATTTCATTATAAAGCGACTTTAAATTCGTTTGGGGCTTGTTTGTCGGCCCAAAACTCATGAATCTTGCGTATTTGCATAGAATAAAGTGTTTTTGATCTCATAATACGAGCTGGAACTCCTACAGCGAGCGAAAAACTCAATCGTTCGATTTCGTTATAAAGCGACGTTGCCTTCGTTTGGGGCGTGTTTGGCGGCACGGAACGTTTGAATCCTGAGTATTTGCATAGAACGAAGTGTTTTTGATCGCATAATACGAGCTGGAACTGCTACTGCGAGCGCAAAACTCAATCATTAGATTTCCTTATAAAGCGACTTTGCATTCGTTTGGGGCGTGTTTAGCGGCTCGAACCGCATGACTCTTGCGTATTTGCATAGAATGAAGTGTTTTTGATCTCATAATACGAGCTGGAACTCCTACAGCGAGCGCAAAACTCAATCGTTCGATTTCGATATAAAGCGACTTTAAATTCGTTTGGGGCTTGTTTGGTGGCTGGAAACGCATGAATCTGGCGTATTTGCATAGATTGAAGAGTCTTTGATATCATAATACGAGCTGGAACTCCTACAGCGAGCGCAAAACTCAATCGTTCGATTTCGTTATAAAGCCACGTTGCATTCGTTTGGGGCGTATTTGGCGGCTCGAAACGCATGAATCTTGCGTATTTGCATAGGATGAAGTGGTTTTGATCTCATAACACGAGCTGGAACTGCTACAGCGAGCGCAAAACTCAATCGTTCGATTTCGTTATAAAGCGACTTTGCATTCGTTTGTGGCTTGTTTGGTGGCTCGAAACGTATGAATCTGGCGTATTTGCATATAATGAATTTTTTTTGATCTTATAATACGGCCTGAAACTCCTACAGCGAGCGCAAAACTCAATCGTTCTATTTCATTATAAAGCGACTTTAAATTCGTTTGGGGCTTGTTTGTCGGCCCAAAACTCATGAATCTTGCGTATTTGCATAGAATAAAGTGTTTTTGATCTCATAATACGAGCTGGAACTCCTACAGCGAGCGAAAAACTCAATCGTTCGATTTCGTTATAAAGCGACGTTGCCTTCGTTTGGGGCCTGTTTGGCGGCACGGAACGTTTGAATCCTGAGTATTTGCATAGAACGAAGTGTTTTTGATCGCATAATACGATTTGGAATGCCTGCTGCGATCGCAAAACTCAATAATTTGATTTCCTTGTAAAGCGACTTTGCATTCGTTTGGGGCGTGTTTAGCGGCTCGAACCGCATGAATCTTGCGTATTTGCATAGAATGAAGTGTTTTTGATCTCATAATACGAGCTGGAACTCCTACAGCGAGCGCAAAACTCAATCGTTCGATTTCGTTATAAAGCGACTTTGCACTCGTTGGGGCGTGTTTGGCGGCTGTAAACGCATGAATCTTGCGTATTTGCATACAATGAACTGTTTTTGATCTCATAATATGAGCTGGAATTCCTATATCGAGCGCAAAACTCAATCGTTCGATTTCGTTATAAAGCCACGTTGCATTCGTTTGGGGCGTGTTTGGCGGCTCGAAACGCATGAATCTTGCGTATTTGCATAGGATGAAGTGGTTTTGATCTCATAACACGAGCTGGAACTGCTACAGCGAGCGCAAAACTCAATCGTTCGATTTCGTTATAAAGCGACTTTGCATTCGTTTGGGGCTTGTTTGGTGGCTCGAAACGTATGAATCTGGCGTATTTGCATATAATGAATTTTTTTTGATCTTACAATACGGCCTGAAACTCCTACAGCGAGCGCAAAACTCAATCGTTCGATTTCGTTATAAAGCGACTTTAAATACGTTTGGGGCTTGTTTGGTGGCTCGAAACGCATGAATCTGGCGTATTTGCATAGATTGAAGAGTCTTTGATATCATAATACGAGCTGGAACTCCTACAGCGAGCGCAAAACTCAATCGTTCGATTTCGTTATAAAGCCACGTTGCATTCGTTTGGGGCGTGTTTGGCGGCTCGAAACGCATGAATCTTGCGTATTTGCATAGGATGAAGTGTTTTTGATCTCATAACACGAGCTGGAACTGCTACAGCGAGCGCAAAACTCAATCGTTCGATTTCGTTATAAAGCGACTTTGCATTCGTTTGGGGCTTGTTTGGTGGCTCGAAACGTATGAATCTGGCGTATTTGCATATAATGAATTTTTTTTTATCTTATAATACGGCCTGAAACTCCTACAGCGAGCGCAAAACTCAATCGTTCTATTTCATTATAAAGCGACTTTAAATTCGTTTGGGGCTTGTTTGTCGGCCCAAAACTCATGAATCTTGCGTATTTGCATAGAATAAAGTGTTTTTGATCTCATAATACGAGCTGGAACTCCTACAGCGAGCGAAAAACTCAATCGTTCGATTTCGTTATAAAGCGACGTTGCCTTCGTTTGGGGCGTGTTTGGCGGCACGGAACGTTTGAATCCTGAGTATTTGCATAGAACGAAGTGTTTTTGATCGCCTAATACGATCTGGAATGCCTGCTGCGATCGCAAAACTCAATCATTAGATTTCCTTATGATGCGACTTTGCATTCGTTTGGGGCGTGTTTAGCGGCTCGAACGGCATGAATCTTGCGTATTTGCATAGAATGAAGTGTTTTTGATCTCATAATACGAGCTGGAACTCCTACAGCGAGCGCAGAACTCAATCGTTCGATTTCGTTATAAAGCGACTTTAAATTCGTTTGGGGCTTGTTTGGTGGCTCGAAACGCATGAATCTGGCGTATTTGCATAGATTGAAGCGTTTTTGATCTCATAATACGAGCTGGAACTCCTACAGCAAGCGCAAAACTCAATCGTTTGATTTCGTTATAAAGCGACGTTGCATTCGTTTGGGGCGTGTTTGGCGGCTCGAAACGCATGAATCTTGCGTATTTGCATAGATTGAAGAGTCTTTGATCTCATAATACGAGCTGGAACTGCTACAGCGAGCGCAAAACTCAATCGTTCGATTTCGTTATAAATCGACTTTGCACTCGTTGGGGCGTGTTTGGCGGCTGTAAACGCATGAATCTTGCGTATTTGCATAGAATGAAGTGTTTTTGATCTCATAATATGAGCTGGAATTCCTACAGCGAGCGCAAAACTCAATCGTTCGATTTCGTTATAAAGCGACTTTAAATTCGTTTGGGGCTTGTTTGGTGGCTCGAAACGCATGAATCTGGCGTATTTGCATAGATTGAAGAGTCTTTGATATCATAATACGAGCTGGAACTCCTACAGCGAGCGCAAAACTCAATCGTTTGATTTCGTTATAAAGCCACGTTGCATTCGTTTGGGGCGTGTTTAGCGGCTCGAACCGCATGACTCTTGCGTATTTGCATAGAATGAAGTGTTTTTGATCTCATAATACGAGCTGGAACTCCTACAGCGAGCGCAAAACTCAATCATTCGATTTCGTTATAAAGCGACTTTAAATACGTTTGGGGCTTGTTTGGTGGCTCGAAACGCATGAATCTGGCGTATTTGCATAGATTGAAGAGTCTTTGATATCATAATACGAGCTGGAACTCCTACAGCGAGCGCAAAACTCAATCGTTCGATTTCGTTATAAAGCCACGTTGCATTCGTTTGGGGCGTGTTTGGCGGCACGGAACGTTTGAATCCTGAGTATGTGCATAGAACGAAGTGTTTTTGATCGCATAATACGAGCTGGAGTGCCTGCTGCGATCGCAAAACTCAATCATTAGATTTCCCTGTAAAGCGACTTTGCATTCGTTTGGTGCGTGTTTAGCGGCTCGAACGGCATGAATCTTGCGTATTTGCATAGAATGAAGTGTTTTTGATCTCATAATACGAGCTGGAACTCCTACAGCGAGCGCAGAACTCAATCGTTCGATTTCGTTATAAAGCGACTTTAAATTCGTTTGGGGCTTGTTTGGTGGCTCGAAACGCATGAATCTGGCGTATTTGCATAGATTGAAGCGTTTTTGATCTCATAATACGAGCTGGAACTCCTACAGCAAGCGCAAAACTCAATCGTTTGATTTCGTTATAAAGCGACGTTGCATTCGTTTGGGGCGTGTTTGGCGGCTCGAAACGCATGAATCTTGCGTATTTGCATAGGATGAAGTGTTTTTGATCTCATAACACGAGCTGGAACTGCTACAGCGAGCGCAAAACTCAATCGTTCGATTTCGTTATAAATCGACTTTGCACTCGTTGGGGCGTGTTTGGCGGCTGTAAACGCATGAATCTTGCGTATTTGCATAGAATGAAGTGTTTTTGATCTCATAATACGAGCTGGAACTCCTACAGCGAGTGCAAAACTCAATCGTTCGATTTCGTTATAAAGCGACTTTAAATTCGTTTGGGGCTTGTTTGGCGGCTCGAAACGCATGATTCTTGCGTATGTGCATAGGATGAAGTGTTTTTGATCTCATAACACGAGCTGGAACTGCTACAGCGAGCGCAAAACTCAATCATTAGATTTCCTTATAAAGCGACTTTGCATTCGTTTGGGGCGTGTTTAGCGGCTCGAACCGCATGACTCTTGCGTATTTGCATAGAATGAAGTGTTTTTGATCTCATAATACGAGCTGGAACTCCTACAGCGAGCGCCAAACTCAATCGTTCGATTTCGTTATAAAGCGACGTTGCATTCGTTTGGGGCGTGTTTGGCGGCACGGAACGTTTGAATCCTGAGTATTTGCATAGAAGGAAGTGTTTTTGATCGCATAATACGAGCTGGAATGCCTGCTGCGATCGCAAAACTCAATCATTAGATTTCCTTGTGAAGCGACTTTGCATTCGTTTGGGGCGTGTTTAGCGGCTCGAACCGCATGAATCTTGCGTATTTGCATAGAATGAAGTGTTTTTGATCTCATAACACGAGCTGGAACTGCTACAGCGAGCGCAAAACTCAATCGTTCGATTTCGTTATAAATCGACTTTGCACTCGTTGGGGCGTGTTTGGCGGCTGTAAACGCATGAATCTTGCGTATTTGCATAGAATGAAGTGTTTTTGATCTCATAATACGAGCTGGAACTCCTACAGCGAGCGCAAAACTCAATTGTTCGATTTCGTTATAAAGCGACGTTAAATTCGTTTGGGGCTTGTTTGGCGGCTCGAAACGCATGATTCTTGCGTATGTGCATAGGATGAAGTGTTTTTGATCTCATAACACGAGCTGGAACTGCTACAGCGAGCGCAAAACTCAATCATTAGATTTCCTTATAAAGCGACTTTGCATTCGTTTGGGGCGTGTTTAGCGGCTCGAACCGCATGACTCTTGCGTATTTGCATAGAATGAAGTGTTTTTGATCTCATAATACGAGCTGGAACTCCTACAGCGAGCGCAAAACTCAATCGTTCGATTTCGTTATAAAGCGACTTTAAATTCGTTTGGGGCGTGTTTGGCGGCACGGAACGTTTGAATCCTGAGTATTTGCATAGAAGGAAGTGTTTTTGATCGCATAATACGAGCTGGAATGCCTGTTGCGATCGCAAAACTCAATCATTAGATTTCCTTGTGAAGCGACTTTGCATTCGTTTGGGGCGTGTTAAGCGGCTCGAACCGCATGAATCTTGCGTATTTGCATAGAATGAAGTGCTTTTGATCTCATAATATGAGCTGGAATTCCTACAGCGAGTGCAAAACTCAATCGTTCGATTTCGTTATAAAGCGACTTTAAATTCGTTTGGGGCTTGTTTGGTGGCTCGAATCGCATGAATCTGGCGTATTTGCATAGATTGAAGCGTTTTTGATCTCATAATACGAGCTGGAACTCCTACAGCAAGCGCAAAACTCAATCGTTTGATTTCGTTATAAAGCGACGTTGCATTCGTTTGGGGCGTGTTTAGCGGCTCGAACCGCATGAATCTTGGGTATTTGCATAGAATGAAGTGTTTTTGATTTCATAATACGAGCTGGAACTCCTACAGCGAGCGCAAAACTCAATCGTTCGATTTCGTTATAAAGCGACTTTGCACTCGTTGGGGCGTGTTTGGCGGCTGTAAACGCATGAATCTTGCGTATTTGCATACAATGAACTGTTTTTGATCTCATAATATGAGCTGGAATTCCTATATCGAGCGCAAAACTCAATCGTTCGATTTCGTTATAAAGCGACTTTAAATTCGTTTGGGGCTTGTTTGGCGGCTCGAAACGCATGAATCTTGCGTATTTGCATAGGATGAAGTGTTTTTGATCTCATAACACGAGCTGGAACTCCTATAGCGAGCGCAAAACTCAATCGTTCGATTTCGTTATAAAGCGACGTTGCATTCGTTTGGGGCGTGTTTGGCGGCACGGAACGTTTGAATCCTGAGTATTTGCATAGAACGAAGTGTTTTTCATCGCATAATACGAGCTGGAATGCCTGTTGCGATCGCAAAACTCAATCATTTGATTTCCTTGTAAAGCGACTTTGCATTCGTTTGGGGCGTGTTTAGCGGCTCGAACCGCATGAATCTTGCGTATTTGCATAGAATGAAGTGTTTTTGATCTCATAATACGAGCTGGAACTCCTACAGCGAGCGCAAAACTCAATCGTTCGATTTCGTTATAAAGCGACTTTGCACTCGTTGGGGCGTGTTTGGCGGCTGTAAACGCATGAATCTTGCGTATTTGCATAGAATGAAGTGTTTTTGATCTCATAATATGAGCTGGAATTCCTACAGCGAGCGCAAAACTCAATCGTTCGATTTCGTTATAAAGCGACTTTAAATTCGTTTGGGGCTTGTTTGGTGGCTCGAAACGCATGAATCTGGCGTATTTGCATAGATTGAAGAGTTTTTGATCTCATAATACGAGCTGGAACTCCTACAGCGAGCGCCAAACTCAATCGTTCGATTTCGTTATAAAGCGACGTTGCATTCGTTTGGGGCGTGTTTGGCGGCACGGAACGTTTGAATCCTGAGTATTTGCATAGAAGGAAGTGTTTTTGATCGCATAATACGAGCTGGAATGCCTGCTGCGATCGCAAAACTCAATCATTAGATTTCCTTGTGAAGCGACTTTGCATTCGTTTGGGGCTTGTTTGGAGGCTCGAAACGCATGAATCTTGCGTATTTGCATAGGATGAAGTGTTTTTGATCTCATAACACGAGCTGGAACTGCTACAGCGAGCGCAAAACTCAATCATTAGATTTCCTTATAAAGCGACTTTGCATTCGTTTGGGGCGTGTTTAGCGGCTCGAACCGCATGACTCTTGCGTATTTGCATAGAATGAAGTGTTGTTGATCTCATAATACGAGCTGGAACTCCTACAGCGAGCGCAAAACTCAATCGTTCGATTTCGTTATAAAGCGACTTTAAATTCGTTTGGGGCTTGTTTGGTGGCTCCAAACGCATGAATCTGGCGTATTTGCATAGATTGAAGAGTCTTTGATATCATAATACGAGCTGGAACTCCTACAGCGAGCGCAAAACTCAATCGTTCGATTTCGTTATAAAGCGACTTTAAATTGGTTTGGGGCTTGTTTGGCGGCTCGAAACGCATGAATCTTGCGTATTTGCATAGGATGAAGTGTTTATGATCTCATAACACGAGCTGGAGCGGCTACAGCCAGCTCAAATCTCAATCATTAGATTTCCTTGTAAAGCGACTTTGCATTCGTTTGGGGCGTGATTAGTGGCTCGAAACGCATGAATCTTGCGTATTTGCATAGAATGAAATGTTTTTGATCTCATAATATGAGCAGGAGTTCCTACAGCGAGCGCAAAACTCAATAGTTCGATTTCGTTATAAAGCGACGTTGCATTCATTTGGGGCGTGTTTGGCGGCACGGAACGTTTGAATCCTGAGTATTTGCATAGAACGAAGTGTTTTTGATCGCATAATACGAGCTGGAATGCCTGCTGCGATCGCAAAACTCAATCATTAGATTTCCTTGTAAAGCGACTTTGCATTCGTTTGGGGCGTGTTTAGCGGCTCGAACCGCATGAATCTTGCGTATTTGCATAGAATGAAGTGTTTTTGATCTCATAATACGAGCTGGAACTCCTACAGCGAGCGCAAAACTCAATCGTTCGATTTCGTTATGAAGCGACTTTGCACTCGTTGGGGCGTATTTGGCAGCTGTAAACGCATGAATCTTGCGTATTTGCACACAATGAACTGTTTTTGATCTCATAATATGAGCTGGAATTCCTATAGCGAGCGCAAAACTCAATCGTTCGATTTCTTTATAAAGCGACTTTAAATTCGTTTGGGGCTTGTTTGGCGGCTGGAAACGCATGAATCTTGCGTATTTGCATAGGATGAAGTGTTTTTGATCTCATAACACGAGCTGGAACTGCTACAGCGAGCGCAAAACTCGATCATTAGATGTCCTTATAAAGCGACTTTGCATTCGTTTGGGGCATGATTAGTGGCTCGAAACGCATGAATCTTGCGTATTTGCATAGAATGAAATGTTTTTGATCTCATAATATGAGCTGGAATTCCTACAGCGAGCGCAAAACTCTATCGTTCGATTTCGTTATAAAGCGACTTTAAATTCGTTTGGGGCTTGTTTGTCGGCCCAAAACTCATGAATCTTGCGTATTTGCATAGAATAAAGTGTTTTTGATCTCATAATACGAGCTGGAACTCCTACAGCGAGCGAAAAACTCAATCCTTCGATTTCGTTATAAAGCGACGTTGCCTTCGTTTGGGGCGTGTTTGGCGGCACGGAACGTTTGAATCCTGAGTATTTGCATAGAACGAAGTGTTTTTGATCGCATAATACGAGCTGGAACTGCTACTGCGAGCGCAAAACTCAATCATTAGATTTCCTTATAAAGCGACTTTGCATTCGTTTGGGGCGTGTTTAGCGGCTCGAACCGCATGAATCTTGCGTATTTGCATAGAATGAAGTGCTTTTGATCTCATAATATGAGCTGGAATTCCTACAGCGAGCGCAAAACTCAATCGTTCGATTTCGTTATAAAGCGACTTTAAATTCGTTTGGGGCTTGTTTGGTGGCTCGAAACTCATGAATCTGGCGTATTTGCATAGATTGAAGCGTTTTTGATCTCATAATACGAGCTGGAACTCCTACAGCAAGCGCAAAACTCAATCGTACGATTTCGTTATAAAGCGACTTTAAATTCGTTTGGGGCTTGTTTGGTGGCTCGAAACGCATGAATCTTGCGTATTTGCATAGGATGAAGTGTTTTTGATCTCATAACACGAGCTGGAACTGCTACAGCGAGCGCAAAACTCAATCGTTCGATTTCGTTATAAAGCGACTTTGCATTCGTTTGGGGCTTGTTTGGTGGCTCGAACCGCATGAATCTGGCGTATTTGCATATAATGAATTGTTTTTGATCTTACAATACGGCCTGAAACTCCTACAGCGAGCGCAAAACTCAATCGTTCTATTTCATTATAAAGCGACTTTAAATTCGTTTGGGGCTTGTTTGTCGGCCCAAAACTCATGAATCTTGCGTATTTGCATAGAATAAAGTGTTTTTGATCTCATAATACGAGCTGGAACTCCTACAGCGAGCGAAAAACTCAATCGTTCGATTTCGTTATAAAGCGACGTTGCCTTCGTTTGGGGCGTGTTTGGCGGCACGGAACGTTTGAATCCTGAGTATTTGCATAGACCGAAGTGTTTTTGATCGCATAATACGAGCTGGAACTGCTACTGCGAGCGCAAAACTCAATCATTAGATTTCCTTATAAACCGACTTTGTATTCGTTTGGGGCGTGTTTAGCGGCTCGAACCGCATGAATCTTGCGTATTTGCATAGAATGAAGTGTTTTTGATCTCATAATACGAGCTGGAACTCCTACAGCGAGCGCAAAACTCAATCGTTCGATTTCGTTATAAAGCGACTTTGCACTCGTTGGGGCGTGTTTGGCGGCTGTAAACGCATGAATCTTGCGTATTTGCATACAATGAACTGTTTTTGATCTCATAATATGAGCTGGAATTCCTATATCGAGCGCAAAACTCAATCGTTCGATTTCGTTATAAAGCGACTTTAAATTCGTTTGGGGCTTGTTTGGAGGCTCGAAACGCTTGAATCTTGCGTATTTGCATAGGATGAAGTGTTTTTGATCTCATAACACGAGCTGGAACTGCTACAGCGAGCGCAAAACTCAATCATTAGATTTCCTTATAAAGCGACTTTGCATTCGTTTGGGGCGTGTTTAGCGGCTCGAACCGCATGACTCTTGCGTATTTGCATAGAATGAAGTGTTTTTGATCTCATAATACGAGCTGGAACTCCTACAGCGAGCGCAAAACTCAATCGTTCCATTTCGTTATAAAGCGACTTTAAATTCGTTTGGGGCTTGTTTGGTGGCTCGAAACGCATGAATCTGGCGTATTTGCATAGATTGAAGAGTCTTTGATATCATAATACGAGCTGGAACTCCTACAGCGAGCGCAAAACTCAATCGTTCGATTTCGTTATAAAGCCACGTTGCATTCGTTTGGGGCGTGTTTGGCGGCTCGAAACGCATGAATCTTGCGTATTTGCATAGGATGAAGTGGTTTTGATCTCATAACACGAGCTGGAACTGCTACAGCGAGCGCAAAACTCAATCGTTCGATTTCGTTATAAAGCGACTTTGCATTCGTTTGGGGCTTGTTTGGTGGCTCGAAACGTATGAATCTGGCGTATTTGCATATAATGAATTTTTTTTGATCTTATAATACGGCCTGAAACTCCTACAGCGAGCGCAAAACTCAATCGTTCTATTTCATTATAAAGCGACTTTAAATTCGTTTGGGGCTTGTTTGTCGGCCCAAAACTCATGAATCTTGCGTATTTGCATAGAATAAAGTGTTTTTGATCTCATAATACGAGCTGGAACTCCTACAGCGAGCGAAAAACTCAATCGTTCGATTTCGTTATAAAGCGACGTTGCCTTCGTTTGGGGCCTGTTTGGCGGCACGGAACGTTTGAATCCTGAGTATTTGCATAGAATGAAGTGCTTTTGATCTCATAATATGAGCTGGAATTCCTACAGCAAGCGCAAAACTCAATCGTTTGATTTCTTTATAAAGCGACGTTGCATTCGTTTGGGGCGTGTTTGGCGGCTCGAAACGCATGAATCTTGCGTATTTGCATAGGATGAAGTGTTTTTGATCTCATAATACGAGCTGGAACTGCTACAGCGAGCGCAAAACTCAATCGTTCGATTTCGTTATAAATCGACTTTGCACTCGTTGGGGCGTGTTTGGCGGCTGTAAACGCATGAATCTTGCGTATTTGCATAGAATGAAGTGTTTTTGATCTCATAATACGAGCTGGAACTCCTACAGCGAGCGCAAAACTCAATCGTTCGATTTCGTTATAAAGCGACGTTAAATTCGTTTGGGGCTTGTTTGGCGGCTCGAAACGCATGATTCTTGCGTATGTGCATAGGATGAAGTGTTTTTGATCTCATAACACGAGCTGGAACTGCTACAGCGAGCGCAAAACTCAATCATTAGATTTCCTTATAAAGCGACTTTGCATTCGTTTGGGGCGTGTTTAGCGGCTCGAATCGCATGACTCTTGCGTATTTGCATAGAATGAAGTGTTTTTGATCTCATAATACGAGCTGGAACTCCTACAGCGAGCGCAAAACTCAATCGTTCGATTTCGTTATAAAGCGACTTTAAATCGTTTGGGGCGTGTTTGGCGGCACGGAACGTTTGAATCCTGAGTATTTGCATAGAAGGAAGTGTTTTTGATCGCATAATACGAGCTGGAATGCCTGCTGCGATCGCAAAACTCAATCATTAGATTTCCTTGTGAAGCGACTTTGCATTCGTTTGGGGCGTGTTTAGCGGCTCGAACCGCATGAATCTTGCGTATTTGCATAGAATGAAGTGCTTTTGATCTCATAATATGAGCTGGAATTCCTACAGCGAGTGCAAAACTCAATCGTTCGATTTCGTTATAAAGCGACTTTAAATTCGTTTGGGGCTTGTTTGGTGGCTCGAAACGCATGAATCTGGCGTATTTGCATAGATTGAAGCGTTTTTGATCTCATAATACGAGCTGGAACTCCTACAGCAAGCGCAAAACTCAATCGTTTGATTTCGTTATAAAGCGACGTTGCATTCGTTTGGGGCGTGTTTAGCGGCTCGAACCGCATGAATCTTGGGTATTTGCATAGAATGAAGTGTTTTTGATCTCATAATACGAGCTGGAACTCCTACAGCGAGCGCAAAACTCAATCGTTCGATTTCGTTATAAAGCGACGTTGCATTCGTTTGGGGCGTGTTTAGCGGCTCGAACCGCATGAATCTTGGGTATTTGCATAGAATGAAGTGTTTTTGATCTCATAATACGAGCTGGAACTCCTACAGCGAGCGCAAAACTCAATCGTTCGATTTCGTTATAAAGCGACTTTGCACTCGTTGGGGCGTGTTTGGCGGCTGTAAACGCATGAATCTTGCGTACTTGCATACAATGAACTGTTTTTGATCTCATAATATGAGCTGGAATTCCTACACCGAGCGCAAAACTCAATCGTTCGATTTCGTTATAAAGCGACTTTGCACTCGTTGGGGCGTGTTTGGCGGCTGTAAACGCATGAATCTTGCGTATTTGCATAGAATGAAGTGTTTTTGATCTCATAATATGAGCTGGAATTCCTACAGCGAGCGCAAAACTCAATCGTTCGATTTCGTTATAAAGCGACTTTAAATTCGTTTGGGGCTTGTTTGGTGGCTCAAAACGCATGAATCTGGCGTATTTGCATAGATTGAAGAGTTTTTGATCTCATAATACGAGCTGGAACTCGTACAGCGAGCGCTAAACTCAATCGTTCGATTTCGTTATAAAGCGACTTTGCACTCGTTGCGGCGTGTTTGGCGGCTGTAAACGCATGAATCTTGCGTATTTGCATTGAATGAAGAGATTTTGATCTCATAATATGAGCTGGAATTCCTACAGCGAGAGCAAAACTCAATCTTTCGATCTCGTTATAAAGCGACTTTAAATTCGTTTGGGTCTTGATTGGTGGCTCGAAACGCATGAATCTGCGTATTTGCAAAGGATGAAGTGGTTTTGATCTCATAACACGAACTGGAACTCCTACAGCGAGCGCAAAACTCAATCGTTCGATTTCGTTATAAAGCGACTTTGCACTCGTTGGGGCGTGTTTGGCGGCTGTAAAATGCATGAATCTTGCGTAATTGCATAGGATGAAGTGTTTTTGATCTCATAACACGAGCTGGAACTGCTACAGCGAGCGCAAAACTCAATCGTTCGATTTCGTTATAAAGCGACTTTGCATTCGTTTGGGGCTTGTTTGGTGGCTCGAACCGCATGAATCTGGCGTATTTGCATATAATGAATTGTTTTTGATCTTATAATACGGCCTGAAACTCCTTCACAGCGAGCGCAAAACTCAATCGTTCTATTTCATTATAAAGCCACTTTAAATTCGTTTGGGGCTTGTTTGTCGGCCCAAAACTCATGAATCTTGCGTATTTGCATAGAATAAAGTGTTTTTGATCTCATAATACGAGCTGGAACTCCTACAGCGAGCGAAAAAACTCAATCGTTCGATTTCGTTATAAAGCCACTTTGCACTCGTTGGGGCGTGTTTGGCGGCTGTAAACGCATGAATCTTGCGTATTTGCATAGAATGAAGTGTTTTTGATCTCATAACACGAGCTGGAAACTGCTACAGCGAGCGCAAAACTAATCATTAGATTTCCTTATAAAGCGACTTTGCCTTCGTTTGGGGCGTGTTTAGTGGCTCGAAACGCATGAATCTTGCGTATTTGCATAGAATGAAGTGTTTTTGATCTTATAATACGGGCTGAAACGCCTACAGCGAGCGCAAAACTCAATCGTTCGATTTCGTTATAAAGCGACTTTAAATTCGTTTGGGGCTTGTTTGGCGGCTCGAAACGCATGATTCTTGCGTATGTGCATAGGATGAAGTGTTTTTGATCTAATAAAAACGAGCTGGAACTGCTACAGCGAGCGCAAAAATCAATCATTAGATTTCCTTATAAAGCGACTTTGCATTCGTTTGGGGCGTGTTTAGCGCCTCGAACCGCATGACTCTTGCGTATTTGCATAGAATGAAGTGTTTTTGATCTCATAATACGAGCTGGAACTCCTACAGCGAGCGCCAAACTCAATCGTTCGATTTCGTTATAAAGCGACGTTGCATTCGTTTGGGGCGTGTTTGGCGGCACGGAACCGTTTGAATCCTGAGTATTTGCATAGAAGGAAGTGTTTTTGATCGCATAATACGAGCTGGAATGCCTGCTGCGATCGCAAAACTCAATCATTAGATTTCCTTGTGAAGCGACTTTGCATTCGTTTGGGGGCGTGTTTAGCGGCTCGAACCGCATGAATCTTGCGTATTTGCATAGAATGAAGTGTTTTTGATCTCATAACACGAGCTGGAACTGCTACAGCGAGCGCAAAACTCAATCGTTCGATTTCGTTATAAATCGACTTTGCACTCGTTGGGGCGTGTTTGGCGGCTGTAAACGCATGAATCTTGCGTATTTGCATAGAATGAAGTGTTTTTGATCTCATAATACGAGCTGGAACTCCTACAGCGAGCGCAAAACTCAATCGTTCGATTTCGTTATAAAGCGACGTTAAATTCGTTTGGGGCTTGTTTGGCGGCTCGAAACGCATGATTCTTGCGTATGTGCATAGGATGAAGTGTTTTTGATCTCATAACACGAGCTGGAACTGCTACAGCGAGCGCAAAACTCAATCATTAGATTTCCTTATAAAGCGACTTGCATTCGTTTGGGGGCGTGTTTAGCGGCTCGAACCGCATGACTCTTGCGTATTTGCATAGAATGAAGTGTTTTTGATCTCATAATACGAGCTGGAACTCCTACAGCGAGCGCAAAACTCAATCGTTCGATTCGTTATAAAGCGACTTTAAATTCGTTTGGGGCGTGTTTGGCGGCACGGAACGTTTGAATCCTGAGTATTTGCATAGAAGGAAGTGTTTTTGATCGCATAATACGAGCTGGAATGCCTGTTGCGATCGCAAAACTCAATCATTAGATTTCCTTGTGAAGCGACTTTGCATTCGTTTGGGGCGTGTTAAGCGGCTCGAACCGCATGAATCTTGCGTATTTGCATAGAATGAAGTGCTTTTGATCTCATAATATGAGCTGGAATTCCTACAGCGAGTGCAAAACTCAATCGTTCGATTTCGTTATAAAGCGACTTTAAATTCGTTTGGGGCTTGTTTGGTGGCTCGAATCGCATGAATCTGGCGTATTTGCATAGATTGAAGCGTTTTTGATCTCATAATACGAGCTGGAACTCCTACAGCAAGCGCAAAACTCAATCGTTTGATTTCGTTATAAAGCGACGTTGCATTCGTTTGGGGCGTGTTTAGCGGCTCGAACCGCATGAATCTTGGGTATTTGCATAGAATGAAGTGTTTTTGATTTCATAATACGAGCTGGAACTCCTACAGCGAGCGCAAAACTCAATCGTTCGATTTCGTTATAAAGCGACTTTGCACTCGTTGGGGCGTGTTTGGCGGCTGTAAACGCATGAATCTTGCGTATTTGCATAGAATGAAGTGTTTTTGATCTCATAATATGAGCTGGAATTCCTACAGCGAGCGCAAAACTCAATCGTTCGATTTCGTTATAAAGCGACTTTAAATTCGTTTGGGGTTTGTTTGGTGGCTCGAAACGCATGAATCTGGCGTATTTGCATAGATTGAAGAGTTTTTGATCTCATAATACGAGCTGGAACTCTACAGCGAGCGCAAAACTCAATCGTTCGATTTCGTTATAAAGCGACGTTGCATTCGTTTGGGGCGTGTTTGGCGGCACGGAACGTTTGAATCCTGAGTATTTGCATAGAAGGAAGTGTTTTTGATCGCATAATACGAGCTGGAATGCCTGCTGCGATCGCAAAACTCAATCATTAGATTTCTTGTGAAGCGACTTTGCATTCGTTTGGGGCTTGTTTGGAGGCTCGAAACGCATGAATCTTGCGTATTTGCATAGGATGAAGTGTTTTTGATCTCATAACACGAGCTGGAACTGCTACAGCGAGCGCAAAACTCAATCATTAGATTTCCTTATAAAGCGACTTTGCATTCGTTTGGGGCGTGTTTAGCGGCTCGAACCGCATGACTCTTGCGTATTTGCATAGAATGAAGTGTTGTTGATCTCATAATACGAGCTGGAACTCCTACAGCGAGCGCAAAACTCAATCGTTCGATTTCGTTATAAAGCGACTTTAAATTCGTTTGGGGCTTGTTTGGTGGCTCCAAACGCATGAATCTGGCGTATTTGCATAGATTGAAGAGTCTTTGATATCATAATACGAGCTGGAACTCCTACAGCGAGCGCAAAACTCAATCGTTCGATTTCGTTATAAAGCGACTTTAAATTGGTTTGGGGCTTGTTTGGCGCCTCGAAACGCATGAATCTTGCGTATTTGCATAGGATGAAGTGTTTATGATCTCATAACACGAGCTGGAGCGGCTACAGCCAGCTCAAATCTCAATCATTAGATTTCCTTGTAAAGCGACTTTGCATTCGTTTGGGGCGTGATTAGTGGCTCGAAACGCATGAATCTTGCGTATTTGCATAGAATGAAATGTTTTTGATCTCATAATATGAGCAGGAGTTCCTACAGCGAGCGCAAAACTCAATAGTTCGATTTCGTTATAAAGCGACGTTGCATTCATTTGGGGCGTGTTTGGCGGCACGGAACGTTTGAATCCTGAGTATTTGCATAGAACGAAGTGTTTTTGATCGCATAATACGAGCTGGAATGCCTGCTGCGATCGCAAAACTCAATCATTAGATTTCCTTGTAAAGCGACTTTGCATTCGTTTGGGGCGTGTTTAGCGGCTCGAACCGCATGAATCTTGCGTATTTGCATAGAATGAAGTGTTTTTGATCTCATAATACGAGCTGGAACTCCTACAGCGAGCGCAAAACTCAATCGTTCGATTTCGTTATGAAGCGACTTTGCACTCGTTGGGGCGTATTTGGCAGCTGTAAACTCATGAATCTTGCGTATTTGCACACAATGAACTGTTTTTGATCTCATAATATGAGCTGGAATTCCTATAGCGAGCGCAAAACTCAATCGTTCGATTTCTTTATAAAGCGACTTTAAATTCGTTTGGGGCTTGTTTGGCGGCTGGAAACGCATGAATCTTGCGTATTTGCATAGGATGAAGTGTTTTTGATCTCATAACACGAGCTGGAACTGCTACAGCGAGCGCAAAACTCGATCATTAGATGTCCTTATAAAGCGACTTTGCATTCGTTTGGGGCATGATTAGTGGCTCGAAACGCATGAATCTTGCGTATTTGCATAGAATGAAATGTTTTTGATCTCATAATATGAGCTGGAATTCCTACAGCGAGCGCAAAACTCTATCGTTCGATTTCGTTATAAAGCGACTTTAAATTCGTTTGGGGCTTGTTTGGCGGCTGTAAACGCATGAATCTTGCGTATTTGCATAGAATGAAGTGTTTTTGATCTCATAATATGAGCTGGAATTCCTACAGCGAGCGCAAAACTCAATCGTTCGATTTCGTTATAAAGCGACTTTAAATTCTTTTGGGGCTTGTTTGGCGGCTCGAAACGCATGAATCATGCGTATTTGCATAGGATGAAGTGTTTTTGTTCTCATAACACGAGCTGGAACTGCTACAGCGAGCGCAAAACTCAATCATTAGATTTCCTTGTAAAGCGACTTTGCATTCGTTTCGGGCTTTTTTACTGGCTCGAACCGCATGAATCTGGCGTATTTGCATATAATGAATTGTTTTTGATCTTATAATACGGCCTGAAACTCCTACAGCGAGCGCAAAACTCAATCGTTCTATTTCATTATAAAGCGACTTTAAATTCGTTTGGGGCTTGTTTGTCGGCCCAAAACTCATGAATCTTGCGTATTTGCATAGAATAAAGTGTTTTTGATCTCATAATACGAGCTGGAACTCCTACAGCGAGCGAAAAACTCAATCCTTCGATTTCGTTATAAAGCGACGTTGCCTTCGTTTGGGGCGTGTTTGGCGGCACGGAACGTTTGAATCCTGAGTATTTGCATAGAACGAAGTGTTTTTGATCGCATAATACGAGCTGGAACTGCTACTGCGAGCGCAAAACTCAATCATTAGATTTCCTTATAAAGCGACTTTGCATTCGTTTGGGGCGTGTTTAGCGGCTCGAACCGCATGAATCTTGCGTATTTGCATAGAATGAAGTGCTTTTGATCTCATAATATGAGCTGGAATTCCTACAGCGAGCGCAAAACTCAATCGTTCGATTTCGTTATAAAGCGACTTTAAATTCGTTTGGGGCTTGTTTGGTGGCTCGAAACTCATGAATCTGGCGTATTTGCATAGATTGAAGCGTTTTTGATCTCATAATACGAGCTGGAACTCCTACAGCAAGCGCAAAACTCAATCGTACGATTTCGTTATAAAGCGACTTTAAATTCGTTTGGGGCTTGTTTGGTGGCTCGAAACGCATGAATCTTGCGTATTTGCATAGGATGAAGTGTTTTTGATCTCATAACACGAGCTGGAACTGCTACAGCGAGCGCAAAACTCAATCGTTCGATTTCGTTATAAAGCGACTTTGCATTCGTTTGGGGCTTGTTTGGTGGCTCGAACCGCATGAATCTGGCGTATTTGCATATAATGAATTGTTTTTGATCTTACAATACGGCCTGAAACTCCTACAGCGAGCGCAAAACTCAATCGTTCTATTTCATTATAAAGCGACTTTAAATTCGTTTGGGGCTTGTTTGTCGGCCCAAAACTCATGAATCTTGCGTATTTGCATAGAATAAAGTGTTTTTGATCTCATAATACGAGCTGGAACTCCTACAGCGAGCGAAAAACTCAATCGTTCGATTTCGTTATAAAGCGACGTTGCCTTCGTTTGGGGCGTGTTTGGCGGCACGGAACGTTTGAATCCTGAGTATTTGCATAGACCGAAGTGTTTTTGATCGCATAATACGAGCTGGAACTGCTACTGCGAGCGCAAAACTCAATCATTAGATTTCCTTATAAACCGACTTTGTATTCGTTTGGGGCGTGTTTAGCGGCTCGAACCGCATGAATCTTGCGTATTTGCATAGAATGAAGTGTTTTTGATCTCATAATACGAGCTGGAACTCCTACAGCGAGCGCAAAACTCAATCGTTCGATTTCGTTATAAAGCGACTTTGCACTCGTTGGGGCGTGTTTGGCGGCTGTAAACGCATGAATCTTGCGTATTTGCATACAATGAACTGTTTTTGATCTCATAATATGAGCTGGAATTCCTATATCGAGCGCAAAACTCAATCGTTCGATTTCGTTATAAAGCGACTTTAAATTCGTTTGGGGCTTGTTTGGAGGCTCGAAACGCTTGAATCTTGCGTATTTGCATAGGATGAAGTGTTTTTGATCTCATAACACGAGCTGGAACTGCTACAGCGAGCGCAAAACTCAATCATTAGATTTCCTTATAAAGCGACTTTGCATTCGTTTGGGGCGTGTTTAGCGGCTCGAACCGCATGACTCTTGCGTATTTGCATAGAATGAAGTGTTTTTGATCTCATAATACGAGCTGGAACTCCTACAGCGAGCGCAAAACTCAATCGTTCCATTTCGTTATAAAGCGACTTTAAATTCGTTTGGGGCTTGTTTGGTGGCTCGAAACGCATGAATCTGGCGTATTTGCATAGATTGAAGAGTCTTTGATATCATAATACGAGCTGGAACTCCTACAGCGAGCGCAAAACTCAATCGTTCGATTTCGTTATAAAGCCACGTTGCATTCGTTTGGGGCGTGTTTGGCGGCTCGAAACGCATGAATCTTGCGTATTTGCATAGGATGAAGTGGTTTTGATCTCATAACACGAGCTGGAACTGCTACAGCGAGCGCAAAACTCAATCGTTCGATTTCGTTATAAAGCGACTTTGCATTCGTTTGGGGCTTGTTTGGTGGCTCGAAACGTATGAATCTGGCGTATTTGCATATAATGAATTTTTTTTGATCTTATAATACGGCCTGAAACTCCTACAGCGAGCGCAAAACTCAATCGTTCTATTTCATTATAAAGCGACTTTAAATTCGTTTGGGGCTTGTTTGTCGGCCCAAAACTCATGAATCTTGCGTATTTGCATAGAATAAAGTGTTTTTGATCTCATAATACGAGCTGGAACTCCTACAGCGAGCGAAAAACTCAATCGTTCGATTTCGTTATAAAGCGACGTTGCCTTCGTTTGGGGCCTGTTTGGCGGCACGGAACGTTTGAATCCTGAGTATTTGCATAGAATGAAGTGCTTTTGATCTCATAATATGAGCTGGAATTCCTACAGCAAGCGCAAAACTCAATCGTTTGATTTCTTTATAAAGCGACGTTGCATTCGTTTGGGGCGTGTTTGGCGGCTCGAAACGCATGAATCTTGCGTATTTGCATAGGATGAAGTGTTTTTGATCTCATAATACGAGCTGGAACTGCTACAGCGAGCGCAAAACTCAATCGTTCGATTTCGTTATAAATCGACTTTGCACTCGTTGGGGCGTGTTTGGCGGCTGTAAACGCATGAATCTTGCGTATTTGCATAGAATGAAGTGTTTTTGATCTCATAATACGAGCTGGAACTCCTACAGCGAGCGCAAAACTCAATCGTTCGATTTCATTATAAAGCGACGTTAAATTCGTTTGGGGCTTGTTTGGCGGCTCGAAACGCATGATTCTTGCGTATGTGCATAGGATGAAGTGTTTTTGATCTCATAACACGAGCTGGAACTGCTACAGCGAGCGCAAAACTCAATCATTAGATTTCCTTATAAAGCGACTTTGCATTCGTTTGGGGCGTGTTTAGCGGCTCGAATCGCATGACTCTTGCGTATTTGCATAGAATGAAGTGTTTTTGATCTCATAATACGAGCTGGAACTCCTACAGCGAGCGCAAAACTCAATCGTTCGATTTCGTTATAAAGCGACTTTAAATCGTTTGGGGCGTGTTTGGCGGCACGGAACGTTTGAATCCTGAGTATTTGCATAGAAGGAAGTGTTTTTGATCGCATAATACGAGCTGGAATGCCTGCTGCGATCGCAAAACTCAATCATTAGATTTCCTTGTGAAGCGACTTTGCATTCGTTTGGGGCGTGTGTAGCGGCTCGAACCGCATGAATCTTGCGTATTTGCATAGAATGAAGTGCTTTTGATCTCATAATATGAGCTGGAATTCCTACAGCGAGTGCAAAACTCAATCGTTCGATTTCGTTATAAAGCGACTTTAAATTCGTTTGGGGCTTGTTTGGTGGCTCGAAACGCATGAATCTGGCGTATTTGCATAGATTGAAGCGTTTTTGATCTCATAATACGAGCTGGAACTCCTACAGCAAGCGCAAAACTCAATCGTTTGATTTCGTTATAAAGCGACGTTGCATTCGTTTGGGGCGTGTTTAGCGGCTCGAACCGCATGAATCTTGGGTATTTGCATAGAATGAAGTGTTTTTGATCTCATAATACGAGCTGGAACTCCTACAGCGAGCGCAAAACTCAATCGTTCGATTTCGTTATAAAGCGACGTTGCATTCGTTTGGGGCGTGTTTAGCGGCTCGAACCGCATGAATCTTGGGTATTTGCATAGAATGAAGTGTTTTTGATCTCATAATACGAGCTGGAACTCCTACAGCGAGCGCAAAACTCAATCGTTCGATTTCGTTATAAAGCGACTTTGCACTCGTTGGGGCGTGTTTGGCGGCTGTAAACGCATGAATCTTGCGTACTTGCATACAATGAACTGTTTTTGATCTCATAATATGAGCTGGAATTCCTATATCGAGCGCAAAACTCAATCGTTCGATTTCGTTATAAAGCGACTTTAAATTCGTTTGGGGCTTGTTTGGCGGCTCGAAACGCATGAATCTTGCGTATTTGCATAGGATGAAGTGTTTTTGATCTCATAACACGAGCTGGAACTGCTACAGCGAGCGCAAAACTCAATCATTAGATTTCCTTATAAAGCGACTTTGCATTCGTTTGGGGCGTGTTTAGCGGCTCGAACCGCATGACTCTTGCGTATTTGCATAGAATGAAGTGTTTATGATCTCATAATACGAGCTGGAACTCCTACAGCGAGCGCAAAACTCAATCGTTCGATTTCGTTATAAAGCGACTTTAAATTCGTTTGGGGCTTGTTTGGTAGCTCGAAACGCATGAATTTGGCGTATTTGCATAGGATGAAGTGTTTTTGATCTCATAACACGAGCTGGAACTGCTACAGCGAGCGCAAAACTCAATCATTAGATTTCCTTGTAAAGCGACTTTGCATTCGTTTGGGGCTTGTTTGGCGGCACGGAACGTTTGAATACTGAGTATTTGCATAGAACGACGTGTTTTTGATCGCCTAATACGATCTGGAATGCCTGCTGCGATCGCAAAACTCAATCGTTCGATTTCGTTATAAACCGCCTTTGCATTCGATTGGGGCGTGTTTGGCGGCTCGAAACGCATGAATCTTGCGGATTTGCATAGAATGAAGTGTTTTTGATCTTATAATA
This sequence comes from Ichneumon xanthorius, assembly GCA_917499995.1. Lineage (NCBI taxonomy): Eukaryota > Metazoa > Arthropoda > Insecta > Hymenoptera > Ichneumonidae > Ichneumon > Ichneumon xanthorius. The sequence goes on along the minus strand of OU824201.1, from coordinate 1,176,001 downwards.
CGTACTGAAACGCCTACAGCGAGCGCAAAACTCAATCGATCGATTTTGTTATAAACCGACGTTGCATTCGTTTGGGGCTTGTTTGGCGGCTCGAAACGCATGAATCTTGCGTATTTGCATCGGATGAAGTGATTTTGATCTCATAATATGAGCTGGAATTCCTACAGCGAGCGCAAAACTCAATCTTTCGATCTCGTTCTAAAGCGACTTTAAATTCGTTTGAGGCTTGATTGGTGGCTCGAAACGCATGAATCTTGCGTATTTGCATAGGATGAAGTGTTTTTGATCTCATATCACGAGCTGGAACTCCTACAGCGAGCGCAAAACTCAATCGTTCGATTTCGTTATAAAGCCACTTTGCACTCGTTGGGGCGTGTTTGGCGGCTGTAAACGCATGAATCTTGCGTATTTGCATAGAATGAAGTGTTTTTGATCTCATAACACGAGCTGGAACTGCTACAGCGAGCGCAAAACTAAATCATTAGATTTCCTTATAAAGCGACTTTGCCTTCGTTTGGGGCTTGTTTAGTGGCTCGAAACGCATGAATCTTGCGTATTTGCATAGAATGAAATGTTTTTGATCTCATAATACGAGCTGGAACTCCTACAGCGACCGCAAAACTCAATCGTTCGATTTCGTTATAAAGCGACGTTGCATTCGTTTGGGGCTTATTTGGCGGCACGGAACATTTGAATCCTGAGTATTTGCATAGAACGAAGTGTTTTTGATCGCCTAATACGATCTGGAATACCTGCTGCGATCGCAAAACTCAATCGTTCGATTTCGTTATAAAGCGACTTTGCACTCGTTGGGGCGTGTTTGGCGGCTGTAAACGCATGAATCTTGCGTATTTGCATAGAATGAAGTGTTTTTGATCTCATAATATGAGCTGGAATTCCTACAGCGAGCGCAAAACTCAATCGTTCGATTTCGTTATAAAGCGACTTTAAATTCGTTTGGGGCTTGTTTGGTGGCTCAAAACGCATGAATCTGGCGTATGTGCATAGATTGAAGAGTTTTTGATCTCATAATACGAGCTGGAACTCCTACAGCGAGCGCCAAACTCAATCGTTCGATTTCGTTACAAAGCGACGTTGCATTCGATTGGGGCGTGTTTGGCGGCTCGAAACGCATGAATCTTGCGTATTTGCATAGAATGAAGTGTTTTTGATCTTATAATACGGGCTGAAACGCCTACAGCGAGCGCAAAACTCAATCGTTCGATTTCGTTATAAAGCGACTTTAAATTCGTTTGGGGCTTGTTTGGCGGCTCGAAACGCATGATTCTTGCGTATGTGCATAGGATGAAGTGTTTTTGATCTCATAACACGAGCTGGAACTGCTACAGCGAGCGCAAAACTCAATCATTAGATTTCCTTATAAAGCGACTTTGCATTCGTTTGGGGCGTGTTTAGCGGCCCGAACCGCATGACTCTTGCGTATTTGCATAGAATGAAGTGTTTTTGATCTCATAATACGAGCTGGAACTCCTACAGCGAGCGCCAAACTCAATCGTTCGATTTCGTTATAAAGCGACGTTGCATTCGTTTGGGGCGTGTTTGGCGGCACGGAACGTTTGAATCCTGAGTATTTGCATAGAAGGAAGTGTTTTTGATCGCATAATACGAGCTGGAATGCCTGCTGCGATCGCAAAACTCAATCATTAGATTTCCTTGTGAAGCGACTTTGCATTCGTTTGGGGCGTGTTTAGCGGCTCGAACCGCATGAATCTTGCGTATTTGCATAGAATGAAGTGTTTTTGATCTCATAATACGAGCTGGAACTCCTACAGCGAGCGCAAAACTCAATCGTTCGATTTCGTTATAAAGCGACTTTGCACTCATTGGGGCGTGTTTGGCGGCTGTAAACGCATGATTCTTGCGTATTTGCATAGAATGAAGTGTTTTTGATCTCATAATATGAGCTGGAATTCCTACACCGAGCGCAAAACTCAATCGTTCGATTTCGTTATAAAGCGACTTTGCACTCGTTGGGGCGTGTTTGGCGGCTGTAAACGCATGAATCTTGCGTATTTGCATAGAATGAAGTGTTTTTGATCTCATAATATGAGCTGGAATTCCTACAGCGAGCGCAAAACTCAATCGTTCGATTTCGTTATAAAGCGACTTTAAATTCGTTTGGGGCTTGTTTGGTGGCTCAAAACGCATGAATCTGGCGTATTTGCATAGATTGAAGAGTTTTTGATCTCATAATACGAGCTGGAACTCGTACAGCGAGCGCTAAACTCAATCGTTCGATTTCGTTATAAAGCGACTTTGCACTCGTTGCGGCGTGTTTGGCGGCTGTAAACGCATGAATCTTGCGTATTTGCATTGAATGAAGAGATTTTGATCTCATAATATGAGCTGGAATTCCTACAGCGAGAGCAAAACTCAATCTTTCGATCTCGTTATAAAGCGACTTTAAATTCGTTTGGGTCTTGATTGGTGGCTCGAAACGCATGAATCTTGCGTATTTGCAAAGGATGAAGTGGTTTTGATCTCATAACACGAACTGGAACTCCTACAGCGAGCGCAAAACTCAATCGTTCGATTTCGTTATAAAGCGACTTTGCACTCGTTGGGGCGTGTTTGGCGGCTGTAAATGCATGAATCTTGCGTAATTGCATAGGATGAAGTGTTTTTGATCTCATAACACGAGCTGGAACTGCTACAGCGAGCGCAAAACTCAATCGTTCGATTTCGTTATAAAGCGACTTTGCATTCGTTTGGGGCTTGTTTGGTGGCTCGAACCGCATGAATCTGGCGTATTTGCATATAATGAATTGTTTTTGATCTTATAATACGGCCTGAAACTCCTACAGCGAGCGCAAAACTCAATCGTTCTATTTCATTATAAAGCCACTTTAAATTCGTTTGGGGCTTGTTTGTCGGCCCAAAACTCATGAATCTTGCGTATTTGCATAGAATAAAGTGTTTTTGATCTCATAATACGAGCTGGAACTCCTACAGCGAGCGAAAAACTCAATCGTTCGATTTCGTTATAAAGCGACTTTAAATTCGTTTGGGGCTTGTTTGGTGGCTCGAAACGCATGAATCTGGCGTATTTGCATAGATTGAAGCGTTTTTGATCTCATAATACGAGCTGGAACTCCTACAGCAAGCGCAAAACTCAATCGTTTGATTTCGTTATAAAGCGACGTTGCATTCGTTTGGGGCGTGTTTGGCGGCTCGAAACGCATGAATCTTGCGTATTTGCATAGGATGAAGTGTTTTTGATCTCATAATATGAGCTGGAATTCCTACAGCGAGCGCAAAACTCAATCGTTCGATTTCGTTATAAAGCGACTTTAAATTCGTTTGGGGCTTGTTTGGTGGCTCAAAACGCATGAATCTGGCGTATTTGCATAGATTGAAGAGTTTTTGATCTCATAATACGAGCTGGAACTCGTACAGCGAGCGCTAAACTCAATCGTTCGATTTCGTTATAAAGCGACTTTGCACTCGTTGCGGCGTGTTTGGCGGCTGTAAACGCATGAATCTTGCGTATTTGCATTGAATGAAGTGATTTTGATCTCATAATATGAGCTGGAATTCCTACAGCGAGAGCAAAACTCAATCTTTCGATCTCGTTATAAAGCGACTTTAAATTCGTTTGGGTCTTGATTGGTGGCTCGAAACGCATGAATCTTGCGTATTTGCAAAGGATGAAGTGGTTTTGATCTCATAACACGAACTGGAACTCCTACAGCGAGCGCAAAACTCAATCGTTCGATTTCGTTATAAAGCGACTTTGCACTCGTTGGGGCGTGTTTGGCGGCTGTAAATGCATGAATCTTGCGTAATTGCATAGGATGAAGTGTTTTTGATCTCATAACACGAGCTGGAACTGCTACAGCGAGCGCAAAACTCAATCGTTCGATTTCGTTATAAAGCGACTTTGCATTCGTTTGGGGCTTGTTTGGTGGCTCGAACCGCATGAATCTGGCGTATTTGCATATAATGAATTGTTTTTGATCTTATAATACGGCCTGAAACTCCTACAGCGAGCGCAAAACTCAATCGTTCTATTTCATTATAAAGCCACTTTAAATTCGTTTGGGGCTTGTTTGTCGGCCCAAAACTCATGAATCTTGCGTATTTGCATAGAATAAAGTGTTTTTGATCTCATAATACGAGCTGGAACTCCTACAGCGAGCGAAAAACTCAATCGTTCGATTTCGTTATAAAGCGACTTTAAATTCGTTTGGGGCTTGTTTGGTGGCTCGAAACGCATGAATCTGGCGTATTTGCATAGATTGAAGCGTTTTTGATCTCATAATACGAGCTGGAACTCCTACAGCAAGCGCAAAACTCAATCGTTTGATTTCGTTATAAAGCGACGTTGCATTCGTTTGGGGCGTGTTTGGCGGCTCGAAACGCATGAATCTTGCGTATTTACATAGGATGAAGTGTTTTTGATCTCATAACACGAGCTGGAACTGCTACAGCGAGCGCAAAACTCAATCGTTCGATTTCGTTATAAATCGACTTTGCACTCGTTGGGGCGTGTTTGGCGGCTGTAAACGCATGAATCTTGCGTATTTGCATAGAATGAAGTGTTTTTGATCTCATAATACGAGCTGGAACTCCTACAGCGAGTGCAAAACTCAATCGTTCGATTTCGTTATAAAGCGACTTTAAATTCGTTTGGGGCTTGTTTGGCGGCTCGAAACGCATGATTCTTGCGTATGTGCATAGGATGAAGTGTTTTTGATCTCATAAGACGAGCTGGAACTGCTACAGCGAGCGCAAAACTCAATCATTAGATTTCCTTATAAAGCGACTTTGCATTCGTTTGGGGCGTGTTTAGCGGCTCGAACCGCATGACTCTTGCGTATTTGCATAGAATGAAGTGTTTTTGATCTCATAATACGAGCTGGAACTCCTACAGCGAGCGCCAAACTCAATCGTTCGATTTCGTTATAAAGCGACGTTGCATTCGTTTGGGGCGTGTTTGGCGGCACGGAACGTTTGAATCCTGAGTATTTGCATAGAAGGAAGTGTTTTTGATCGCATAATACGAGCTGGAATGCCTGCTGCGATCGCAAAACTCAATCATTAGATTTCCTTGTGAAGCGACTTTGCATTCGTTTGGGGCGTGTTTAGCGGCTCGAACCGCATGAATCTTGCGTATTTGCATAGAATGAACTGTTTTTGATCTCATAACACGAGCTGGAACTGCTACAGCGAGCGCAAAACTCAATCGTTCGATTTCGTTATAAATCGACTTTGCACTCGTTGGGGCGTGTTTGGCGGCTGTAAACGCATGAATCTTGCGTATTTGCATAGAATGAAGTGTTTTTGATCTCATAATACGAGCTGGAACTCCTACAGCGAGCGCAAAACTCAATCGTTCGATTTCGTTATAAAGCGACGTTAAATTCGTTTGGGGCTTGTTTGGCGGCTCGAAACGCATGATTCTTGCGTATGTGCATAGGATGAAGTGTTTTTGATCTCATAACACGAGCTGGAACTGCTACAGCGAGCGCAAAACTCAATCATTAGATTTCCTTATAAAGCGACTTTGCATTCGTTTGGGGCGTGTTTAGCGGCTCGAACCGCATGACTCTTGCGTATTTGCATAGAATGAAGTGTTTTTGATCTCATAATACGAGCTGGAACTCCTACAGCGAGCGCCAAACTCAATCGTTCGATTTCGTTATAAAGCGACGTTGCATTCGTTTGGGGCGTGTTTGGCGGCACGGAACGTTTGAATCCTGAGTATTTGCATAGAAGGAAGTGTTTTTGATCGCATAATACGAGCTGGAATGCCTGCTGCGATCGCAAAACTCAATCATTAGATTTCCTTGTGAAGCGACTTTGCATTCGTTTGGGGCGTGTTTAGCGGCTCGAACCGCATGAATCTTGCGTATTTGCATAGAATGAACTGTTTTTGATCTCATAACACGAGCTGGAACTGCTACAGCGAGCGCAAAACTCAATCGTTCGATTTCGTTATAAATCGACTTTGCACTCGTTGGGGCGTGTTTGGCGGCTGTAAACGCATGAATCTTGCGTATTTGCATAGAATGAAGTGTTTTTGATCTCATAATACGAGCTGGAACTCCTACAGCGAGCGCAAAACTCAATCGTTCGATTTCGTTATAAAGCGACGTTAAATTCGTTTGGGGCTTGTTTGGCGGCTCGAAACGCATGATTCTTGCGTATGTGCATAGGATGAAGTGTTTTTGATCTCATAACACGAGCTGGAACTGCTACAGCGAGCGCAAAACTCAATCATTAGATTTCCTTATAAAGCGACTTTGCATTCGTTTGGGGCGTGTTTAGCGGCTCGAACCGCATGACTCTTGCGTATTTGCATAGAATGAAGTGTTTTTGATCTCATAATACGAGCTGGAACTCCTACAGCGAGCGCAAAACTCAATCGTTCGATTTCGTTATAAAGCGACTTTAAATTCGTTTGGGGCGTGTTTGGCGGCACGGAACGTTTGAATCCTGAGTATTTGCATAGAAGGAAGTGTTTTTGATCGCATAATACGAGCTGGAATGCCTGCTGCGATCGCAAAACTCAATCATTAGATTTCCTTGTGAAGCGACTTTGCATTCGTTTGGGGCTTGTTTGGTGGCTCAAGACGCATGAATCTGGCGTATGTGCATAGATTGAAGAGTTTTTGATCTCATAATACGAGCTGGAACTCCTACAGCGAGCGCCAAACTCAATCGTTCGATTTCGTTACAAAGCGACGTTGCATTCGATTGGGGCGTGTTTGGCGGCTCGAAACGCATGAATCTTGCGTATTTGCATAGAATGAAGTGTTTTTGATCTTATAATACGGGCTGAAACGCGTACAGCGAGCGCAAAACTCAATCGTTCGATTTCGTTATAAAGCGACTTTAAATTCGTTTGGGGCTTGTTTGGCGGCTCGAAACGCATGATTCTTGCGTATGTGCATAGGATGAAGTGTTTTTGATCTCATAACACGAGCTGGAACTGCTACAGCGAGCGCAAAACTCAATCATTAGATTTCCTTATAAAGCGACTTTGCATTCGTTTGGGGCGTGTTTAGCGGCTCGAACCGCATGACTCTTGCGTATTTGCATAGAATGAAGTGTTTTTGATCTCATAATACGAGCTGGAACTCCTACAGCTGGCGCCAAACTCAATCGTTCGATTTCGTTATAAAGCGACGTTGCATTCGTTTGGGGCGTGTTTGGCGGCACGGAACGTTTGAATCCTGAGTATTTGCATAGAAGGAAGTGTTTTTGATCGCATAATACGAGCTGGAATGCCTGCTGCGATCGCAAAACTCAATCATTAGATTTCCTTGTGAAGCGACTTTGCATTCGTTTGGGGCGTGTTTAGCGGCTCGAACCGCATGAATCTTGCGTATTTGCATAGAATGAAGTGTTTTTGATCTCATAATACGAGCTGGAACTCCTACAGCGAGCGCAAAACTCAATCGTTCGATTTCGTTATAAAGCGACTTTGCACTCATTGGGGTGTGTTTGGCGGCTGTAAACGCATGATTCTTGCGTATTTGCATAGAATGAAGTGTTTTTGATCTCATAATATGAGCTGGAATTCCTACACCGAGCGCAAAACTCAATCGTTCGATTTAGTTATAAAGCGACTTTGCACTCGTTGGGGCGTGTTTGGCGGCTGTAAACGCATGAATCTTGTGTTACGTTCTGACCTGCGAATTATGAGTTCGCTTTCGGTGAGAACCATAAACGTAGAATAGTCTCGCTTTTGAGTCAAGGCGTTAGCCCTTTACTCGGGGACGGAGACCTCGCCGTACTGCCGTGGATTTAACAAAGGAATATAACGGTAGAGGTATTGAGCCTCCTGGGATATTATCAGAAAGACCAGAGTGCATGCAAATAAATGTTTGAAATAAAGCGTTGTTTTGAATACTCACAATTAGTATATATTGAATAAGTTTCGATGATACAAAAATGGTTAGAAAAGGAGCCAACTTGCTCAACTATTACTTTCAATTGAAGTACTCTGCCTCGCAGGGCCAGAGTTTTAACAATAGCTTTGCGCGCTCTGCGTAGAGTCGTTGAAGATGCAGCAGGTTCGTTGGTTGAAGAATAACTGATTTGGTCCAGAAATTCGTGGACTATTTATACTAAATCTAGGCCTATGCTTATTAACGTTGAAAAAGGGTAGCGATATAGAGCTAGACAAAAGATAGGTTAACGTATAAAAAGTGGGACAGAAGATGGGTTCTCAATGCGTGGGAGAAGGGAAGAAGGTTTCCTCAATGCATGGGAGAAGGAACGAAGATTTCCTCAATGCGTGGGGGAAAGAACCTTTCTTGAAAGCGTGGGTGAAAGAAAGGACGTTTTCTCAATGCGTGGGAGAAAGAACATTTTCTCAATGCGTGAGGGAAAGGGCAGGAGCGTTTAAATTGGAGTAGGGATTGGAAGACAGAGAAGTTGCTGTATGCAGGGCTCGAATGGGAGAGCGAGCGAGATAGAAGAACGGGTGTTTAGGCTTTAAATAGAAGTAAATATCTTAGGGTAAGGTTATTCTTGTTAAAAACATGTTTTAAGAATTACGGAGAACGTAACACCTCCCCTGTTAAAATGAGTGTTAGTGGTTGAAATAACTAACACGAAGGTAAATAAGAAAATTATATGTATATATATAATTATTTAAGATTTGGTATGTGTTGTTTTGTGTTGGTTTTTTTTTCTTTGTTTTTTTTTTAAATTTAATTATTTGGTCTCTAATTACTCCTTTATGGGGTACTCACTTTTGTTAATATGTTGGACTTAGTGTCTCTATTGAGGTTTTGGTTTTTATTTCTCCACTTGTCTAAACTTAATGTCTCTATCAGTGTCTTTTTCACTTATTCACTTGGTTAATCTTCTTAGTTGATTCGATGTGCTCGATGATGAGCAGATCAAACGATGCTTGGAGATTCTTGTCGTCTAATTCACGCGCCGGTTATATCGTCGCTTGCTGTGCTTAGTGTTGGATGCAAGGAAGCACCTGGGTTAGCGTCCGTCATCAGGGGCTGATTTTTTTTTTGACTCGGCGGGTGAGGTTCGGTCTGTCCTTCGTCAAGCAAGTTTACGAGCAACGTCCCCTGCCGAAACGTTGTGTGTCCGGTTACGCTTCTTGCGATAGTATTGAGGACTGCGTTCTGTTCCATGAGGAACGTGATGTGGTCTCGGAGATTTTCCAAGTCTTCTTGAATATACATATATATATTCCGCTGGATGCGAGCTGCCCTGAGCTCGTTGCTTCTCTCCTTGTTCTTTTTTTGTATGTATATATATATATTGTAACGGGACAGACCCCCCCCTTGCAGAGTCTGGCACTTTGCCGCTAGATGGCCGGCTGGCGTCCGCTTCTCGCAAGCGAGACGGCCCCAGGATGGCTATAAAGACTCGGCCTGTCCTCTCCTCGAGGTTCTCTATCATTCCAATACCAAATCTCCCGATATTGAACCACTCCTAAAGTCGCTGTGCGGTTGAAGAGCCAGCGCAATTTTATTTTAATAATGCTTCTGAATTTAATTCAGAAGCATTCCACTGAGCACTAGCTCTCGCTTTATTGCAAAGGGAGAGTTAGAATGCTTCTTCGGTGGGGAGGCGTCTCGTTTGACACGCTATTGTCTCATTGCGAGTCGATCCTCCTTTTTGGAGTGCGTTAATTAACGCTATCGTCTCGTTAGAGTCGATCCTCCTTATGGAGAGTGCGTAAGCCAAACGTGGACCTCTCTTCATTCGACCCCTCCGCTCGGAGAAAAGAATGAGGGAGTGAAGCACCCATTTTTGAGACTCCTATCCGGTGAGCAAGGATAGTATTTAGTCTTGAACGTCGGGTCGATCTGACGATCCCCGGATTGCAAGACTAAAGAATTCCACAATCCTTTCCCCCACACAATATCCAGCCGGTCCAGTACACGAACTCTTTCCTTCCATCCGGAAGAAGACGATCTAAAAAATCGTGAGTTCGATATTTCGGCTAGCCCGGAATATCGAAACGTTTCAATATATATATATATATATATATATATTTTTTTTTTGCATTTGTTGCATTTTAATGTCCCGTATCGCGGGGGTTATTTCTTTTATACGAGACCGTATTTGTTTAATAATTGATTGGAATCGCGTCTAATTAGCATTTTTTTTTTTTTTTTTTTTTTGAAGGCACTTTGTGGTTTGCACGGTGCAGAACATTTATTATATATATTTGAGGCTCTGGTGTCTCACTGGCTTCGGGCGCTGGCTGGCGTGACCCATCAGTCGCTTGAAGTGGAGCTGGCGTGGCCTTTGTTTAGAAATTGTTTATTTATTTATTTATTTATAAATTTTATTTTTTATTTTTTTTATTTTTTATTTTATTTTATTTTTTTTTTTTTTGAGGCTCTAGTGTCTCACTGGCTTCGGGCGCTGGCTGGCGTGACCCATCAGTCGCTTGAAGTGGAGCTGGCGTGGCCTTTGTTTAGAAATTGTCTATTTATTTATATATATATATTTTTTTATATATATCTTTTTTTTTATTTTTAAGGCTCTAGTGTCTCACTGGCTTCGGGCGCTGGCTGGCGTGACCCATCAGTCGCTTGAAGTGGAGCTGGCGTGGCCTTTGTTTAGAATTCGCCTTTTTTCCATGGGGAGTTTTGTTTGAATTTTTTTTTTTTTTTTTTTTTTACTCACTGGATATGATTACTTCAATTTCTTCTCCGCACAATGGATATGGGCTGTGCTCTTCTTCGAATACGTTAGATCAAATGATTATTTATTTTCTTGTTCCTCCCTTTTTCTTTATCACACATTGGATCCGACTTGTGTGCTTTGTTGTATGGATGCGATCTTATATCCCTTTTTTTTATGATTTAGGAGTGGATTAGTTAGACCCAGCAGGTTCCGGTGTAAGGATTTTTCGGTGTGGTCGAGCCGTAGTAATTTCTTCACTTCGAGCATTTCCTTGGTACGATTGTTGTTGAGTTTCTTTACTCGGTTGTTGAGATAGTTGTCGCTGATCCCTGAGCGTGTTATAATATTCTCGTTTACGACAATTCACTAGCGTATGCCCGGTGGCTTTGCAATATCGGCACGTTGATGATTCCTGGAGATCTGGTGATTCGTCTGACACCGACTGGTTATTTTCATATCCTACATTTTCTCTCGATTCTTCGTAGTAGTTTTCATCTGGATGACCAGTGTCGTTGTACTGAGATCTTGATAATTGTCTGTTATGGGTTCGAAATCTCGAGCCGCAATACTTTGCTGAGTGGCCTCGTTGTTGACAAATTTGACAGATAACACTTTCTTCTTGTATGTGGTGAATTTTGTCCTCCCGATAATTACGATTTGTTGAATATTGATTCGAATTGTTATGTGTAGATGATCGCGCACACCGCAAGATAATTTTGGCATCTATCTGTCTTTCGATCTCTATCGCTTGTTTCATTGTTTTGTCGAATGTCTGATCGCGCGTTAGTTTATTTTCGATTTCAGGTTTCAGTCCGCGGCTGAAGCATTCGACTAAATCGGCATCGAGTGAGTTTTTAAATACGTTGTCGATGACTCCGTTATGTGCTTGTTTATGAGCGTCGGCGATTTTATTGCCGAGGTCTTTTACGCGGTTAGAAAAACCGAGCACTCCTTCATTATCATTTTGAAATATTCTTCCAAGCTCTCCTTGCAGTTGATACACAGATTTTGAGGGTGAATATAGCGATTTTAGAAAGTCCATAAACGCTGGAATTGTGTTTAGTTCGACGCCGTGTACTGCGCGGCGCGCTTCACCTCTTAACTTGTTTCGTAATATCAGAGCTAAGTGTCTTTGTGATTCCGCGGGCATCATTTGCTGGGCTTCTTCACATCCTTCGATAAAATGTGATAACGGTATGTTGTGTCCATCGAAGATGGGCACTGCTTCGAGCGCGTATTTAATCGACACCGGTGGGGCTGGTTGAGCCATGATGTTAAAGGCTAGGTTATTTATAGCGTTATGAAGTTGATTTGATTGTTGTAGCGCCTGTTCGCCGAGGTTGGCTTCGTTTCCTTGCCGATTTTCACCTTGTTGATTATCAAAATTTATTAATGGGGAATCGGAGCGATTAGCTGGTGGTTGATTTTGAGTTGCGGAAGTGTTTGAGTTATTTGAGTTATCTTCGTTGCCGCTCGTACCCGGAGATGTACTCTGGGGGTTATCTTCCGTTAGAATGTTTCCGAAATGAGCACCACTCATACGCGGATCAAGTTCATTTGGTGCATCAGTGGCTTTCTGAGGGGTTCTCGCCGTCATCCTTCATCCTACGGCAGTGTGGGCGTTCATATCCCACTTCTGACACCAAAATTTAGTTTATGTTACGTTCTGACCTGCGAATTATGAGTTCGCTTTCGGTGAGAACCATAAACGTAGAATAGTCTCGCTTTTGAGTCAAGGCGTTAGCCCTTTACTCGGGGACGGAGACCTCGCCGTACTGCCGTGGATTTAACAAAGGAATATAACGGTAGAGGTATTGAGCCTCCTGGGATATTATCAGAAAGACCAGAGTGCATGCAAATAAATGTTTGAAATAAAGCGTTGTTTTGAATACTCACAATTAGTATATATTGAATAAGTTTCGATGATACAAAAATGGTTAGAAAAGGAGCCAACTTGCTCAACTATTACTTTCAATTGAAGTACTCTGCCTCGCAGGGCCAGAGTTTTAACAAGAGCTTTGCGCGCTCTGCGTAGAGTCGTTGAAGATGCAGCAGGTTCGTTGGTTGAAGAATAACTGATTTGGTCCAGAAATTCGTGGACTATTTATACTAAATCTAGGCCTATGCTTATTAACGTTGAAAAAGGGTAGCGATATAGAGCTAGACAAAAGATAGGTTAACGTATAAAAAGTGGGACAGAAGATGGGTTCTCAATGCGTGGGAGAAGGGAAGAAGGTTTCCTCAATGCATGGGAGAAGGAACGAAGATTTCCTCAATGCGTGGGGGAAAGAACCTTTCTTGAAAGCGTGGGTGAAAGAAAGGACGTTTTCTCAATGCGTGGGAGAAAGAACATTTTCTCAATGCGTGAGGGAAAGGGCAGGAGCGTTTAAATTGGAGTAGGGATTGGAAGACAGAGAAGTTGCTGTATGCAGGGCTCGAATGGGAGAGCGAGCGAGATAGAAGAACGGGTGTTTAGGCTTTAAATAGAAGTAAATATCTTAGGGTAAGGTTATTCTTGTTAAAAACATGTTTTAAGAATTACGGAGAACGTAACACTTGCGTATTTGCATAGAATGAAGTGTTTTTGATCTCATAATATGAGCTGGAATTCCTACAGCGAGCGCAAAACTCAATCGTTCGATTTCGTTATAAAGCGACTTTAAATTCGTTTGGGGCTTGTTTGGTGGCTCAAAACGCATGAATCTGGCGTATTTGCATAGATTGAAGAGTTTTTGATCTCATAATACGAGCTGGAACTCGTACAGCGAGCGCTAAACTCAATCGTTCGATTTCGTTATAAAGCGACTTTGCACTCGTTGCGGCGTGTTTGGCGGCTGTAAACGCATGAATCTTGCGTATTTGCATTGAATGAAGTGATTTTGATCTCATAATATGAGCTGGAATTCCTACAGCGAGAGCAAAACTCAATCTTTCGATCTCGTTATAAAGCGACTTTAAATTCGTTTGGGTCTTGATTGGTGGCTCGAAACGCATGAATCTTGCGTATTTGCAAAGGATGAAGTGTTTTTGATCTCATAACACGAACTGGAACTCCTACAGCGAGCGCAAAACTCAATCGTTCGATTTCGTTATAAAGCGACTTTGCACTAGTTGGGGCGTGTTTGGCGGCTGTAAATGCATGAATCTTGCGTAATTGCATAGGATGAAGTGTTTTTGATCTCATAACACGAGCTGGAACTGCTACAGCGAGCGCAAAACTCAATCGTTCGATTTCGTTATAAAGCGACTTTGCATTCGTTTGGGGCTTGTTTGGTGGCTCGAACCGCATGAATCTGGCGTATTTGCATATAATGAATTGTTTTTGATCTTATAATACGGCCTGAAACTCCTACAGCGAGCGCAAAACTCAATCGTTCTATTTCATTATAAAGCCACTTTAAATTCGTTTGGGGCTTGTTTGTCGGCCCAAAACTCATGAATCTTGCGTATTTGCATAGAATAAAGTGTTTTTGATCTCATAATACGAGCTGGAACTCCTACAGCGAGCGAAAAACTCAATCGTTCGATTTCGTTATAAAGCGACTTTAAATTCGTTTGGGGCTTGTTTGGTGGCTCGAAACGCATGAATCTGGCGAATTTGCATAGATTGAAGCGTTTTTGATCTCATAATACGAGCTGGAACTCCTACAGCAAGCGCAAAACTCAATCGTTTGATTTCGTTATAAAGCGACGTTGCATTCGTTTGGGGCGTGTTTGGCGGCTCGAAACGCATGAATCTTGCGTATTTGCATAGGATGAAGTGTTTTTGATCTCATAACACGAGCTGGAACTGCTACAGCGAGCGCAAAACTCAATCGTTCGATTTCGTTATCAATCGACTTTGCACACGTTGGGGCGTGTTTGGCGGCTGTAAACGCATGAATCTTGCGTAATTGCATAGAATGAAGTGTTTTTGATCTCATAATACGAGCTGGAACTCCTACAGCGAGTGCAAAACTCAATCGTTCGATTTCGTTATAAAGCGACTTTAAATTCGTTTGGGGCTTGTTTGGCGGCTCGAAACGCATGATTCTTGCGTATGTGCATAGGATGAAGTGTTTTTGATCTCATAACACGAGCTGGAACTGCTACAGCGAGCGCAAAATTCAATCATTAGATTTCCTTATAAAGCGACTTTGCATTCGTTTGGGGCGTGTTTAGCGGCTCGAAACGCATGACTCTTGCGTATTTGCATAGAATGAAGTGTTTTTGATCTCACAATACGAGCTGGAACTCCTACAGCGAGCGCCAAACTCAATCGTTCGATTTCGTTATAAAGCGACGTTGCATTCGTTTGGGGCGTGTTTGGCGGCACGGAACGTTTGAATCCTGAGTATTTGCATAGAAGGAAGTGCTTTTGATCTTATAATACGGCCTGAAACTCCTACAGCGAGCGCAAAACTCAATCATTAGATTTCGTTATAAAGCGACTTTAAATTCGTTTGGGGCGTGTTTGGCGGCTCGAAACGCATGAATCTTGCGTATTTGCATAGAATGAAGTGTTTTTGATCTCATAATACGAGCTGGAACTCTTACAGCGAGCGTTAAACTCAATCGTTCGATTTCGTTATAAAGCGACTTTGCACTCGTTGGGGCGTGTTTGGCGGCTGTAAACGCATGAATCTTGCGTATTTGCATAGAATGAAGTGTTTTTGATCTCATAACACGAGCTGGAACTGCTACAGCGAGCCCAAAACTCAATCATTAGATTTCCTTATAAAGCGACTTTGCATTCGTTTGGGGCGTGTTTAGTGGGTCGAAGCGCATGAATCTTGCGTATTTGCATAGAATGAAATGTTTTTGATCTCATAATACGAGCTGGAACTCCTACAGCGAGCGCAAAACTCAATCGTTCGATTTCGTTATAAAGCGACGTGGCATTCGTTTGGGGCTTGTTTGGCGGCACGGAACGTTTGAATCCTGAGTATTTGCATAAAACGAAGTGTTTTTGATCGCATAATACGAGCTGGAATGCCTGCTGCGATCGCAAAACTCAATCGTTCGATTTAGTTATAAACCGACTTTGCATTCAATTGGGGCATGTTTGGCGGCTCGAAAAGCATGAATCTTGCGTATTTGCATAGAATGAAGTGTTTTTGATCTCATAATACGAGCTGGAACTACTACAGCGAGCGTTAAACTCAATCGTTCGATTTCGTTATGAAGCGACTTTGCACTCGTTGGGGCGTGTGTTACGTCAAAACTTTCGATGTTTTTGTTTCGCTGAGTTTTCACGCAACTGTTGCCCCGATTATATTAACACTCTCTGGTCAGAACGATGAGAATCGATCTTTACCACACCCGGTATTAATCACGGTAACAACTGCCCATTTTTAAGCCTAACCTTGCGGAAAATTGCTTGGGATAGGGCCCTAGGAATGCCTGTCGTTACTAAAGTCGTAGGGTATTTTCTGAACTCCTAATCCCTGTCTATTTGAATCTATGGTTTCCGGAAAATTTTAAATGACCAAAAATGTTCGCTTTAACTGGGGAACTGATTGAAATTTGTTTGGCGAAGGTTTCACTCCAGGAAACTGACGGGTGGATTAGGAAGGATGAATTAATATATTCATGCACTGGAAATTACCGACAATCGTAGACAAGAAAAGATAATAATGAGTAAAAATAAAATGTATGTCGCTTACGTTTTCACTGTTGGTTTTCGTGGATATTGGAATAAATCGTAGAACTTCCGACGATTTCGTTGGTATGTATTAGTTTTTATTCCGAATTAAATGATTCACGAAAAAAAAGTACAAAATAAATCAAACAATGATTCTCGAACCCGGGGTTCGGACAAAAATGTTTTCTTAACTTTCAGTAAAATAATAAAAATATAATCGACTGGTGGCTACTTGACAAAGATTATCAACGGATGGATGAAATTAGATGAGCACTGGTTGGAAATAATGATCGTAGCTGGACAGTAAGCTGACCAATAGCTTCGGTGATTGTAATTAAGTATGATGTGTGATTGAACTCGGTCAATCGGAAATTTCGTTGATACTGACAACAAATGTACTTTCGTTGAACGTATGTGGGTAGCTTGCCCAACGATGGTTAAACGTAACTAGGGCCGGTACGAGCGACAATAATTTCGTTGAATATGATGATGGTGACTGGCCTCGAGTACAGAATTTTCGGACTTTTTATACTCTTTTCTAGGTTAAAGTAAGTGGGAGTAATCCCTTGATCATGTGTGCTTTTCTTGGAAATCTCATTAAAAATAGTTGCTATGCTAGAGGAGAAGTGCAAGGATAAAGGAAAAAGGGGTGACGTGTAGAGATACGAGTCTTCTGATTCGTCCCTCGGTGCTTAATTTTCGGTACGTCGGGGGAATGGTGAGGGCCTCGATGTTGACTCACCATTTCCCTCAGTGAAGGGAATCGTGTTCGGGACCTATCGTAACCGCTCCTTGCTAGGATTTTATACCGCGAGGCCCCTTTTTTTAATAGCAAGCCCCGGCATCGAACGCTATCATGCATCTCGCGATTGAAACCTGCCGCCCGCGTCGCTCCACCGAAAGTCGCGGCGTCCGTGCATCTCCCCAACCGGCTTTCGCGTCGGCCCTTGGGCGAGGCGGAGTTGAGCTGCGGTATTTTTATGGGGTGGACCGAGAGATGTTTGTTCTAACACGATTTTCTTCCCACGTATTCTTGGTGAACGCCTTTTAAGGAGGTGCGCGTGTTTCTAAATGAAGGTAGCCTACCCGTGTCGATTCATCTTTCAGGAATTATTCCCTTTGTTACCTTAACTATTGGATTAAATATATATGCATATCGGTTTATATATACATATATACTTGGTCCCTTTTTTTATAAACTAATTTTAAGATTTATAACAGTATTCTGGTCCCATGTTTGAATTAATTAGTTTATTCTTTTCTTTATTAATTAACGAGGGTTTGTTAATCCGTTGTTTCAACTTTCCTCATGGGACGAGAATCCTTCGGATCTCCCTTATGACCAAATTAAAGTTTACACATCTAAATTCCTTAATTCTTAAGAAATTAAGATTATGAGATGATTATTAATGGTTACTTAGATTTTTAAACAGAATTTGACTTTCCTATTGAGGACAGTCTGAGAAACGCGGGGCTCCCTGTGGAGCCGCGCCGGCGATTTGTTGCCTGACAACTCAAGTAATTATTTAAAATGTTCTTACAATTTCCCTTCCTGAATTGAAACTGGCTCTATGATTTTTAATATTGACCTTTTGTTGAATCGTTGTTGAAACATGACTAAAGATGGTTTGTTTATTCCTATTTATGCTAAACTTAAAAAATAATCAGGAATCATTTTCTCTGTTCTGTTTAACTTATTATTTATCTCGAAAAATTGCTTTTAATTATTCAAGATTTGGGTTCGCAATATTTTAAATTATGGATCTGTCTATATTATTTTTCCTCATCTTCATCTCTTTGTTTGGAGACTCCTTTAGATTTCTTTTATCGCATTAGTCATTTCGCGGCTTGGAGAAAAAGGGCGCGGTACTTCGTTTCTACCGTGGCGTGACTTTTTAATCTCATGGCCCGGAGGCGTTCGGCTTGGTGAGTCAGAAATATCGATAGCTGGAAACCCTAAGGGCCTCCGTGGAGTCGCAGGTAACCGGTCGAAACGATTGGTTTAGGTAGGAACACGGCCCCACGATAGATCACTGCGGGCCCCCTTATGGTTTCCCGGCGATGGTACGGAAGATCTAACGATCTTCGAGATCTGTGAGTGTTTAGTCGATACTCGTATCTAACACGGTCGCGAGTTATCTCAAGTGGGTTGGCCTTTTATTCGTTCCCAAAAGGGTCGGCGCTGGTGGTCATAGACCATTTTTGGTGCCCTTCCTTTTCTACAATTTATCCAGATCTGTTTGACCATGCCGTTAGGGTTTTGCCGGTCAATTTTCACCAGCTTCTTGTGCATATCGATTGTACCGACTGAGTTCATTAAGTTGGACCTCTGGCAGAGACGAGTCATTTATCTAGGCTTTTAATTTTCGGGTTATCTGACCGATTTTTGTCCCTTCTTTTTATTTTATTTTCTGAGTTTAGTGTGAGGAAAACTAATAAAAAAATTATTCGTTACGCCGGACGTAACACCTCCCCCTCTTTTAAGACGATTATTAGGAGAATCCGAATAATCGGCTCATTTCTGAGTGGTTCTTTTTCTATTGGAAATTTCATCTCCTTTTTTCCTTAAACCCCATTTCTTTGATTTCACGGTTAAACTGAAATGATCCTCCTGATTATTTCTGTTAAGTTGGCTCGATTTTTATCTTTCTACGTTAGTGGATAACTATTCGTTAAATCTACGTCTTTTAGCCTATGCCTGAGTTATTATATTTATATAAAGAGTACTTGTGTTAGAGTGTATATTTTTAACTAAAATGCGATTGTTGTTGCCCTTGCGTCTCGTTTCGAAAGAGTAATTCGTGATTCTAATTATTTTACTTAATGATACTTGTAGAAATGGTGGTCTGTTATTGAAGGTTTTGACGTGCTCCTCGATCAGGGGTGTCAGTTTCGAAACTCGGAGAATTGGCTCGCTGGTTCGGATCTTCTTGTACGGATCCCAGATTACGACGTTAGGGGTGCCGTATTCAATTGTCTCCATTTGTTTCTCTGACCTCCGTTGTTTTAGGTATCAGCAGATACCATTCCTTGTAATTTTACTTCGTATTGGACCCTTGTCTGTGAATCATAAGGAATCCTTCTACCATTACCTTGTTGAAACATGATTGTTAATGAACCTTTCCCATCTCCCTAGTAATTATTTTTATTGTTGGGTTTCCTTTTTATATATTATTATATGTATATATATATATATTTTTTCATATCTATTCCCAGATTTCCTTTTGATTTTAATGTTGTTAGTATTATTGTGTTTTTTTTTTTTTGTGTTCCTCATTCTTTGAAATAATGAGGAAAATTTAAGAAACTTTGCATACTCCCTTATACCCGAGTTTCCAGTTCTTTTGGAATTTCGTAACCTGCTCCGCTCTCTCTGTTGTCCTTGCTGATTGGTCCTTCGATGGCTCCGAGAGGCACGATCGGGTTGCTGTATTGGTTGATGAAGGTGTTCATCATTCGAGAAAGTCCGAGCTCCTGTAGTTGTGAGTCCCTGTTACCCGAAATCCTTGGGGACGTACAGGGTAGGTCGGAAAATCCCTCTTCCTCCGGTGACTCCGCGTCGTTGTACCTACGTTCTCCCAGGTATTCGATGCTATCGGTATTTTGCCCATGAGGCACGATGGTATCGTGCATCCAAGAGTAATGAGTTTCGCCCAGTATAATGTGTTGGTCTGGACTGGCGGCCAATTTCCGTGCCCATATGCGTCGCGTTTTGTCGGTCAATCGTCTCCACTCTGGAGGGACCCAGACGTATCGTCTTGGTTGCACGGTGCGTGGCAACCGCATTTGCCAATAACACACCACTCTTCCCATCCCTAAAGAAGGTAAAAGCGGTGTACGATTGATAGTTATTGCCAATCGCTCCGACTCGTGCTTGAGCCTGGGTGTGTTCCAGTATGGAACAACCTCTACAAAGTTCGGCCATCCGTTCCTTCCATGTATCGGTACGGTGGAGTAGACTTGGCGTGAAGGTAGCAGGATGTCTATAGCCCAAGTGTATCTTGTTCGACCCAACACGACTTCCTCGTACGGGTTGTCGCGTAGTTTTCCCACCCAGCTCTCCAGTCTTTCGGGAGTTAACCATCTCCATTCAAGCGGGACGTACAATTCGACGTTCTTCTGGGCTATGTCGATGTACATTGCGATTTTCCAGTAACAGAGTCTGGTGGTGCCCGGGGCGAGACAAGGAGTCACCTTGGTGTGTATTCGTATTGGTAAATGTTCTTCCGGGCTGAGACCTTTACTCGGTCTCCTCTTTCGTAGTTCCGCCCTTTCTACTGCGTGCGGAGATTGAGACATTTTTTCCTCCGTGTTTTCATTTATTTAAGTATTTTTTATTTATTATTATTATATATTTTTTTTGTTTTTTTTATACCATCTTTCTTCTATGTCTACCGTTCCCTCCCTTTTTTTCTTCCAGCTTATGTTTTATGTTAGCGTTTGGATCCATGGTGTATTTTACCAATGAGGCCAAAAAAATTGGTCGCGGTATCTTGTGGGAGGGAGGGGGAAAAAAAAGGATGCCACGAATCTTCACTCCTCCCTTTTTTCCTTTTTTCCTGGTCGATCCATCCCTTTTGGATCCCACTAGGTCAAAAAAAAATGACTCCCCCGACTTTTGTTGATGGGGTCGAGTTATTCGTCAGTGTTTTTTTTTCCTTTTTTTTCCATTACCCTTTTTTGTGTTTTTTTTTCTTCTTACTTTTTCTTTTTACTAGTTTGTCCCCATGTCTTTTTCTTCCGTGGGTTTCGATGTAGCGATTAGTATGGCTCGAATTTTAAGAAGGGCTTATTTTAAAGCAAATATTTCAGTAGTTAATTCATCGGTTCCGAATTGCACGATTATATTCGGTTTTTCTAGGGGCCAAAGCACCGTAATGATGATTGCATGGATGGGTTCCTCGTGATGTTTTACGACTTCGAGTTTCGCGCCTAACTCAGCCAGGGTTTTTTGCGTAATGGTAACGTACTCCTGTGCGTCGCTATACGTAATATACTCTTCGTTTCCCTCGATTTTATCTAATATGATTTCTGCAATTGTATTAGCTAACCGCATAGCCTTGTCTTGCCATCGCTCGGCTAATGTTCTCTGTGACGAGTTCTCCGTGTGTTTATTATTATGTTTCCTTACTACCTTCGTTCTAATGGTTCCCTTAGTATCTCCTGTTTTGTTACTGTGTACTTCTGTGTCGGCCTGATTTGTTTGAGGTCCAAGAGTTTCCATGGGTTTTCCCGTTTCTTTCGGCTCTTCCTCTGGTGGTTCCCATACAAACGCGTTGAATAATGCTAGTTCTTTGTAGTTAGACATTATTACGGTTGTAGTTGTCGGGTTTTCTGTAATTTGTTATGTTTGTTTATATATTAAATTGAGTTTTATGGTTTCAAGGATAATTTTTCCCAGTTGTTTGGATTCCGTAGAATGTAGAAATAGGGGAAGGAAAAACGTTTATTCTATATTTCGGGTTTTTTTTTTTCTGCTTTCATCTCTGACTTCTCATGGCATGCTTTGATTGGTTGTTCTCCCTTATTCTGTTCCTTCTAAACCTCTCCTACTAGAGGTGTTTTCCATCTCCGTCTTTGCGTGACCCTTACTGGTGGCCAGGGAGAGCGGCCGCTATGTTATTGGTTGGTCAGGTGATGTCCCTGACCGCGAGAGCTTGGTTATTTTACTCCTTCCTTGGTTATGTTACCCGCAAGTTAATCGTTTGGAGTTATTATATATTGGGTTTTTTTTTTTTTTTTTTTTTTCAATAGGTTTTATATCAATGGTTTTATCTTTATTTCTTGTAATGCGTATTTACCCTATATTACAATCGTTATATAGTTCGGGTTATGTAATGTTTCTAAATTCCTAATGTTCACGCGTAAGAATTAAACCGTAATTAAATGTACCGAAACAAAACATGACCTAGTAGCCGGTTTTACCTTATCTTCTATGAGTGGATATACGAGTCTTCTCCCGTGTTACGTCTCAGCGGTCTGTTTAAAACACGAGACTTGTGCTCGTCGAGTCGAGGGCGTGCGAATAACTTGTCCGCAGCGATAAGAAGTCCCTTTAACTTTTATCGCTCGCGGCTCAGAGGTAGGAGCCCGCTCGAGAGCCTCAGAGGTCGAGGAAATTGGAGACGTGCACGTAACGAGATCAACGGGTCCGTCCTCCGTATGGAATAAATATTCTGTTCCGGTTACAATTCACTTAGTTGCAGATTTATTCAATGCGGATTTACAATTGGTGACTTAACGTTGTCGTGAAAAACAATTATTTGATTTAAGTAGTTTAATCGAGCTGGTCTCGATAGTGAAATATTCGCGATTCTCAAGACGTTCGAAGTTTACACAGTTCGTTTGCAATGACACTTGGTTTAACTGTCGGTTGAGTGCCGATCAGTTCAGGAGTTAACACTTTAATACTTGAAAATGTTCAATTTATTTAAGAAGGCTGGTGGAAGACCAGTCGACTGTTCCGTTCCGGGTTTCGATGAAGACTAACTAATTTCTGTAGGACTAATTGCCGTGAAGCGGCCAAAAATGCTGAGCTCGCACGCCACGCGCGAGCACAGAAAAGACTCGAAAAGAGTAAAATAAAATAAAGCGAACGCTCGCGTCTGGCGCGAGCGGATATGGATTGCAGAAATTCGATATTAGCGTCCGGTCATGAGAAAGAAAACGAAAGACCGGGCGACAAAATTGAATATGCATAATTCGAGCGTGAGAAAGGAATTTAAAGTGAAATATTTTAATTCCAATTTTATCGGAGCGTGAGAAAGTGTTTAGCGTACGAATTTAAATTGTTGCAAATCAATAATAGCGGTATACGAGGGGCAGGACGTAACACCTCCCCTTCTGATAATTAGTCGAGGCTACACAATGCCTCGACTATTAAGAAGAACTACGGCGAAGCCAGTCCTGCCGACGTTTGAAAATCCCGTGAATCTACTAGTACATTTCATATATATATATATAATAAGATTATTATAATATTTTCTTTTTTTTTTGTTTCGGTGATCTCGATAGAGTTTTGTCATGCATGGGTACGCTTCGTTGTTTTGTAGCGTTGGCTGGTCTGTCGTGGGTTGGTGCGTTGCAGGTCCAGCGGATAGTTGGAGTGGGTGGCTGACCTCCGATCATGGTTTTGACGAAAGACGGTGTAGCGGTCCTGGTGACATAGAAGTCGCGTATGACGCTGTTAGGGCTTCGCGACAGTTGGTATCCCTTCGGGCGTATAACCTCGGACCTGTAACTATCGAAAATTTGCTGTAAATGCGGGATAAGAGTATGAGGTATTGTCGGACTTTTGCTTACCTTGAGCCCAAGTTTTATACTTAGGGCTTTTTTTTTCTTTATTTATTTAGACCATTCCGGAATTTAGTCGTTCCGAATAAGGGATGCGTGCTCGGCGCGCTCCTTGTGCTGGTGGCAAGGCTCTGAGTTGGCCTCGCGGAGGAGCGAGGATGGCCGGGTAGATAGTCGGGCGGACGGCCGGTGCTGTTGTCGGAGCTGGTACCGACCGAGTCCAAGGGGCAGCTTCCGGGAGAGGTGGTGGTTCCCTTAGCTCGACGATTTCGATCGGTGGCCGGTCATCGAACCTCGTCCCGCGCCCGATCGAATGGCGGCGTCCTCGTTTCGAGCAACCTTTTATTGTGCACAGCCAGCTGAGTTTTGAAAGGACAGAAAACTTCCAGGCTAAGCCTGGTATTATTAGCAGGGTTCCGAGCCCTAGACCGGTGTAGCCGGTAATCGTTTCCAGACGGTGAATCCTTCCATTGACGGTTCTGTGCTTCAATAGTTCATTAGCGAGGTTTATTATCGATTGGAACTCCGTGTCTCCGTCGGATAGGTCGGGAATTTGGTTTTTATCGGATTTTTCGGGAGTGGGAGCGTCGATGCCTGAGAGAAGGTCGGATAACTTTGGGAAGTTAGTGGTATTCATGCTTTTTTGATAGAGGGCGGAAATGGTTAAGGTGGCTCTGGGGGCAAACTCCGTAGAGATTGTCGTCGTTATTTCATCCGAGGAGGTGAGGATAACAGATTTAGACCTGGCCTCGCAACGCGGTCGTAATCGGAGAATACCGGTGCCGTTGATGGCGACAGTGTGCGTCATCCAGTCTTCGCATCTGACACGGAGGGTCTCGGGTGTCGCGCCGGAGAATACCCACTGGTTAGCGGTGTGTACTCGCGACCAGTGCGTCCGTTTACTATTCCTAATCCTCACATCGCATTTCTCAAAGTCCTGGAAATGGGTTCGGTGATGATTCTAACTTCGCAATCGCTGTGAGAATCGACCTTGTAATGAATGTTTAACTTTTGGCAAATATATTTTTTTCCGATGCTTTTGCAGTTGTTAAAGTCCTCGTTAGTCAGGCGGAAATACGACTCCATGTCGTCACTGATTGCCGTGAAGGGCGAGCTAGGTTTTATGTACGCAAAGCTCGCGCCTTCGAGGTTGGCGTGTTGATAGATTGGCAAGGGTATGTTTTTAAAAAGCTCGTACGTGCCCAGGTCTAGCAGGGGCACGGAAATGATGTAGACGAGTTTCCCGCGGGAATGGTATATCGTGATCTCTGATAATTTTAGTAAGTCGGGGGCATTCCTGGCTTGCAGTGATATCGGGAATTCGGAATTCGGCCTTGCTCGTTGGATGGCCTTTGCGCCCTGTATTATCTGTTGAGGTGCAAGGAGTCTGGGGTGTAGTTGTCCTTGTTTAGCAAACAGGATGGCGTCTGTTACTATCGCGGTGTCGAGTTCGTTCTCGGAGACGTAGTGCTCGAGAGTAGCGACAGCATCGGCTAGTTCTTCACTATGCTTCATGGTCTCGATCTTATCCATGATCAGCGTTCGGGCGCGCCGACATGTTTGCCAACTTATATGAGAATTTCAAAGAGAGGTTTCCGATTTTTACCCGGTCCTCGTTGAATTTTGATTTCATGATGTGCGTCTGGTTGGCTATTAGTTCGATGATCGAGCGAGTATCGTTTTCGAGTGACTCGATTCGTTCATTGTAAAACGCTGCGTCTTCGGCGTCCAATGTGCCGAAGAGAGCTCGGCTTATTGTTCCGATAAAGCCTAATGGTGCTCGTTTTCGGCGATCGTTTTCCGTTTCTTGATAGTCTCGCGTGAGGTCTTCGATGTCCTTTTGTGCCTCGGCTAGGGACTGTATGGTGTCGAGCATTGCAGTCAGTTGACCTCTGACCGTGCAATAGTCGCGCAGAAAATGACATTCTCGCGACAGTCTCGACCATTCGGTGTCAAGGTCAATTCTTCTTCGAAGAAATACGGACAGGTCGATGTGAGTGACGAGGTTCCATGCCGTTTGGTGGGTCCTCAGTAGTCCCCATGGGTCCGAGTAGATGCCCGGGTTGTTTGTTATCGGAGTTATCGAGTAGCCGTCATCCTCTTGCCCCGACCTGCAATCAGCGTTTTTGCATAAGAACGTGAGTCCGGCAAGCGGATGTGGTTTTAGCTGACGGATTTTTCTCGAGTCCCATTCTACCGGACTGTCGACGGGACCCGTCATTAATCGTTCCGAAGTCGACGTGTGAACATCGAGAATTCACTAAGATGGACGAGGCCCGAAGATCTTTTGCCTTCCAGATTTTTTTGGTAAGTGTCTTGTTTTATTTAGTTTTCCTAAAGTTTTCGTACAATTATTGTTCGGCAATTTTAACTGTTGAGTTTTCTCTTTCCCCTTTCGTGTTCTCTCCTCGAGCAGGGGTGGCTGGACGATCGTCGGCGGAGGCGCGTCCGTGCCGAGCGCCGGTACCGCCAGGCGGTGGTTCGATCCCGGCGGTTGTTTTTGCGGGAAATCGATGCGCTCCTGAATGACGTGTGGCGCTCCGAACGAGGGCTGGGGGTGCGGGAGATGTTCGAGCGCGCTCAGCACCCCGGCTACCGCACCGAGGGGTACTTTCTGGCGTCGGGGAGATGGCTTCCACCGGGTCCCAACCCGCGTCCGGCCGGCGAGAGTGACACCGACTCGGAGGACGAGGTGTGGGACTACGTTGTCCCGCATCGGCCATCTAAACCCTTTCCCGGGTACAGGGCGCTGCCCTGGAATGGCCCTTAACGGCACATTCGAGTGCACACATCGCGAGAGTTTGAGTGTCAGTTCTTATTTTCTTATAAATTTTATTTTCCGTTCGGGGAACGGAACGGAATAACTAAGTTTAATTTTATTTTTATTTTGATTTTATTGTATTTTATTTTATTTTATTTCATTTTTATTTTATTTCATTTTTATTTTATATATATATATAATTTTTTTGTTTGGATCGAACTGTTTGTATTGTATTTTGAGGGGAATTGTTTTGGATTATCTATATTATTATTTTGAATTCATTGTTTTCTTTTTTGAACCAGATTGTTTATGTTGTATTTTGGATTGTTTGTATTTAAATTTGTTGTTTTTCTTTTGAACCTAAATTGTTTGTATTTGTGTGTGACATTATATATATTCTAACCTAATATACTGTTTTTTACCCTTTTCTACCTCTATTATTAAATATGATAGTTAGCGTAAGCGTGGGGCCCGTCGGGGAGCCGCTGCCCCCCGCCCCCCTACGTCGGGGTTTCGCTCGTAGCGGATCGCTCGATGTAGGTGAACAGCGGTTGCGACTATGAGCACGTGTCGGGTTCGGCGGGGCGGATGTTGGTCAGCATCTTATCCGATAAGGGGCCCTGGGTTGCATCTTTCGCGTTGTCGTGAGATGAAATTCTTTTCAGTTTGCTCGCGGATTTATACTATGGAGCGTCTCGCCAAACAGCCCTCCGTTCTTCGGGAGTATTTATTTCGTGGATTGTGCCCCTGGTGTCGGATCCCTGACGGTACCGGCAGGTGTCTCGGGTGGGTCGCGTGTTATCGCGGGTGGGTCGATCAAATGACTGAGTTTGAAAATAACTGTCATGTGACATGTTATTTGTGCGATTCAGTGGTCCACCAATGTGCCTTAGAGTGGCACGCCGAGCGCTGTTTGGCACACTTACAATCGTTATTTCCTTTTCGTTTCCGTTTTGGCGGTACGGTCGAGGGGGCGGGGGCCGCCTAGGGCTTTCGCTCGACGCTCATAGTGATAATAATAGTGTTAGAGTCGATAGTGATAGTAATGATATGAAGTTAATAATAATAATAATAATAGTGGTTAGTAATAGTGATATAGTGCCCTTATTGGAGTTGGCTGAGCGGCTGATTGCAGGTAAGGGAAGCTCTCTCGCTTTCTCCCCCCCCCCTTTTTTTTTTTGAAAATTATTTGCCTGTTCCGAAATTTCTGAGGCGAGTATTCGCCTCCCCAGTCTCCGCTGGGTACTGTCTATTTTTTTTCTATATATTATTTTTTTTTTGTACACAGAAATTTCCGAGGCGAGTATTCGCCTCCCCAGTCTCCGCTGGGTATTGTCTATTTATTATTATTATTATTATTATTATTATTTTTTTTTTCCTTGTACACAGAAATTTCCGAGGCGAGTATTCGCCTCCCCAGTCTCCGCTGGGTATTGTCTATTTATTATATATATTTTTTTTTTATATATTATTTGTACATATTCATTTTCCTTTTGTACACTGGGTACATTCTTATTACGGTAATACCGTTCGTTAGCCGGCCATGTTATTTGATATGCTGGAGAGTCGAACGCCCGCACAAGGCAGGCGCGACCACCGGGGCGAGGAGTCCGGGGGGGCCGCTCGACGGTAGTCGGAGAGAGTCGGCAGGTCGAGAGCCGCGGCCGGTGACGAGGATAGCCGCGGCATAGGCGCAACCTGCCTCGTCGCGGTGCGGCATAGGACTCTATCGTACTATGCCCCTCGGAGTGGGCGCCATGCCGCATCGTCAGTGTGCCGACGCACACACCTAGCTTGGCGTGTGGGGCGACCGTGTGCGGAGCTCCAGCTTGCGCTTCGGGCACCGAGTATAGCCAGAGTGGCAAATCCATACTCCGTGCCACGGTTGTTCGCGCGCTACCATGGGTCGCTGTATGACTTATTTACCTTTTAGGCTTTCGTACGGTTATATCTATATATTTTTTCTTATTTGCTGTTCTGATATGTATTCTTATGTGTATACTTATTTTATTTCTGGGTGTATATGTATATATATATAGCTGGTCCTATTTATTTATGTGTATATATATTACTATATATATGTGTTGTTAGGTGAATACATTGTATATAATATAATTTTTTTTTTTTTTATACGTATATTCCTTCTGGATTTATATACGTGTAAGTCTGTTTTTACTCATGGCTTAGCCTGCCAGCTGGTGCGTGTTACGGCTCAACGCGAAGGTCGCCGCCGGTGATTATGAGGCGGCAGTAACCCGATATTGGCGGGTCGGCGAGCATTCGCCTCGCCGGTTGTCAGCTGGGATTTTGTTTTTCTAATCATAATAAGGTTTCACCTTATCTACGTGCACAGTTCTTTTTATGCCAGGTCTGATTTTCAGCCGAATATTATTCCGCGGCAGTACCTTTACGACTTGATATGGTCCTACGTATTCGTCGTCGAACTTTCCGGTTTTCACCGATTTTTCTAGCCATACGTAGTCGTTGACCTGATAAGAGTGTCGTTTGACTCTGCGGTCGTAATATCTTTTTGAGCGGTGTTTAGCAGCGATTAAGTTGTTTCTCGCAGCCTCGCTCCATGCTCTCAATCTTTTAGTTAGATCGATAAAATAATCGTCGTATGTACGATCTTTAGGTTCGTAATTAAATTGTGATGGTATTCGGGCGGTTTTCCCGAACACAAGTTGGAAGGGAGAAAACTTCGTGCCCTCGTGCGTGCTTGTATTATATGACAGCATCGCCGATGGCACCCAGTAGTTCCATTCCCGATGTAGACCGATATATTGTTTTAAATATTCGGTGAGCACGTGATGGCTCCGTTCCAACGATCCATTCGACTGCGGGTGATATGCAGTAGTGGTGTAGTGCTTAATTCGGAATATCTTTGCGAATTCCTTAAAAATTTCGCTCATAAAATTCCTTCCTTGATCAGAGACGATAACTTTCGGTGCTCCGTATATACAAATGTATTTGGTGGCGAGCGCTGACGCAACGTCTTTCGACGTCGTTTCCGCTAGAGGTATTGCCACCGAATATTTTGTAAGGTTATCTTGGATTGTGAGGATGTTTTTGTAGCCGGATCGGGTGACCGGTAACGGGCCGTAAATGTCGATGGATATCGTCTCGAAGGAATCTGTTGGAGTGTCGGTGATAACCATTGGTTCACGGTGTTTGACGCGTACCAATTTTCGTCGTTGACAGTGGACGCAATGTTTAACAAATCGTTCAACGTCCCTTTTTATTCCTTTCCAATAATACTGTTGCGAGATGCGTTGGTAGGTTTTGGTCACTCCTTTGTGTCCTCCTATGATAGAACCGTGATTTTCTAGGAGTATTTCGTCTCGCTCCAAGGGGCCGGGTACAATAAGCAAGCCCGTACAGACGAAGATTTTCATGTCTGTTCCCCTAAACGTGGACGTTATTGTCTCGAGAATGGCTCTACGATCCATCGAACCGAACGAGTCGTTATCGAGCGAGATGCGGAGTATGTTGACGTCGTGTTTCCTCATCAGTTCGCGTAGTGTGGATAAACTAGACCGGATGATATCGTCGTCCAGCATCGAAGTGAATCGTTCCCCGTACACGAGGCCGTAGGAGTATAAATCTCCCTTCTTCTGTACCACTACTTCGCTGGTCGAGGCGTTTTGGCTAGCCACCTTTTCCCAGTTGATTCTATCCTTTTCGACGAGTAGTCTGGTGGCACGAGATGTGAAGGTTAGATCTTGCGAATACCAATACGCGACGCTCGCCGGTCGTTGCAACAGGTGTTCGTTGACGATGTGCACCGGGTTCTCCCCTGGAGGATTTTCGTCCATGTCCATAGGCTCGGGCTCGTCGTGACTGTCGGACGGTCTATCGTTCTGTAAAGATGTTGTAGACCCGGGGTCTACTGACTCGACTTCCATAGCGTCGGGCAAACGAGGCTCCTGAGCTCGGGAGTCTTTGGCGAGGTCGTAGACCCGGGTTCTGTTATTTCGGATGAACGAGGGCTCTGTGCCGGCTCGGGGGTCCCTTGGACGGTAGACCCTAAACTACCCGGCGGCGAGTTCTCTATTTCGGTTTGTAGACCATCTTGTTCTGGAGTGGCCGACGAGGTCGTTTCTGATGTTGATGAGTCTGTAGACGGTTCGTATACCGAGCCGGGAATTTCCGAGACCGTCATCCCTCCGTCCGAAGACTGCATATAGCTGTTCGATTTCGACGGGAGGAGAGGAATTCGAGGTCTTCGTTCTATATCCTGTCGTTTTGGTGTGGGGGGAGGAGAGATGACTTCTTCAGTGATGTCCCTCATCCGTTCGTCTTCGTCGTCGGATGAGTCGAGGATGCTGCTAAGTTCGTCGGGAATCGGCAGTACCCGGCGTTCTCCCGTCCGCTCGTCTTCATCTTCGGATGAGTCGAGGATGCTGCTGAGTTCGTCAGGAATCGGCAGCATCCGGCGTTTATTCGTATCTTCGTGTTGTGGACTTCCGGCGGTTTCTTCGAGGGGTAAGTCGGGAGATCTTAACATTTCGTCGTATGGGTTATCCCAGCTGGTGCCGTCGGTGTCCCACCAAAAGTCATGATCTTCGTCTTCGACCATTCGTTTCTTCAGCTGGGGTCGTTTTTGAAGGTCGGAATCATCGGATGGAGGATGGCTCCGCTTCTTTCTCCTTCGACGCACCCTTTGTGCTATGCCGTCGTCCGAACAGGATGAGGTGTCAGGCTCGCGTCTGCAGGCTTGTTTAGGTTGTCTGCGAACCCTTGGAGGAGGCGAGTCTGAGGACGAGTCTGTCTTTCGTTTGGTTTTTGCAGCTCGTACCGAGACAGCACGCACTTTCGTTGTTACTAACGGGGGGTTGCGTGAAAGGGCGTCGGCATTGGTGTTAATCCGACCTGGTTTGTATTTTATTTCGTAGTCACAGCCGTCTAGGATTTCTGCCCATCGACGTAGCTGCGAATTTGGATCTTTTAGGCCCTTAATCCACGTAAGGGGTTTATTGTCCGTCACCAGAATAAATTTCCTACCATATATATACGATCGGAAATTTTCCAATGCGTATATTATTCCTAGCATTTCTTTTTTTGTCGCATCGTACCTTGTTTCGGTATCGGTGAGCGTCCGTGAGAGATAAGCGATAGGGAGGTCTTTGCCCACCTCGCCCTGACTCAGCACCGCGCCGAGCGCGTAATCTGACGCGTCGGTCGTGACGATGAAAGGTTTACTATAGTCCGGGTACTGGAGTATGGGCTCCTCGCACAATTTATCTCGTAACGTTTCGAAGGCTTGTTGTTGTTCATCCTTCCATTCGAAGGGCGTGTTCTTTTTCAACAAGATCGTTAATGGTTTCGCGATAAGGGCAAAATTTTCAATGAAGCGTCGGTAATATCCGACGAGTCCCAAAAATTGTTTAATGTTTTTGACATTCTTTGGGACTGGAAAATTTTTTACAGCGACCAACTTCTGAGGGTTGGGTCTAACCCCCTCGCGACTAATTATGTGGCCGAGATAGACCACTTCCGGTCGAAGGAACTCGCATTTGTCAGGCTGGAGAGAAAGGTTGGCCTTGGACAGGCGTCCAGCGAGGCGTCTGAATTTTCGTGCGTGTTCCTCTAACGAGTCGGCGTAGATAACGATATCGTCTAGATATACGAACATTTCTATGCCTTGTAGACCCGTGAGGACTTGGTCCATCAGCCGTTGAAACGTAGCCGGGGCATTCTTTAATCCGAAGGGCATACGATTGAACTCGTAGTGTCCGTGCGGTGTGGAGAGTCCGAGCTGTATGCGCGACGATCGGTTCGAGATCGGTTGTTTTCACGCGACTGAGCGTTATAATTCTTTCGTTTGGACTCGGTGTCGGATTCTTGTGTCTTTTTGACGTCGTCCCGATCGTGAGGGTGGTTGTTTTCGCGCCGATTTTTGTAGTTTTCTCGCGAATAATCGCGCGAAGAGTTTCGAAACCGATTATTCGAGTCGGAGCGACGATCGCCGTTGGACTCGCGACTGTCGTCTCTGGGTCGAGGATTCTCGCTATTCTTCTCGCGTTGGCGATCGCGTTCTTCGTACTTTTTCCGATTTTGTAGCTTCCAGCAGTCCTCGATGGTATGACTGGGATGCTTGCAATACCGGCAAAACTGATCTTTCTTTGCGTCTGCGTAGTGTACGCGGGCGGTTGGACTGCGGGAACGCGAGTGGTGGTGAGATCGTGATGTTTCGCGCTCGCGATCGCGGCTGGGGCGCATCGCGGATTTTAGCGAGCCATCACGACTTCTAGAATGGTCGCGTTCGGTATCGGTTTCACGGTCTCGAGATTTCCTTCGGGAGAAAAAAGGTCGAATTTTTCGCGATTTTTGCGAACACGTTCGCGATCTTTGAAAATTTCTTCGGCTTCTCTCGCGTAGGCCATGGCCTCCTCAAGGCTAGAGGGTTCTTTTTGCCATACGATATCGGCCAAACTTTCCCTGAGACCTTTGTTAAACCTGTCGAGGGCATTTCTGCGATTTTCGGCCTGTAATTCGGCTATTACCGCTGCCGATCGGTGTTCGCTAATTACGCTTTGGTGTAATTGTTCGGTGATTCGCTCGAGGGCGTGCGAATAACTTGTCCGCAGCGATAAGAAGTCCCTTTAACTTTTATCGCTCGCGGCTCAGAGGTAGGAGCCCGCTCGAGAGCCTCAGAGGTCGAGGAAATTGGAGACGTGCACGTAACGAGATCAACGGGTCCGTCCTCCGTATGGAATAAATATTCTGTTCCGGTTACAATTCACTTAGTTGCAGATTTATTCAATGCGGATTTACAATTGGTGACTTAACGTTGTCGTGAAAAACAATTATTTGATTTAAGTAGTTTAATCGAGCTGGTCTCGATAGTGAAATATTCGCGATTCTCAAGACGATCGAAGTTTACACAGTTCGTTTGCAATGACACTTGGTTTAACTGTCGGTTGAGTGCCGATCAGTTCAGGAGTTAACACTTTAATACTTGAAAATGTTCAATTTATTTAAGAAGGCTGGTGGAAGACCAGTCGACTGTTCCGTTCCGGGTTTCGATGAAGACTGACTAATTTCTGTAGGACTAATTGCCGTGAAGCGGCCAAAAATGCTGAGCTCGCACGCCACGCGCGAGCACAGAAAAGACTCGAAAAGAGTAAAATAAAATAAAGCGAACGCTCGCGTCTGGCGCGAGCCGATATGGATTGCAGAAATTCGATATTAGCGTCCGGTCGTGAGAAAGAAAACGAAAGACCGGGCGACAAAATTGAATATGCATAATTCGAGCGTGAGAAAGGAATTTAAAGTGAAATATTTTAATTCTAATTTTATCGGAGCGTGAGAAAGTGTTTAGCGTAGGAATTTAAATTGTTGCAAATCAATAATAGCGGTATACGAGGGGCAGGACGTAACATCCCGTATATCTATTTTTCCTCTAATCACCTAATTAATTAATTAATTAATATATATATATATATATATTTTTTTTTTAATTTTTTTTTTAGTATTTTTCTTTTTTTTCTCTTTTTTTTTCTTTTTCCTATTTCTTTTCCTATATATTCTGTTTCTTTCATTATGTTATCATTATGATTATTACTATATATATTTATTATTATTTATCTTTCTTTCTTCATTTTGTTTTTCGTTTTGAGTACCGGATGATCTTTAATTTCCGGGAGTGTTTTCCCCCATTGGTGGAGGAGGGAGAGCCTTCGGTTTCCTTGGCTTGTTCCTCTCATCGTTCTCAGGAAGAGGCTCGGTGCAGATTCCCTCCTTGATCTTTAGTTCTTTGTAGATTTCAATGAGTCCGAGTTCGGTCACCTCTCTGGGTTCGGGTGATTCGGGTCGCCAGCCGAGCTCAATATCCTCTGCTGCTTCCCATCGTAGCGTTCCCCAATCTGGGTTAACAGGGAACTCGCCGGGCGCTAGTCCCTTGTATGGGCAGGGATAGTGGCCCTCGGTATCGGAATCGGAATCTTCCGGTGTATGATAATTGAAGATCCCATATCCTTGGCTTTCCAGGAGTTCCGGATTTTGACCTTTTGGGAGGATGGTATCGCCTTTCCATTCGTATTCAACTCCTCCGAGCGTCTTGGGCGAATGCGGGTCTTTACGTAGTATGAATTTCCAGTTGTACAATGCTTCTCGCGTGAGCCTTCTCCACTCGGGCGGCACCCATACTTCGAATTTATATTCGTCGAGTCCATCAAGCCTGATTTTCCAGTAGCAGAAGATTTTCTCCATTCCCCCATAAGTCTGAATTGAGGTCTGCGGTTTATCCTTATTGGTAGATCGGTCCCATCCGAGTACTGGAGCCGTGGTTCATTCCAGTAGGGGATTTTCTCGAAACATTCGGGCCATCCGTGGAGCCCGGGAATCGGGATGGCATCGGCTAACTGTCCTGCCGGTACCAAAGCGTGTGGTAGCCACTGGTACGGTGTGCCGCCGAGGGTTATATCTTCGTAGGGGTCATCACGCAGTTGATTGATCCAATTGTTCAGCGTTTCTGGACTGATTGAGCGCCATTCGGGTGGTACGAATAAATCAACCCTCCTTTTTGGTAGCTCCAAATAGAAAGCGATTTTCCAATAGCAGAAAAGTATCGCCGTGCCGGGAACTAGAACGTCTGGCGTCTTCCGGTTGACGCAGATCCAGAGTGTCTCCTCGGTACTGTCCACGTGTATTGGTCGACACCAATTGTAAGCGTGACAATGGCAATGGTGGAGCGACATTCTCGACCTATATATTTTTTTTTTTAATTAGTGTTGTTTTCCGAGTGTACGTATTGATTTTTTCCTATATAAATTTCTTTTTCATTTTATTATTTCTATTTATGCCCTTATTTTTTCCCCTTATTATTATTATTATTATTATTATTATTATTATTATTATTATTTTATATATTGAAACGTTTCGATATTCCGTGGGAGCGGAATATCGAACTCACGATTTTTTAGATCGTCTTCTTCCGATTGGAAGGTAAGAGTTCGGTACTGGACCGGCTGGATAAGGTGTGGAGGACGGGATTTCGGGTTTCTTCGGCCTTACAATTCGGAGATCTGAGATCGATCCGACGTTCAAGACCGAATACTATCCTTTCTCACCGGATAGGATCTCAAAAATAGCTTTATCCTCGCAGACTCAGCTCTTACGAGAGAGCCTGGTGGAGTGTCTCGATGCCAACCTCAGTCGGTACAGCATCAGACTTTTAATCTGAGGGTCCAGGGTTCAAGTCCCTGTTCGGGCGCCATTGAAACGTTTCGATATTCCGTGGGAGCGGAATATCGAACTCACGATTTTTTAGATCGTCTTCTTCCGATTGGAAGGTAAGAGTTCGGTACTGGACCGGCTGGATAAGGTGTGGAGGACGGGATTTCGGGTTTCTTCGGCCTTGCAATTCGGAGATCTGAGATCGATCCGACGTTCAAGACCGAATACTATCCTTTCTCACCGGATAGGATCTCAAAAATAGCTTTATCCTCGCAGACTCAGCTCTTACGAGAGAGCCTGGTGGAGTGTCTCGATGCCAACCTCCGCCGGCAGAGAACTTCTTTATCCTCGCAGACTCCACTCTTTTGAGAGAGCCTGGTAGAGTGTCTCAATGCTGGCAAAGCCAGCAGAGAACTTAACCTTATGAACTATGGATACGACGAGGCCCCATTCGGGAGTTCCTCGAAGAGGTGTGGTCAATTCGTGAGGGAAGGAAAGGACCTAGAGGAGAGGACAGGCAGAGCCTTTATGGCCATCCCGGGGCAGTCTCGCTTGCGAGAAGCGGACGCCAGCCGGCCATCTAGCGGCAAAGTGCCAGACTCTGCCAGGGGGGGGGGGGGGTCTGTCCCGTTACATAGCCCCCCCAAAGAGTGTGATCTCGAAACGCCTTCTAGAGCGTTTCTCGAAGAGCACTCTTTGTAAGAGTAGGAACGGGGGGAAAGCCACACCAGTATCGCCGGTCCCTGTTCGGGCGCCATTGAAACGTTTCGATATTCCGTGGGAGCGGAATATCGAACTCACGATTTTTTAGATCGTCTTCTTCCGATTGGAAGGTAAGAGTTCGGTACTGGACCGGCTGGATAAGGTGTGGAGGACGGGATTTCGGGTTTCTTCGGCCTTACAATTCGGAGATCTGAGATCGATCCGACGTTCAAGACCGAATACTATCCTTTCTCACCGGATAGGATCTCAAAAATAGCTTTATCCTCGCAGACTCAGCTCTTACGAGAGAGCCTGGTGGAGTGTCTCGATGCCAACCTCAGTCGGTAGAGCATCAGACTTTTAATCTGAGGGTCCAGGGTTCAAGTCCTTGTTCGGGCGCCATTGAAACGTTTCGATATTCCGTGGGAGCGGAATATCGAACTCACGATTTTTTAGATCGTCTTCTTCCGAATGGAAGGTAAGAGTTCGGTACTGGACCGGCTGGATAAGGTGTGGAGGACGGGATTTCGGGTTTCTTCGGCCTTGCAATTCGGAGATCTGAGATCGATCCGACGTTCAAGACCGAATACTATCCTTTCTCACCGGATAGGATCTCAAAAATAGCTTTATCCTCGCAGACTCAGCTCTTACGAGAGAGCCTGGTGGAGTGTCTCGATGCCAACCTCCGCCGGCAGAGAACTTCTTTATCCTCGCAGACTCCACTCTTTTGAGAGAGCCTGGTAGAGTGTCTCAATGCTGGCAAAGCCAGCAGAGAACTTAACCTTATGAACTATGGATACAACGAGGCCCCATTCGGGAGTTCCTCGAAGAGGTGTGGTCAATTCGTGAGGGAAGGAAAGGACCTAGAGGAGAGGACAGGCAGAGCCTTTATGGCCATCCCGGGGCAGTCTCGCTTGCGAGAAGCGGACGCCAGCCGGCCATCTAGCGGCAAAGTGCCAGACTCTGCCAGGGGGGGGGGTCTGTCCCGTTACAATATATATCTTTTTGTTTATATATTTTTTCTTTTTCCTTTATTGATCTCAATCTAAAAATTATTTTATTTATTTATATATAACTGTTTGAATATGTATAGGTATTTCCTTCCTTTATTGTTAAATTGTATCCCCTTTATTCTACTCCCACCAAAGAATATGTAGTTAATTTTTTCCTTCGCAGGTTAATTTATTCCTCGAGTTCCCTTTAATATTTCCTATCGTAATTACTAAAGTGGTGGAAATTTCCCGCCTTTCTTTCTTTTTTTTTTTTTTTACTTTTTCCCCAAGGCTCGGACGTGGCTCGAGTGAGGTCATTAGCCTCCTGAATCATCATCGGCGAGACAATGTGTTCGTACTCGTGGTACGGACGGTCAGGAATGATCACGATATTTTTGACGAACAGGATTTCTTCTTGGCAAAGATCGCACCTAGTTGCGGCTACCGCGCATTGATAACAAGCCACCGTGTGTGTACACGGGACATAAATTCCTCCGACCCGGCGTAGGCCACAATAACGGCATAGATTTTCGAACACGACGTCGTCGAGTCGGGTACCTGGCGCTATGAAACCCGCGGGGATGCACTCCATGAGGGAGGCTTTTGCGAGGTCTCGAAGGGGCGTTCTTTCGACCACTTCGGGTTTGATGGTCTTTTTACAGTACGACCTGTAACATGCCATTGTATCGGCTAAAGATGCGTCTAGAGGTGCCTTGCAGCTTGCTTTTTGAATGTATACTGCTCCTTTTCTTGCCATTACGTATTCGCACCTCCAGTACCAATACGCGTGTTGCTGCCATGGTTCGTCCTGAGCCGCCCATTTACCCAACACTCCATCGCAGCAAAAACATTTTACTTTGTCTCCAACACCGAGGTAATAGAGCCCAGCGTCCGCTAGACTAGTGGGAGTCTGCGTCATCGATCGTGGCCAATCTTTAAAACTTTCGATGCGAGCCTCATAACTTGAATAATCGATCTCGTCGTCGAGTTCCGGAGTTTTAACGTGTGACGCCTGGCTCACTTGGGGGGCTGGCAGGGTGTTCGTCTGGAACCTCCATGGTCCCACGTCCCCGCTGGCTTCTCCACGTGGTTCGGCGCGGTGGATTCCGGTGTCTTTGAAAGGTGATGGCGGAGGCGGCGGGGGAGTCTGACGTACAGACCCCGCAGCAGGTGTAGGAGGCTCGTTGCCGCCGGTTGTTGTGTCAAGATCCTTACCGATCGGTGGCCTCCGTATCTCCGTTCCCATCGCCTTTTTCTTTTCTCGGGGCATGCTGTTATTCTCCGTGCCCACCCTTTTTATGGCTCCGAGTAACCTCTCTGGACCTTGATCCTTTGGATTATCTCGGGGAGCAGTTTCAACTGTTAATAATGGATTATTTAATAGACCCCGTATGGTACTATCTTTTGCTGGTGTAGGGGTCTCGGTTTCTATTGCCGGTACTATTATTTTTCTGACGTTAGTATACACCCGCGTAGAAAAGATTAGTATTGCCGAGATTCTCGGCGAGATTCTCGGTGAGAATCTCGCAAGAATCTCACTGAGAATCTCGCCGAGAATCTCACCGAGAATCTCACTGAGAGTCAAGCATGAGCGCCGAACCAAGATTCTCTCCGAGATTCTTTCCGAGATTCTCCGAAAAAAAATTCCTGGAATCCGTCGGAAATCTCTCCGAGATTCTTTCCGAGATTCTCCGAAAAAAAATTCCTGGAATCGGTTGGAAATCTCTCCGAGATTCTTTCCGAGATTCTCCGAAAAAAAATTCCTGGAATCCGTCGGAAATCTCTCCGAGATTCTTTCCGAGATTCTCCGAAAAAAAATTCCTGGAATCGGTTGGAAATCTCTCCGAGATTCTTTCCGAGATTCTCCGAAAAAAAATTCCTGGAATCCGTCGGAAATCTCTCCGAGATTCTTTCCGAGATTCTCCGAAAAAAAATTCCTGGAATCGGTTGGAAATCTCTCCGAGATTCTTTCCGAGATTCTCCGAAAAAAAATTCCTGGAATCCGTCGGAAATCTCTCCGAGATTCTTTCCGAGATTCTCCGAAAAAAAATTCCTGGAATCCGTCGGAAATCTCTCCGAGATTCTTTCCGAGATTCTCCGAAAAAAAATTCCTGGAATCCGTCGGAAATCTCTCCGAGATTCTTTCCGAGATTCTCCGAAAAAAAATTCCTGGAATCGGTCGGAAATCTCTCCGAGATTCTTTAAAAAAATAGTTACGGGAATCTGGGTTTAAAAAAAAGTTCTGGGAAGAAAAAAGTTCCGAGAAAAACCGTATTGCAAACTGTGTATAGACGCGCGCAATACTAGCTTGATCGCGGTTGCAACAAAGCAGCACTCAACGATGAAGTTGCATCGAAATTTTATGACCCTATAAAGCATGAGACTAAATTTCATCAAGTTATAACGACTCAGGACCGATCATAAGTATTATCAGCGAGGGGAATCGACGATTGAGTTTCGCTTTCAGTGCAAGGTTTGGATGATCTCTTGGCGAGGCGACTGTAGGTTTTTATTGTAGGACGCCAATTTATCATCCGCCTATGTAGCGTACGTCGGTAACCACGAGCTCTACGATGGTAAAACAGACTTTTGGGCAAATGAGGCGTCGGGTGAATGGACTTCGGGTAATTGATAATTTCGTATTTTAAGCCGTCGGGATTTTGAACATTAGGCATCTAGTCCTTTGGTACATTACAATTTCGGGCAAACGCTACATCGGTTTATGAGATTTAGTACAAGTGACGTCAAGCCGCCTCCTTGTGCAATCCGATTCGCGACCTGTGGGTGGTCCACGGCAAGGGTATCCCGCTCAGCGAACTTCCTACCCGCCGGCTATTGTTTCGCCGACGCCGGATCTGCGAAAACTTTTCAGAGAGAATAGCACGACATTCGGTGATAGCAGCGAAAATGCTAAGTCCCTCGATGACGATTCAAGAAATTACAACATTGTCCTGCGCCGTGTAGCTCGCCGATAAAACTCCCGTTGTCTCCTATGCACTAAACCGGGACGAGTTTTGAGTGGACTAACATAACCAACTTTCCCGAGGACGTTGAGACTCGCCGTATGGAAATCGTCGGGGGCAATTTATCGATAAATTCGGAATTAGATTTAATAGCATGTGCAATACCGCGGTCGGTAATACAAACTGTAATAAACTTTTCTCACGGAATCTGGAAAGTAGGGTCAAAAGAAAAGTTTCAGCGAAAGCCGAGATGATATCCGTTTCTCATGAGACTTTTCTTTTGAGCGTACATACCAGAACCTGAGATAAAAGTTGATTACAGTTTTTGATACCGACTGAGCTCGGGATGGACGGGGAGGGAGGTGTCTCATATTGTCTTAAGAGCATGTGCAATACCGCGGTCGGTAATAAAAACTGTAATCAACTTTTCTCATGGATTCTGACATATACGGTCAAAAGAAAAGTCTCATCGGAAGCGGATATCATTTCGGCTTCCCATGAGACTTTTCTCTTGACCGTATATGCGGGATCCAGTGAGAAAAGTTGATTAGGGGAAACCGGGGACAAAAGTAACACGGGTCAATTGTAACAAGCGGCCGCGCAACGCTGCGCATGATCGGACACATCGGATATGAAGTGAGCAACATTATACACATCACCTTATGGCCATGCAATCACCTCATAGCTGAGTTTTCAAAAATACCAATTCGCCGAAACCAAATGTGATTCGCGAGTGCAGAAGTGATTTTTCGGCTGTGCGGATTGCGTCAGCTGAGCAACACAATAAAAAATAATAGTGCAAACAAGCACAAGGAGTTGAAAGGTACATTTTTGCGGAACATTTTGATCGCTGAGACGATTTTCAGATTGTTATTAACCGATGCCACAGTAACTTTGCTAATAATCCGGTGTGGGGTCGATTGTAACAGTCGATCCGGGTCAATTGTACCAGGAATAATTCATTTCTTCCAATACCAATACCAATACCAATATGTTTTATTTATTTTATTCTTACATTCTAAGCAATCAGCGATAATTTATACACTTATAATTTATAACCAACCAATTGTAGACTATAACATTTATAGTAGGGCTGTATAGTTAGGCCGGCTAAAATGGCTTAGCCGGCTACAACGGCTTAGCCAGCAAATAATTTTAAAAAAATTTTAACTTTAAATTAAAAATTTTCTGTGATAATGCACCCCCGTTCTATTTCTTAATAGCGGTCGGCGAAGGATTTCGTTGATGCAGGAGGATGTTACAAATGACCCCACTACCCGTTACAATTGACCCCACCGCGGCCCAAATTCTTACAGAATTTCGTCTGTGTTTAAAGGGGCGGTGATTGCAATTCCGTGTATATTTCCGCTTGAAATTTTTTAACTAAATACCTAAGACTAGGTTAATCGTACACCATTGGATGCCGAAGCGTTAGACTCTCGGGTTTGTTGGTTAAAAAATTAAAAAGGATTTTTGTTACTTTTGTCCCCGGTCTCCCCTACAGTTTTTGATACCGACTGAGCCCGGGATGGACGGGAAGGGGGGTGTTTCATATGGTCTTAAGGTGAAGTGAAAGTCACGCGACGGAGCCGGGAGTATGAGAGAGATAGCGGCGTTGGTGTTACGGTAGAGCAAGAGAGCGACAGAGAACGTGTTTCACTTCACCGTAAGCGAAACCCCAGTGACGTTCGACAACGACCTATGAACTATCGACGGAGGAGCGGGAGCTTGATCTAGTGACTTCCGTCTAAGAAAAAAAAATATATACAGATGAAAAAATATATATGATTTATGAATATAATAGAATCTCATGGGACCAATGGAGCATCGTTACCGATTCGTAAAACAGAACGAAAAAAACAATTAGAACCAAATACTTGCCCCTCAATCACAGAGCCACCAGATCATGTCGGGTCCATTCTATCTCTACGTGTGTCATTATAATTTATATATTATGCGTGTGTCAAAGATTATTAGTTGCTAAGTACGTCCTCGGCAGCAATAACGAGCAATGTCTGCAATAATATCCGGTATAAGATAACAATCCACGAAAAGAGAAACATAAAGATATATCTATATTAATATGGAAGTTGAGAGATTAATCGATCGCACTGAATCGCCAATATTTTTTATTTGTATTTCGCGGTTATCGCGCAGATATAAAAATACATCGATTATCGTTCTATTCGATCAACACTTTTTTTATTGCGCGTATCAACTTCGGACCGTGCAAAATTATTTTTTTACAAGCACATCAAAACATTCACGGCGAACAACAGTAGAATTCATTTATACAGCTCCAATCGTGGAGGTATCGTAGGTAAAAAAAAAAAACATAAAATTCATTAAATGATTAGTGGTCGTTCGCGCGAATTGTGTTTTTTTTTCAATACATTCTCGAAAACCGACCTGGAAGCAATACAGCTTACGACGTCCCCGTCATCCCCACGGTGAAGAGATCGTTTTTCGTTGCAGACTTCCTGTCGTCAGTAACGTTGTTCGCAGACGCATTTCTGTTGTCCGGCGGTTCGCTTTTTTCTCCGACGACTTCAGAGCTTTCTGGGCCTCGAATTCCTTCCTTTAAAGAAAAGCCACACCGTGTACAGCGATGTGTTTGCCTACCGCTGCCTTGTCCTCGAAAACTGCCTATCATCAGGGTGCGCTTCGGCTCTATCTTGTGATGCTTCCTCAGCATATCGGCCACGCAGGTCTCCGGCTTTCCCATCACCACGGCCTTGCGCTTTGCGCAGGTCTCTATACAGCGGACAAGACTCCCCGTGCCTGAAGAAAATTATTAATAAACAATAATAATATTACTATTCTTATTATTATTCTTATTATCTTCTTAATATTAATCTTATTATTTTCTTCTTATTTTTCACTATTTTGAACACCTCGTAAGGCGAGTTGTTCAGCACAGGATCCGGGCCGACGCCGATGTGACTAATGCCCACGCGGTCCAGCTCCTTCATTATACCTGGCTCCACAAAAATACATTTAGTCAAATGAAAAAAAGAAAAAAATGCAATAAAAAAAATGTGGAAAAAAATAATAATATTTTTTACTCACGACTCACCCGTAGAGCCGATGACGTAGGCTTTCTTCTTGAAGTTCATGTCGCGAAGGTAGCAAGCAGTCAGATACGCGGTGCACAAAATATCCTCCCGGCATGGCAACGAAATTCAAAACTTCGCATTTCTCGCCGAATTCCTCGCGAGTCTTCGTGCTGTTGTTCGTTACGTAAAAAACTTTTTTTCCGAGATCGCGAAACGCGTTCATGACATTGGCGGCGTTGGGCAGTGCGCTGGTGTGAAACCAGAGAACACCTGAAACCGAAATGTCGACGATGAAAAATGTGCAAAAGTTTTTTTGTATTTTTTATAAATATAAAACAAAAAATGATTTTCTTACCGTCGCAATCTGTCAGAACGGTGTCGAAAGAATCGAAGAATTTTTCGACCTCGGCGTCGCTCAGGCTCTTCATGTCAATCGTAGCCATTCCGTCGTCGACGATGAGAATCTTACGACTGAATCGTCTATCAGTGTCAACGACGTCCGTGACAAGTGCGTCCCGCGCGGTTGCTCCCCTCGAGCTATCGAAAGAAAAGCAGCAGTCTGAAATTGACGCATTCAATATCTTTCACAGGGAATTCTAAGTTCATATAAAGGATAAAATAAATAAATGAACGACATTTACCTCTTCGGCCTTTTCCTTCCTGAACTCGTCGACCACATCGTCATCGGCAAAAGCTTCGCTTATTATATTATGCTGCTGGCCCTCTCCCTCGCTATCGTCCAAAGCCTCGTCCCCGCCGGTGATCGTATCCGGCAATGGATTCTTTAAATGCTTCGGCTTGACTTTAATAAACTTATTCGGATCAATTTCTGTGCTAGAAAGTTTTTCCGATGATTGCTATTCTGCAAAACTGATTTCCTGATGGCTTGATTGCCCGAGATGCCCGTAGACTCTTCCATCTCTTCATCCAAATCGGGCCGAAGATTCCGCTTCTTGAAGGACAAATCTGCCGAGTATTCTTCCTTGGTACGTTTGGCCTCTTGCGCTGCGATGCACTTGTCGTAGGCCGTCGCATTCGTTGCCAGTTTTCTCTTGACGCTCTTTAATTTCGTATCTATTCGGCTTATCATTTTGTCCTCCATCGATTCATCCAAAGCGTCGATTTCCAGAGACTTCGGAGCAATTATCCATTAAGTATTCTGCAAAGGATAAAATTGAGTTTCGATTGTTTAATTTTGTAAAATTTTTATATTTATGTGGTCACCTGTTGCGCGCGAAATCTCGCCGCGTTTTTTCTCCTCTGCATTATTTCTCCAAGCGTGACAGGAAACTCGTCGATTTTTTCTTCCTCCACAGGTTTGGGAGGCGACAGAGCAGCCAACTCCTTCTCCAGATCCAATTGCAGCCAGAATCTCTTTGTAAACTCATTGATCGGCTCTGGCCTCATAGACAGTTGATTCAGAGGGAAGCTCAGCGACTCCGCTGTTCTGT
The DNA here is from genome assembly GCA_917499995.1 of Ichneumon xanthorius. Lineage (NCBI taxonomy): Eukaryota > Metazoa > Arthropoda > Insecta > Hymenoptera > Ichneumonidae > Ichneumon > Ichneumon xanthorius. Next base: position 1,131,342 of record OU824201.1, on the reverse strand, counting down.
TCCTCTACACAATGGCGTTCCATGCTTCGAGGTCTTTCTTGGTGTTTTCAAAGCCCACTCGTCTCTTCAACTGAAACACCACAAACACGGGTTTATTTAGCGATACTTCACAATAGGTTCCTAATAAGCCTGTAAATATAAAAAATATAAATACAACAACCGAAACTTACCTCGAGTAACTCGTTGAGATCACGACTGTAGTTTCCTCCACGTTGAAATCATCTTCGATAGTCTCCTCCCTGTCGAAACTCGACGGTCTCCTCCTCCTCGGAGAAATCCTCGACGGTAACCTGCTCGTCAAAGTCATCCTTGACGGTCTCCTCCTCGTCAAAACCGTCCTTGACAGTCTCCTCGTCGTCGAAATTGTCCTCGACGATTTCCTCCTTGTCGAAATCCTGAAACAACAAATAAACAACAAATAAACAAATATAACAGACTATGTGAGTATATTTTAAGTAAGTTGATACTCATTAATTAATTCTACTTATGTATTTATTATTTTTTTTATTGATTTGAGGTTAGGGTAAAAAAAAAATTAGTAACAAAAAAAGAGAAAAGTGCGGTTAATCCCAACCAAAAATAAAAAATTTAAAAAAAATATGAGACGATAAAATAAACTCACCAGGTCTTCGTTGACGAAATCGAGCCGTCCGAAAATTAAAATTATCGCGTAAACTCACACACAATCGATTTTTTACCTCACACCCGTATTTCACGTTCACTTCACCACATTTCGGGAACCGCTGGACGATTATGATTGTAATTAGGCCCATTGGAAAGCTTGGGTCTGAATAATCTGCTTGTAAGCGACAAGTAGAACTAGCTGTTCCATGCGCATTCATTCACATTCACGCACATATCTGGTCAGCTGTCAAATTCTATTCCGGTCAGCTGTCAAATTCTATTCCGGTCAGCTGTCAAAGACTACTTTGAAGGTGCTCGGAGTTGAAAACTCAAGACGCATCCACAAAGACCTCCGTCTGAGAGCGGTAAATGTGACCGGTCATTTGATCGGATCTTTACCGTACAAATATGGTACGTGACAGCTCCATAAAGTTAGCCATATAACTATAATTAATAAATTTGCAATTAATACCATTTGATTGGTGGTCGTTTAGTAGTGATTGGTAGACTAATTAAAACATTTGGTCATCAATCGTTTATTTAAGAATGTATTTGACAATAAGTGGTGCTACATTGCAAAGCCTGACGGGACGCGCATTTATATTTATTACATTTATCATGTAATCGTCAAAATACAGATAATAAATATCCGAGATGTATTGAGGGCGCCTTCCACAGATGAAATGAGAGATGTCAACATCGTTCAATGTTTAATGGAAACTGATTAGTACAAGTTGTCGAAAATTCAGGTGAGCCTAAAAATTAATTAATAAATATATAGACAAAGTCGTATAGAAATCAAGGATAAAGATAAAGAATAATGTTCAATAGGCAATCAATAACCATCACATATGTCACTTCTTCTATCAAAGAACTCTGGGTTGTAAAGTTCATACACTCGTCAAACGTGTTGCACGAAGACCTCAAGCCGAGCAATCTCTTGTTCGATACTACGTGCACCCTTAAGATTTGCTACTTTGGCCTACCGAGAGCTGCCGATCCTGATCACAATCATGCCATGTATTGTCTGTTTCAGCAAAGCTCGGACAACCGAAGTGTACGACCCTCGTCAGTATCACAGGTAGAGGAGAGGCAAATGTTATGTGTCGTTACAATTACGCGAACATCGTAACATTCGGCGGATGTTTGGACGACTTTATGCTCGTTGCTTGCCCCGACGAAGGCGCCGCCGAACAGAAGCTTTTGTTTGCACTTAGCAAACCTAAAAAGATTCGACGGTAAATACATTCGCATACATTAGGTCGACGACTTAAGTTATCTTCGTTAAAAATATTAACATTATTAACATCGTTAAAAATTCATCTTCGCAGTCCAGTGCGCTGGCAACAGAGATAGACTAAATTCGCAACAACTTGCTTCGTCAATTCGACTTAATCGATTAATATTCTTGTTATTATAATTTGTATTACCGACAACCAAATTACCGGGGGGGGGGGGGGGGGTTCGGATGGTAACGCGGTGCGACGGGAACATTTCTTTTTCTTTCGAACCAGTTCAGCCAAAATCGATTAACCGTGCGGCGTCGAGCCAACTTTTTTTTTCGTCATCGATCGCGAGAAAATGTATCGAAGGAATCGATTTCTGACCTTCGACGTGTATTTTTATTATTACCACATGGGCAGTTTGTCGGCAGGTCCTTGGTGTGTGGGAGTTGCAAGTCTTGTCCCTCAAAGGTACAGCAATTAGTCACGAAGATCGAGGATAAATCGTCAGAGGCGATTAATTAAATTCTCTTCAACTTCTTATGCAGCAGCCGCGCTGCCTCGGCAATCATGCCGGCAACAATTTTTTTATATTTTTCGGTGTGTTGTCCTCGTTCAAATGTTTCGTCGTGTAACGCAGTGCGTTCAGCAGACCCTCGCTCTTGCACGGTGGCTGGTCCTTGAGCAGTTTGCACACAGCCCTTACCTGAAAAGAAAAAAAAAATTTACTCTCAAGCCTGTGAAATTCTTTGATTCGTCTCTCGGATAACTCACATCGACGTTCGAACCCTTGACGAAGGCGCCTTGCGGATGAACATGATCGTAAAGAATAACGAGACCGGCCATCACCCTGAGCACGAACAACTGAGTCTCCTCCCTTTGAAACTGGGCCAGTAGATTGCTGCAAAGAGTACATAAAATTTCACACAACTGATTAAAGACGGTCTGTCAAAAATTGCCTTCCCAATTTTTCCTGAATCGTGATATTTCAGACGCATCCATCTATCAATAGGAAAACTCATTTTTTTTCCAAAGAATCGACACTGTCTGAGCAAATAGGAGAAGCGATTTTTTACTGACCTACCGCGGGAAATTCTATCAGGGTCTTTCACATCGTCTTATCCCTTTGAAGCATACCATTTTTTTTTTACAAGTATGATGTTTCAAATACATCAGTTGGTCATTAATGCATTTTTTTTTTTATTCAAAGAGATGTAGGGAAAAGCGGGGAAAAACGGGATGCATCGGTGGTGCAAATATGGAACGTCCTAAAATCATTGGAAAATTGCGTTTTTAAAAACGTTTTCAATAAAGCAATTTTCCAATAATTTTAGGACGTCCCATTTTGCTCCACGGTCCCATTTTCCCAGCTCTCCCCTATCCCGTGACACACCGTGTTTCAAAGGGTTAACAAAACGAACCAAAATACCTGAACGTTCGATGATTCGATAAAACAACTCACGGATTTTCCAGCATTCTGAGACAAACTTTGGCCATCGTGCCCAAAGTCTCCGTGATGTTCTCCCTCGGTATGTCCTCATTCTGAAAGGCGGAATTATTCAGTCGAGCGTGCGCTTCGGGCATAAACGTTAATGTACGAAGTGGAAGTAATAATGCGAGGACGTTGCGTAGCTTATGTCCATCAAGAAAGTTATAGTTGCGTGACTGAGAACTCGCAGCATAGGTATGGCGTGGGCGTAGAAGAGTGACCTTCGATTCGCGAGTTCGTTACCAACAACGAGATCACGCTCGGGATTGTCCTGTCTGGAGAGCGAGGCCCTCGTCAGAGTCCTTCGATAGTAACTAAAGTCGTTCTGTATCGCCGGTGTTTTAATCTTGTGCTCGTCGAACTTCAACACGAATTCCAGAATCTCCGCCAGTTGCTTCACCAGCGCCTGCTGGGTCTCCAGATGCTGGGTCGGCGATAGATTGCCCGAACACAACTGACCCAGTATCTTTGGCACGACGCGCTCTGCAAAAGGAATTTTCGAATTTACAAAAAATTACCAGAACAAAAATTAATAAAAATAAATATATTAGTGAAAATTTATTACTACCCAATTCGAGAGAAAATTCGTAGAACTTTTTGAGCTTCGCTACCAGTGGTGCGACGGTGAGATACGCTTTGCGTTGACTATGAGGAAGCTAAAATCGATCAACAAAGTTTCTGATAGAGTAAACTATGCGCAAAATTGTAATAAATGAGAAAGCCATGTGCAAATTACTATGCATCTTTTTTTTCAAGTCTACATAACTCTTAACGCTGCAAACCTTATTAAGAATTCTTGGAAAAAGTACCAGAGAAATACTTCAAATACATAAAGTACTTGAGAAATACTTCAAGTGCAAAAAGTACTTGATACTTCAAGTACTTGTGATACTTTGTACTTGAGTATTTTGTGGTACTTTGTCCAGCTCTGATCTTTATACTTTTATCTTTTCTTACTTCCGGTTCGGGTTGCGACTATGTTTCCCGGGGCCCCGCGGCTTCGGCATTCTCGACTGAGCCAGCCACCTCATCGTCCTCGCTGTACACGAACAATGGAATAATTTGACTGTTCGGTAGCCGCTCGACTTGGCGCGAATACTCGCAGAACCAGTTGACGACGCTTCCGAGGACCCATTCGCGAAGCTCGCCGTATGGAGCGATGACTTTTTGCTTTATAGAGAAAGAGAGAACATCGAGCGTTAGTCGGGTGGAGAATGAACGAAAAACTGTCACAAACTATTGTTATCGGTTATATGCGACGTGTACTAACAGCGAAAAGTCTGATAACCGCTTCCAATCCTTGTTGTTCCTTAATTGCGTTGGGCGAAACGAACGGAAGAAGTACAGCGGTTATTTGGGGTCTCAGCCTGCGCCACACATCGTCACGATTGAATTCGCCATTTTCGAGAAAAGCGAACCACTCGCTCACCTCTATGTCTGCCTGAAAAAAAAACATAATAATAATCCATTAAAATGTCTGCAATACTTTCTGGCACCTGTATTGTACAATAACATAGTCATCGAAGGCTGTAACCGACAGCTTTTCCATTGCGTGCTGCAACTTTGGAACGGTCTACTTTGGGAATTCTCTTTCCCATGGTTTTTGACTACAGTTGAAACGTAAAGATTGAATCCCCTCAATGAAACCATGATGAAGAGGATTCCCAAAATAAACCGTTACAAAGCCGCGCATTTAAAGAAAAAAAATGTACAGATACTGACGCCGAGAGGTTGAGGATGAAACACGTGAGGTCTTGGAGTGCTCCAAGTCTACGTCGAAGTTGTCGGATGCGTGCCCACGTTGCTTCTGCACCGAAAATTTCGTACGAAGTGGAAGTAATAATGCGAGGACGTTGCGTAGCTTACGTCCATCAAGAAAGTTATAGTTGCGTGACTGAGAACTCGCAGCATAGGTATGGCGTGGGCGTAGAAGAGTGACCTTCGTTTAGCTTAACCTCGTTAAGCTTACCCGTCGTTCAGTCTGCTACCGGCAGACCCTCGAAAGTTGGCGATTTCGTCTCGCAGATTAACGTACGATCCTCGTTGCGCGGGCGAGGTCGGCGAGAAAGGAGAGTCGCGATGCACGGACGCCAAAGGACTATCTGCGAGTAAAAATAAATAAAATGGTTGCAAATGAAACAAAATTCCTCCGGCATAATCGTCAGTTTCGTCGCACAAATAAATTACACATTACCAGATTGAGTTTGCGCATCGCTGCCTGGCGTTGAATTTTGCGTCGGCTGAAGAGGATTGAATTGTTGCTGAGTCGGCTGTTGCGGCGAGGAGGTAGCTGTGCTGTCGGCGTTGCGCTCGGAGTTCTGAGAATGTGATGAGAATTGCACGGGAGAAACGGATCGAAGTCCAAATTTTGTCCTATTCCGACACTGACGCCGAGAGGTTGAGGATGAAACACGTGAGGTCTTGGAGTGCTCCAAGTCTACGTCGAAGTTGTCGGATGCGTGCCCACGTTGCTTCTGCACCGAATACAAACATTTATTTTTCGTCATTTCGCGTTCTTACTTTGACTGTATTCATGGTGGCCGCTTTGGTACGGGAAAAAATTCGACGAGGTTCCGACCAATTTATTTTCCCAGGCATTTCCAGGTTATGTCCGACCGCGACTACCATGTTTGTTCGTAGCAACGTGTGAGGGAAAAAAAAATCCAACCCACCTAGCCTGTATGCTCTGACCGGGATTCGGAGCGGCTCCTCCACCCACGCCTACCGCGACTCTCTGTCGCAAGCACGAAGTCGGAGTCGCCGTCGACGTCGTTGTCGCAACTGTCGTGACCGCTGGGGCCTGTTCAGAAACTTATTTTGGATAACATAGAATGGGAGAGAGTGCTGCGCTGGTGCGAATGTTAGAGAGGGAAGCTACTTACCCGGCTAGGATAAGTAACCGGCAACCACGTGCATCAAGTTTCGTATCACGTCCGGAGGAGCTGCAGCCCCCCACGGAAATATTCCGGCCACACCGCTCGTTCCGGCTGGAGGAAAAGAAAAATAAAAAATGACAATCAAGAAATTTCCTCGAGGACATTTTAAATACAAATATATATCATGACGTAAAAAACCCCGAAGTGTTACGAATGATCGAAAACCAAACGATTTCGAATATAAAGTACATTTACTTTTTGAGTACTCGCTCGCATTACGGATGAGTTACTTGATGAGTAACTTGACATCATGTTTCTATTAACATATAATAATCTGTCTATTTTTAATTCCATTAAAGAAAACGAGAAGGTTTTCCGTTTTTAGTTTTTTTTTGACATATGGCTTTTTTTTTTATTAAAAAGGGAAGAATAGACTAAAAATCACCTCAAACCTACGGATTACGAAATTTTTAGTTAGCGACTTTTTGCAATCCATTTTTCGGTAAATTGCAACCGTTTACCGTTTAAACGTTTAGATTTGACTAAATCTAAACTTTTTTTTAATGTTCCGAAAAAAGTGCAAAGTAAGCACATGGCTTCTTCACTTACTAAAATTTTGCGCATAGCATTTTCTGTACGGAAGCCAAAATCGATCAACGAAGTTTCTCATGGAGAAAGCTATGCGCAAAATTGTAATAAATGAGAAAGCCATGTGCAAATATTACTTTGCACCTTTTTTTTAAAGCCTACATAACGCTTAATGCTGCGAATTGAATTGCGACAAGTGCTCGAGAAATACTTCAAATACTTGTGATACTTTGTATTTTGTACTTGAATGTTTTTTTGCTACTTTGCCCGACTTTGATATATATTTAAGTGTGGATATAGATGATTATTTTGAACTTACGACCGTTGTTATTATTGTTGTTATTGTTGCTGCCATTGGTCGGATTCTGTTCAGTTCCTGGGTCACTGGCACCATTGCTTCCCGGTGGTCCGCTGTTCTCTGGAGGACCCGTCTCCATCAAAACTTCCATGTTATTCATTATATTGAATATCGCTCCGAGTCTATGGGATGTTGCGAAGTGGGTGGAGTCGCCGCTGCCGATGTCGGTGGCCTGCTCGCCGCGTCCCCGTTCTCCTCGCTGCTTTCACCGTTGCTCCCATCGTTACGCGCCACGCTGATGCGAGCCTTGAATCGTCAAAAACATCGTCAGTTAATTAAGATCGAACTAAGAGAAATGAAAGAGAACAAAAAAAATGTGCACGTGGCTTCCGCATTCATTACAATTTTGCGCATAGCTTTCTCTACGAGAAAGTTCGCTGATCGGTTTTGGCATCCTCATAAAGGAAGCTACGCGTAAAATTGTAATAAACGCGCCCTTGTAGCATTGAATCTCCTCGAGGATCGATTCCGAGTTCCTGAGGACGCGCTGAACGGCCTCAAAAGTTTCCCTCTCGATTTCCGAGGGTTGGGCATCTGAGGAAGAAAACATTTTCAATTATCGATTGATTCGACGAATAAAGATCGTTCCATCCTTGACTGTCGATCATTATATTAGCGTTATTAAAAAAATTGTAATAATTATACTCACTCTCGAAGCCGAGGAAGACATCGTACTTCTGTGGAGTGCAGCAGGTCGACTCGTCGCGAGCCAGAAGGCTCAGAAGTTTTCCCATCGTTATTATATTATCTCGTTATATTATAATATAACGGCCCCTCGTGTGCTCTCAGCAACGGAGTCGGGCAGCGGCAGGAAAAAATTCGATTCAGGCCTTCGAACACATCCTAAAGTCAGATAACAGTCTCGGATTGAATAACGTAGACGAGGGGAAGTTCGTTTTTTCCACACAAAGGAATGAATGAATAAACGAGCGAGAGCGAACGTCGGTTCGAATTATTCCGTCGCGGAATCTGCATAAAAATGGTAAACGAGCGCGTCGAATTGCCTAATTTCATTCGCAGTTAGCTTGTGCACAAAAGCGACTGTGAAGCTTCGGAGTATCGAGAGACCGGAGCGAGGAATCTTTCAGCCGGGATGATTCCACGTGCAATGTAAAGTGATATTTCAAAATCTTTATAATGATCGTTTTGCTTTAACAATTTTTTTGTTTGTTTCTGACGCTACCATAATTATTCCAACAGTTGATTCTACTCATCCGCCGACGGTTAAACAATGAAACTGCAAAAACTATCGTAGAGAAAAAGGAAATAAATATTCTTCAGGCGAACGGCGTATCACACGGCAAAGCGTCGACGCTGCCTATAAAAAAACGCTGCTGTCCCGCACCCTTTTCACGTATTACCACTAACATTCTTACGTTATATATATTATTGACACCCGTATCATTGATGCAATATAAAAAAAAAAAATTTCATCCATGTCATATAGTCTGCACAACGAGCACCGTCTTTAATTTTTATTTTTTTATTTTTAATAATTTTTTTTGAACTAACAAAAATGCTCCACATGGTCAAGTTGACACTAACGTCTACACATTTATTTAATTATTATTATAATTAAATATTACAGTTTTTGATACCGACTGAGCCTGGGATGGAGATTAGACTTAAGATTTTAAAAACAATTAGATGAGCAATATGTTTCACTCTGGTTACGAGCTTCCAGCAATTCTGGAGATCCGAATAAAAATCTGATAAATCAAGTTGTCGATGCAAAAATTTAACCCAAAATGATGTTCCGATTAGAATAATTCGTTTATTCAATGTAACAACAAAAATGATCCTTGCGTAACAAACAAACCGCAATTATAATTTTTTTTGCTTGTCTAATTAATTGTCCTTTTTAGGTATTTTCGAGAGACGCTTGGACAATTCTTCGTATTCTCTGTAACGTTTCTTCGCTGCCTTAGTCAGCTTCAGATAATCTTTTAAAAGAGTTATCATTTTTATTAAGACTTGTCGTTTCTCAGCTTCGTTGTTTTCCATTTTCTTCTGTTCTGCCTTCGCATCACTTTCCACCTCGCTGTTGTTTTCCATTTTCTTCTGTTCTTCCTGCGCATCACCCTCCATCTCGCTGTTGTTTTCTACTTTCGTCTCTTCTTCCTTCGCATCATTTTCCATCTCACTGTTGTTTTGTACATTCTTCTTTTCTTCCTTCGCATTATTTTCCATCGCGCTGCTGTTTTGCATGTTCTTCTCTACTTCCTTCGAATAATTTTCCACTTCGCTGCAGTTTTCCAAGTTCTTCTCTTCTTCCTTCGAATAATTTTCCACTTTGCTGCTGTTTTCTACTTTCTTCTCTTCCTTCGCATCATTTTCCATCTCGCTGCTGTTTCGCATGTTCTTCTGTTCTTCCTTCGAATAATTTTCCACTTCGCTGCTGTTTTCTACTTTCTTCTCTTCCTTCGCATCATTTTCCATCTCGCTGTCCTTTTTCATTTTCTTCTCTTCTTCCTTCGTGTCATTTTCCATCTCGCTGTTTTTTTCAATTTCTTTTTTGTCTCCTGCATTCGCATAGCTGTTCTTTGGGGTGCAGCGGGACAAAGAAAAAAAGTAACTATTGAAATTTGATAGAGCCGATTCAGAATTCTTGCGAGGAAAGAAGCGGATGTTGAGTCTACAGATGCGAGCGGTAAATGTGACCAGTAATTCCACATCTAAATAGATGATTTTTACCACTTTTTCAGTAAACTTACGAACAATTTCCGTGACCATATTTTCACAACACAAAATAAATTTAAAAAATGGTGTCATAATACGATAAAAATGGGGTAATTTTACAATTTTTTTTGCGGTAATTACAATACCGATATTTCCAGATAGAGATTCCCTAGAGATCTCAACTAAAGAGTTGAGTCAAAGTTTGAGGAATAAGAATGACCATCAGTCATTAGTATTGTGTTCCTCCAGTCTTACTAGCGTCATGACTTTTCGGAGCCTGCGGCTCGCACCATGAAAATTCTCCCATACCAACGGTTACCAAAAATTACGTGCCTACCAAAGCTTCGACAGAACGAAAAGCTTTCATTTTACATTTTCCTACCGTATTAGTTTTCTTCATTGACCTTTGAAGTCAACGACGTTAATCACGAAAATAAAAAAAAATTAGATAAATTTCCAGATTTTTCCAATTTTGATAATAAAATTTCCTTCACTTTCGATGCTGCTGCTTCATCTTCTCTCCGTTTATTTTCTGTATCTCTTCGCCTGTTGTATGCTGTTGAAACTCCCAGTATCTAATAAACAAAAAATAATAATAATAAATTAGAACAAATCTAATGGAATCGATTTTTGACTTCTTTATTTTAGAAAAACAAAACAGTTCTCTACCTTACCGACATCGGTGCCCAAAAGCCTCGCTCGTACACTAGCCCACTCTGGAAGTCATCGGTCGCATTGTCCACCAGCCCCTTCCAATGTCTGTATATGCCGACCTCGAAGGCGGCATCGCAGAGTCGCTTTTATATACGGCTGGATCGCCCGTGGGCGCTTCAGTCTCTGCCCGTCCGCTTGGCATGTGATTTCACATAAAAAACGAGTGAGCATGGAGTTCGAGGACTATCCGCGAGGTCCGCAATATCTTCACTGTTAAAAAAAAAAAAAAAAAAACAACAAAAATTCAAATATAACATGAATCAGATACAAACAAATTGAAACAAATAAATAGTGTCCATACATAAAAAGGGAAACAAAAACAAAATCAATTATAGAAAAAAAAAATCGCAACAAAATGTACAAATGACGAGACGATTCTTCGTTGCTGCAATACCGAAAGGAACGATAAACGTTCATCGATTTGTCGTAAAGGACTAAAGTCATGAAAACATATTCCATTTCTCCAATGACAATAAAGGGTGTGCGTGTCACATGAACGTACCCGATATAAGGGTTCGTCCGGGACACTCGCAAGATAATCAAAGGTGCAAAATTAAAAATTAAAAAAAAAAAAAAACGAAGCAACAAGACAGTCGGGCGTGATTACAAGAAGCAGAGTGCGTTAAGCTTGGAGGCGGGAACCTGCGGTTCTAAGATCTAGGATATAACGATTAGGTGAGTACGTTATATATATAACGATTAGGTGCGGTGTTCTTAATCGTTAGCGATTAATCGCACGTAGTAGAGACTATTTATTATTCGCGAATCGTTTTAACACGACGATCGTCTCGAGTTTCTCGATTGAGCTGTGCGGCTCCGTGCAGCACCTACAACCCCGCGGAAACGTCCCAAGTATGAATTAGCAGTCCGGGCATGAAATCGCTCGATTATACGGCTCGCTTATTTATTCTTTTCAGTTACACTGGCCCCGTAGCCTTCCACCAACATATTCCACACCGCTAAAACTGTAAATTTCAAAACACGTCAATGTATGAAAATAAAATTCATATACAAAATAGACCGGAGAAATAGCGTATCAATGAATCTTCGCCGAGATTGAAATTATATGAAATAATGTCAATAAAACATTTTAAAAAATTGAACAGATTATTAAAATTTTTCGAGTGAAAAAAAATAAATAAAAAATGTTTAAAAATAAAAAACATCGTTTTCACGTAATCGTCGAACCGATACGTCTTATCTATTCGCTTATTTACTGTTTTTAGTTACAATGGCCCCGAGGCCTTCCACCAACATATTCCACACTGCTAAAACTGTAAATTTCCATAACATATCAACGTGCGAAATAAAAATATATATATATAAATAGATTGGAAAAATACTGTGTCATCGAATCTTTGCCGAGATTAGTGTTACATATTTTACACAGAATATTAATGAAATATTCTTTGAAATAGACAGATTATTAAAATCGTTCGGGTGAAGAAAAAAAGTCTACAAATAAGAGAACATGATTTTCACGTAATCGATAAATCCTATCTATTCTTGATCCACATAGATGATCCATAAAACTGAAATGTCTCGATGAATCACTTGTTTCGTTCGAGATAAAAAAAAGGGAGAGAGAAAAAATAAAGTAAAATAGATAATATTCGAGCGTGACTTTCATAGGTAGGGAGGGGAGGTGAGCGAGGCAAAATGGACGAGTGTCCTGCATTCGAGACCAGAACTTTTTTTACGTTCTACGAAAGATTGTCGAGAATAGTCCATTTTGCCCCGGTGTTCCATCTCGCCCCGTTCTCCCTTTATGCACAGGAATTTGAGATGCGTAGGCGCGTATAGTAAATTAGAATTGAACGAGAGCTCGGAATATGGAGAGAAAAAACCTCCCCTCTTTCACCCCCCTCCCCCCCCCCCCCCGCGTCGAAAGTCCCCATCGCCGGTGCAACGAATGCGAATGCTCGTGAGAGCTGAAAACCTGCACGCGTTCATTCACGCGGGAATTAAAATGCGTTCGCGCGTTTCCACGGGATATCTCAATCTATCCGTCTATCCGACTCTCCCTTGGCGACCACTTTGCGACACTCTAGTGGAACGTCGACGCACATACGATTGTGTCTCTCAATACAGAGCGCAGACTCTTCGCGCGAGCAAAACACTACAAACTTTCGTTCTATTCTCAGGCGCCGAGCCGCCACAATAGACCCGGCCACTCGAGCGAAATCATGGGAAGCTCAATTTCCTCCGATTCTAGCGAGAGTGCGATTATACAGTCGACAAAAAAGTTCAACAGCTATCGCAGTAAAAAAGTTATGCGCATTCAATTAACATTTCTTGTCCAAGAATAACAATTTCTTTTTTTGTTTTAGTTTAACTATTTTAAAACTATTTTTTTTTTAAGGTTTTAGTATAAAGTTTTGGGATATATTATTGACTGTGCAGTGTGGTGTGCGGTCACAGTGTCGAGGAAGTTGTTTTGAGGCTTTTTGTGAGTAATTGTATTAAATGAACCCACTACTAAGAATTCCCAATAATTTTGCTTCCTCATAAAGGAAGCTTTGTTACGGGAAAAAAAACGTTTCGAGATTTTTATGAAATCGTGCACTGAGAAATATCGATTGAGTCAACAAAATGAGCGCTTACGGGTGGCGAATCAAATTTTTGGTTGATCGAACGGAATAATTGTCGTAGTAAGTAAAGAAACATTTGATTCGACAGCCTGTTATTTCGATCAACGAGGTATTCCTTTCGATCAACCAAACATTTGTTTCGCCACCCGTAAACGCACATTTCGTTGACTCAATTGATTTTTTTTCTCTGTGTGTTCAGAATGTTCCAAACCATTGAAAATTCACATTTAGACAAAATGTCCGGATATACCCCCATGGAATAAAAGTATATGTGTAAATATATTTTATTATGTATTTAATTTATATCTCAGATATATAACGGATATATCTGATATATTACGTTTGTATCTCATATATACTTTTAATGTATCTGGGATATAGAACTTTTCGTCGCAATATATATCTCGAAAATATATCTGAGATATATATCAGATGCAAAATGATATATATTTGCAAGTGATGAACTATGTATTTCAAATATATTGTGATTATACATTTTATACAACAGAGTTGTATTGTAAATATATACTTCATGTATATCAAAATATATATTGATGTATATACCAAACATATGTAACTTACATAAATTACATATATCTGAATATATTTGAAATACATAGTTCATCAATTGCAATATATATATATATATATATATATATATATATATATATATATATAAGAATTGGGTACTGGACCGGCTGGATAAGGTGTGGAGGACGGGATTTCGCGCCACATGAGCCCGATTTGAGGAGGCAGCTGGATTGCTGACCCCTCTATAACGCACTCTCCATAAGGAGGATCGACTCTAACGAGACGATAGCGTTAATTAACGCACTCTCCACAAAGGAGGATCGCCTCGCAATGAGACGATAGCGTTAGTTACACGCTTGCGCACATGGCGGAAGGGAACTAGGAAAGTCAAAGGATTTCTTCTGTCTTGCAATTCGGAGATTAAAAGTCAATCCGACGTTCAAGGCCCAATACTATCCTCTGACTGTGAGCCTACTATGCTCAGAGACACGTATGCCGAGACATACGTGCTTTCGCAGTCTAGAAAATAATACGATGAGGCTCCATTAGGAGTTACCTCGAAGAGGTTGTGGTCAATTCGTGAGGATGGGAAAGGACCTAGAGGGAGGGATAGGTAGAGCCTTTATAGCGGCTCGGGGAACACTCCGCTTGCGCGAGAGCTCCGCCGACTCGCCATCTCGCGGAAAGCGGAAAGACCTACCGGGGGGTAGGGCGTCCCGTTACAATATATATATATATACACACCTCTATGCAAAATGTCCTCATAGCAGCCAATACTTTAAAATACCGTGCTGCAAAACCATTTTTCAATTGGTGACACAAATTAACTTCCATTTCAACCTTCTTCTAGAGGTTTATTTTCGATCGATTTTTTAGAACCAAAAAAGAAAGAGATAATAGTCGAAGTGCAACAAATTACGAAAGTGGCGGAGCGTTAGCAACAGACGCGCAGGGCGCTCGAGCAGCGGCGCGGTCGAACCTTGGAAGCGTTTTTCTCAAAACGTGATTTTCAAGATCGATGTCCCTGATATCTCAAAAATATCTTCATGGATTTCTATTAAATTTTGTACCGATATACTACAATAGATTCTTTATCCAAGACGGTCTCATATTTTCTGAAAATAAAATAAAAAATAATTAAAAAATGATTCAGTGTTGGAAAATGGATAAAAATTGTATTTTTTCAAATGATCGGCATTGTGTCCATTTTTTTTGTTTTCCTCTCGTCGAGGACCGCCTTACATATAATTTGTTAAGAATCTGAGTCCTCATAGTACAACGTACTACGTGAAACGTGAGTCCTTATATACCTTGCGTAAAAAACCTGCGTCCTGCGGAGTACAGTAGAATCCCGATTAACCGGGATGCTCGGGACCGAAGAGTCACCGGATAATCGAAATCCCGGTTAATCCGAACTAGACAGCGAACGTATATAAATCAATAATGGCTAATGATACAACTTTATTTTGCGTGGTTACAATGACATTTGGTACAACTTGCACTTAATTGTTAAATAGTCTGCAATAAAATGTAAAGCTTTGGATTTTTTTTCATTAATAGTACGTAAGCTAGTCTTTTAAAGTACTCAGTGACTTTGGTTTGCTCCGAGTATTAAAAAAAAACCTCGGAAGACACACGGTTAATCCGCTTCCCGGTTAATCCGAACCCGGTTAATCGGGGTACTGTATATGTGTCATTGGAACACATCTTCCCGTGGTATCTCTCTTACTCCAACGCGAGCGCCAATAACGGTATCTGTCTCGTTCTCGTGGTGTGGTCATGTGACTTTTACGACACTACATATGCTGAAAAGTTCTTGTTTTTAAACCGATGTACGCCAAGCGTTGTTATTCAATAAATGAAAGCAACATAAAGCACTAGTTTTCATTTTACCTCTATGCTGCTTTCATTTATTGAATAATGTAACGTTTGATGTACATTAACTACACTCGATGGTCTGGTCTTTTTGAGGACGAAAATTTCTAAGCATGGTATACTATGAGGACTCAGATTCCCACGTATCATATACTATGAGAACTTATATTTTCACGTATGGTATACTATGAGGACACAGATTTGCACGTAACGTACATTATGAGGACCCAAATTTGTACGTAAGGCATACTTTGGGGACCCAGATTTTTAAGTATAGTATACTTTGAAAACCAGTTTTAAAAATATTGAAAAAAATAGCCGACTTAAAGAGTATATTATGGCATTATAATCCATACGTGCTATTTGTCTGAGTTAATAAATTAATTAACTTCCACTAATCCTTATAGTAAACGTCATTGTGAAACATCTTCCCGTAGAAATTCATTTCAAATCAGAAAATAAGAGGTATTCCGATTTTGGTAAAAAAAAATTCTTTTTTAAATAATTTGTTAATACATTTTTGACATTATTATTATGCAAAATCAAAGGTCTTGACATAAATAATACGGGTGAGTTTTTCAGAGTTTTGGAATATCCCGAAAGACAGACATATTTATCGAATTGAACTTTTAGTTGGGAATGTATGTGTGATGCATCCTTAATAGCTATTACTACTACTGTCTTATTTCGGGTATATGACCTTAGTGTATTGTTGCCGTGGATATGTTTTTGTGAAATTTACACCCTTTTGCCTCTTAGCAGGCGAAATACTAACAATTTTAGGACTTTCCTCGGGCATACACAACATATATTTGGTACTTTGATGACAGTCTTCGAAATAGCCAAATCGTTTATTTGTTATTTCGAGGACAGTCCCCAATGTAACGCTAAATTTTTCATGTCTCGAAACTATACATTCGGCTGACTATCGGTACTTTAAGGACAGTCCTGAAAGAATACGCTACGTTGATAAAATTATGGGGACAGTCCTCAAAAGTGCCAAATGTCCTCGAAATGGCCAATCCTCTGACGAAAATGGTCTCAAAGTATATTCTACGCATATATATATGTATATGTATTATACATTTGCATATATATATTTATATATATTGGGGATGCATTTTTTATGTATTATATACATACAAATATTCTATATAGTGTGTATCCGAAATACATAACATTTGTATTTTCAATATACTTGTGTCTATATCTAATATATATTTTATTTATCTTGTTGAATATATATACGATGCGTATATCTGTACATTGTATATACATTTGCATATACATACAAGTATGTATTAAAAATAGTATATTTTATATATCTGAGATATATGTTCATCACAAATAATATACATTTAGGCTATATCAAGATATGCACGTCAGTATATATTTATGCATATATCTCGAGATATATCTTGGATATAGAATTTTTCGTCGAAGATATATAAGATGTATAAAATATATATCTTTGGATACATCTACCATATACTTGTTTTCCATGGGGGTATGTATGTGTGTGTGAATCAGATACCGCTGCAAAAAAATTCAAACCGCTATAACCCGGGAACGCCTCGACCGATCAAGCTGAAATTTCGCACACAGCATGTGTGGTTAATAGTCAATGTTTCTTCAAAATGTTGTCAACAAATGGGCAGATATTTTTTTTTGTACGCCATTTTTAATTTCTTCGAACATGTCTGTGCGCACTCTGGCTGTTACAATTTTGTCGGGTACGGGCTAAAAACGAGTACACAGATGAAATATGGTCCCCCGATGATCCCATTTAAATTTAGCAAAAATCGATCAAACCGTTTAAATTTTATGTCATTTAAAATTTTTTGAATATCATGAAAAATTAGTACTTTATTGTGGATTCAATTTTCCTCATTAAATATTCATTTATGAATAAAATAAGTAGTAAATTCATAATCAGCATGAAAAAATGCATAGAATACAGTCCTGGAGCGTCGATTAACAAAAAAGTTTATCGGGTATTTTTATAGCCAAAACTGATAAATCAGTGATTTTATTATTTTTAAACAGCGATTTCTTTGCTTTCCGATGGCATCCCGGAAATACCCAGGTGCCTATCGAATATTGAATGTATTTTATTCCTAGAGTGATATTTCATGCAGAAACGCGTGTAGGGCGTAAAATATAAATTGTCAAAAAAATTCAATAATTTCAAAATGTCATAAAATTTAAATCTTATAAAATTTTTCCTTCGGTGAAATTTATACTGTACAATACAATAGTGTACGAAATTTCAACCCGCTATTTCAAACCGTTTCCGAATTATAGCCGTGTTAACCGATGCAAATCTGTCACACGTCACACACATACACATACATTTACATCTACGTTTGGACTATCTAATGTATTCTGACATTACAATCTCGATTTTTTAAATTATTTATTGTTCCCTATTATTGACGAACTTATTTATTGTTACTGTTCCCTATTATTGACGAACTTCATCCTTCTATTACCCTTATATTATTGTCTCCCATTGCGTACCTATCATTGACGACATTCACGGCCCTATAAATGACGAACTTCACGTTTGTATTATTGACAAACGGTAGGGAGAGTGGGTCAAACATACAAACAAATCTACCACTTTCTAAAATATATATGACTAATGGAAACGACGCAAATATGACGATAAATGTTGGAACGATAAAAAATCACTTAACAGATTTTTTTATACTAAAACTTTATACTGAAATCTTAAAAAGAAAAAAAGTATACTAAAACTTTATACTAAAACCTTAAAAAAAAAGACAAAACAAAAATTCAAAAAAAAAAAAAAAAAAATCCGCACTTCGGGAATCAACAATCAAACAAAAAAGTCCTAAGGAATTTTTTTATTGCACATACGGGTAAAAAGATACGGCTGACAATCGCTCTAAAATCAGTATAAATTGACGATTCGTTCATGTTCCAGGGACAAAAAAAAAAAAAAAAATTCCCGCACCGAGAGAATCGGTCCACGAACAAAAAAGTCCTTAGGCATTTTGAAATCGGTTGCACCGATAAAAAGATATGACTGACAATGCATGAAAAAATGCAGGTGCAGATATCTTCAGGGTCATTTAATATTGCGTCGCGAGGCTGTTCGATCTTTCGGATCGCTGTGCCCACGCGAGGTCGTGGATTTTGTACGGGAAACTTAACGCTATCTCGGTGCAGCTGGGAACGACGTCACCCGGAGCAATGTACAACCCGAGTCTAGCTTTTAATAGAGAATGTTTAACACTATGCGGGTCTTCGCCTTCGATCTAACGAGCTTAAACTGTCCCCGTACATTCTCAACGGCAGTCTCGAGATTACAGAGATAATTGAATTAAGGGCAACATGTTATAGCGATGTGGAGTACAGGAATGCGCCTCCGAAGGGCCGATACGCGTTAACCGGACGAGAAGAATGTTTGCTATGCCGAATTAAAAAAAAGCGTGCAAAGTGATTTGCACAATTACTTCCTCATGTTTTACGGTTTTGCTCATAACTTCCTCTATGATAATTCCGTTGTGCCATTTTGGCTTCCTCATAGAGGAACCTATAATTAAAACACAATAAAAACAGTTTTAAGGCAATTTTTAATCTAATCTTCAGCGCTGATTACGAAACTATAACTCATTTTATTCTTTGCGTGATGTTCGATTCAGAAACTCCTGTCAAAAAAAATTTGAAAAATTCAAAATTTTCAAAATCCCATAAAATTTAAACGGTTGGATCAATTTTTGCCAAATTTAATACGAAACATCGTACAGTGTTAGTCCATTCCTGTGCCAAATATAAGCTCGATACCTCCATGTTTACTCAAATTAGACAATTTTTAGTAATTTTTCAAAAAAATCAAAATTCCATAAAATCTGATCCCTTCGGTAGATTTTGGCCAAATTCAATACCAAAGGTCTTTGTTCATAGTATTGTATTTATATGCATTTTTAGGACGATAGCTCAAAATTTACGAAAGTTAGAGCTACCACAGACTTTTTCCAAAAATTTCGAATTCCCGTAAAATTCCGAAACGGGTCGCAATCTTCATGAAAATTATATCGAAGGAGGAGACGTGACTACTCTACTAGTGTACAAAATTTGAACCCGCTATCCCAAGCCGTTTCCGAGTTATAGTCGTTCTAAGCGATGCACGCTGTCACACACATACACACACACATACACACACACATACACACACACATACACACACACACACATACATCCGGACGCCAGCTAAAAATCACTTTTCTCGACGTTTTCGACCATTTCTAGTACGCTGACATTAAAATCTCGAAAAATTTTTTTTTCACGAAAACATAGCTTCCTCTATGAGGAAGCAAAAATCAAGTTGGAGATTCGCATTTGAAAAAAAAATTGCTCGGATAATCCCGGGTCGGTGCATTCACTCACAAACTTGGAGTGAATGCCTTCTCTCGAATATTCCTCATCTTCACACGGTTCTCATCGTTCCGAGCCATTAGGAGTCTTGTATACATTTTGTTCCATTATTTTTTTTTTTTTTTTTTTTCTTCACGCGTCGTGTAATAATTTATATATATATTTTTTTGTTTTGTGTTTCAGAATAATCCATTAAGAAAAATATGTCGGTCTTACTGGAGGCAAGGCCGTACAGGCCTTTCAAGTCATCGGAGGAGTACTTCATAGCGATGAAGGAGGATCTCGCCGAATGGCTCAACGCACTTTATCCCGAGCTGAGGATAAGCTTCGACAATGTTATGGACAGACTCGACACCGGCGTCGCGCTCTTCAAAGTGAGTGTATATATATATATATATCACAAATGAATTCGTATCGTCCCAATCGCACTGATTTAAAAAAAGATGCAAATTTAGTGACTTTGGATAATATAAAAGATTAATATTTACTCAATTTAATATAAAATTAAGATTAATATAAAAAAAATTAAAAAATTCGTTAAGGTGATGTGGTAGTAAGAAAATTGTCTGTCCCTGCGTCTGACAATTCTGCAAGGGAAAGACAATTTTCTTTTCCGTCAACGGACTGCGGTCTCAAAACGACACACAGTACAGTTTTTGTTACCGGAAAGTTTTTGCTACCGTTAAAAATCTGGAAAAAATCAAGCATATGAAAGGTGCTGAAAAGATTCATTTTCCATAATAACAATTTCAAAATGATATTAAGAAACTAGTGAAAAAAATTGTTCAACAAATCCCCCGCCAACCTAACTTTTTCTTCATATGACAACGATTTGTGTAAGTTGTGTAATTTTTTTAAACTCCGTTTTTTTTATTAACTAAAGAACGCAATTTTCAAAAATTAAAACAAGTGTTCGCAATTCCACCCTCAATTCTATCTGAGCTGACGCAGGGTCAGACTGTCCGAAAGTACTACCTCAAAGGCCTGAGCCGCTGAAATTATATCAGTCGGTAAAAACGAACCGAAGACATTGGCGTTCATTCGACTAGGGTGGCCCTAGAAACTCACTGCAAAAAAATTTAGTTTGAAAATTAATGAACGGTATTGGAAGCTTTTTTACGCAAAAAAGTCGGCAAAAAAGTTTAGCGTTCTCTGGAGATTAACTCTGCGGACGGATTTTTAAAAACGTATGATAGGCGGCCTTTTTGGAATAGGCTATTCACGTTGCATTATAATAGCAGCCACTTCCCGTCAACGTCAATCCTATCTCGGTTTCGTGCTAAAAAATGCGAAAATCATTCGATCAAAAAAAAAAAAGATAAAAAAATAAAAATCGTATACCAATCGTCTGACATTCCGGACTTTTGATTGACTCTATTCACCAGAAAAATAAATAAATAAAAATTGCCAAAGCCCCGTATAATCCCCGGCTTATCCGAAACTCCGCAACGAAAAGTAATAAATCGAAGCAAAAAAAATCGTATAGGAAGAAAAGATCCCGATAAAGATCCCGCGCGGCTTGGTGACCTTTTTCTTATCTTCGATCGACGATCGATTATTCTGTTCCTGGCAGATCTGTACCTCGATACATATATATAAATCTGATAGGTCAATTTTATTCATTTTCTTTTTTTTTTTTTGCACAATCAACGCGACATCGTGTTGTAACGCGCGTTGCACGCGGCTACCGCGGAGTCAGCTGCGTCGCGGAGGGATGTGGGAGCCGGTTGATCTCTCCGCGACAGCGGCCGGGCCTCGCGCAAGCACGAGTCTCTTTTCCCCTACGAGGCTCGTTCGAACTATCTAGCAGGTATTCGCGATCCGTGGCCGGTAATATCTTTCTCTCGGCCCGGAGAGAACGCGGTACTGCGTATTCCTCCTCCGCGGGGGTTTATTAGCGTCCCGGCTGCAGTATTCAACCGGGGTCGTTATAAATTCACGCCAAAGAAATATGTAGAGTAGGCTGAGACTTAAGTGTAAGTCGCGGTATTTATACTTATATATACGGACATACATATGTGCATATATTTATGTGTGCGTATATACATATATATGGGGCATTCGATGCCATTCCGACTAACCCTTCAGATCTAGGATGGGCCGGCAATTTTTTTATACGACTGAACTAAATCTAAAAAGCACTAAGATTAAAAAAAATTGTTTGTAATCATTTATGGTTAAAAAAAATGAAGGTATTTAATCGTCTAAATTAAAAAATCTGCAAAAATTCTGAAAAATCACATATAACTTGGGTCACATATAAAAATGTTTAAGATTTGAGCCGGAGTGGGCCAGTGTGATCTTAATTTTTTTTTTCTTTCGAAAAGGACTGTAAAAAAAATTAGAAGAAATAATCAGTCGATCATGGGTCATCGCTTTACCATTTTACACGCAATTTTTTATATGACCCAACTAACTCTAAAAAGCACGCAGATTTTTTTATTAGATGTAAACATTTTTTTATAATTAATTTATTATTGAAAAATCAACTTATTGATCGCCACAATTAAAAAATCTACAAAAATCACGAAAAATCTTGCGAAAAATCATATTAAAAAAATGTTAAGATTTAGTCGGTGTGGGCCTACGTCACCTTTTTTCTAATTTTCTTACGAAAGCAAAAACAGTAAAAAAATATTAGTCCATTACGACTCACCATTTGACAATTTTTATATGCAACATTGCATTTTTTGGGAATTTTTTCCAAATTGTTCCAAAGAGATTTTTTTTTTTTTTTTAAGTAAAAAAATCTGAAAAAGTGGGAAAAATGCAAGTGGGGTAGGTAGGAATACATAAAGTACATATGTATAATGGCGAGGCGAGAGAGCCGGGCGCGCCGTCGACGACGACAACGACGACGGCACAGAATACCTAGGGCTCACCGCTGTTCGCCGTGTCGCCGGTCCGGCGGCCCGCGCGCCAACTCCGGAGAAAGTCAACGGCCCCCGGTCTCTCTCGCTCGGAGTATATATCCACATGCATAAACTTGACACACCTATACATATTCATTTGATAGTTTATAATGTTGCACTATAGGGTGTCGGTGTATATGAACGGGAGCGCGCGGTCGCGCACGTGGCTCGTGTCGTGGGACCTAGTCGCGCGCCCCGCTAAATATCTTTTCTCTCCTCCTTTCTGCAGAGTTGAATTCTCCTTCCTTGTTTTACTTTAAAAAAATTTTTTTCATTGTTTTTTGTACGTTACGTCTTATATTTTACGTTTGTTTTTAAATATATATTTCATATATATTAAGTAAATATATAGATAAAATATATATATATGTATGTGTGTGAGGTTGACGAGAGACGCTCGGCGATAATATATTCGTTATTTTTACGGTAGGCCTTTGGAACATATCGTGTTTATCGCGACGGGGGACTCTTAGACGCAAACTTTACGCGATAGTTGACCGAATGATAACGGGGTACGCCGCCGATTCCTATCGTCGCGGGTCTATACATTTTGCATACAAAATGTTTGTTGCCATTCCATTAATTTCGTGAGCAAGTCGGTATTTCAGACGGACCGGATTCCTACATATCGACAGTTAAAATATTTAAACAAAAATAAAATAAGTAGAATAATCAAAATATAATAAAATAGAGATCCGACTGGAGGATTTCGCTCAATAGCCTATTGGTCTAGCCTAAGGCATTGTGATGTATAAAAAAAATTTAACTAACATCGTAAAGGAGGTCTATAAATGTCTTTTACTACTACTAAAGTAAAATAAAATTAAATTAAATGAAAAACATTAAATTAAATTAAATCAAATTGAAGAGGGTAAAACGGACCACCATACCCATTCGAGATGAAACTGCCTTTTTAATAGCGTCCCGCAAAAAATTGATAAGAATGGTCCGTCTCGCCCCACGTTCCATTTTGCCCCTTGCATTTCCCACGTGCGTTGTTACAAACATAATATATAGCATTCTCCGGCTCGGCGAAATGAGTGTACAGCTCGTTGTCGATGACGAGTCTCGAGTATGTGTAATGGGAGCGGGGAAGGGGGGGGGGGGGGGTTATCCCATCGAGGTCGTCTTTACGATCTCGTAAACGCGCATTTGCCATTTGTTTCTGTCCGAGAGTTGATTTACGGAAATGTAACTCTCGTTATGTCGTGATTGCCGAGCCCAGCAAACTGCCTCGTCACTTATTGTCTTCGTTTACATTTCACGGGCGGAGAATCGGTTTCTTCGAATTATCTCGCGCATTACCATTCTCGCGATTCATCGCATTGTAAGGTCCCCTCAAGTACTGGCGACTCGTTTGCATTTTGCATGGAACATTAAAAAAAAAAAAAATTTGATTTATTTTCTCAATATTTTTTTTTGTTTATTTATTTTCTTAAATTCTCACATCCGTTTGCTCGCGAGATGATCGTCTCGAGAGTAGTCGACGGGGCGAAAGATCCTTGGACCGAGCGCAGGAGATCGACGGCCTCGCGGGGCGACTACGAAACGATATCGGTGCGCGGCGAAAGCTGAGACGGTGTGTTTTTAAAAAAACACTCGCGAGAAGAGCGATCGCGAAACGCAAGAGAGCCCCCGGGTTCGGCTCTCCTCGCCGGGGCGCCATGGCCTTCCACGTCGGAAATGACAAATACCAGGCGCCCTCGAGTGCCCGACTATATAAGGGCAACGGCCACCCTTCTAGTCGCCCGGCCGTTGTATCCTCGGACGCAATTCCGCGGTACCCCGTCGCGTACCGACACCGGAACCGGAGGTGTCCTAGGTAAAAAAAAAAAATAAAATAATTAAATACATTTAATAAATCTTTCCGGTCCACAAAGGTCAACTATTTCCGTTCTCGACAACGAACCGTTCGTTTTAACTTTTTTTAAATAGTGGTAACTTTGCCAAGAAAGGAAAATAATGACTTAAATAATTGAAGTAATTAAAATAAGTTCAACAACTTAAGTTATTTTAATTATTTCAGTAAGAGAGAAGGAATGAAAATCTTCAATAAAAAAAAGAAATAAAAAATGTCTTACCCTCGGCCATAAAGTTTGGATACGTTGATTGAATATGAGAATTTGATACGCGGATGTTACAATAGACACCTGGAGTTATCCGAGCAATCGTGAGTCGCGCTGATTGTTCATCGATATGCAATCAGTGTAAGCCGGAACCCGATTAAAACTATTCAAATTATTCAAATTATATTTCAGTAATAAAGATGAATTAATTAATTAATTTTTTTAATCAGATAAATAGAATGTAGGATAGAAAACAAGAAAAAAAGTCGTACGCTCCGTCATGAAGTGCAGCTGCGTTAATTGAGTATGAAAATATGATCAGCGGATATTACAATAGACACCTGGAGTTATCCGAGCAACCGTGAGTCGTGCTGATTGTACACCGATATACAATCCGTCTGAGACACAACCCTATTTAAACTATTTAAATTATTTATATTTTTTACATTTTTTACATTATTTAAATTACTTCAATAATAAAAATGAATGAATGTATTAGTCTTTTAAATTAGAAAAATAGATTGTCGGATAGAAAAAAAAGAAAAAAATGGTACGCTCCGTCATAAAGTGCAGCCGCGTTAATTGAATATGAGAATATGATACGCGGATATTACAATAGAGACACCTGGGGTTATCCGAACCACGGTGAGGCGCGCTGATTGTACACTGATACACTATCAGTGTAAGCTGCAACCCGATATTCTCCTTCGATTCGCGCCTACCATCTAAGACATTGCACGAGAGATAGCGCGAGAAAATATTTTCCACGATATTATGAAATACACAGGCAAAACTCGGTGCCTCCAACGCCCGGAGGACTGTCGTCCCGTATGAAATTGGACGCTCGATGTCGCTGGGCTTGGACTACGGCGCGATCATATCAATTACACGTAATTGGATCCATCTGCTTTTCTTCTCGTACTTCTCGTTTGCTTGAAATTGGAATTTATGGATCGCTCTCAATTTTACCCTGACGCACAAGCTTCTTGCATTCACGTATGGTTATATATCTATATTAGGGTGTTTCAAAAAAAGGCATTGTTTTTTAAATTTTCCTCCCACCTGTTTGAAGTACAGATTTCGATCTGAAATTGAACCTCACAAAAGGCGGTACCAAGCAAAAAATCCTAAGAGGTGCCGCATTCGACGGTTAACCCAAAAAGATGCGGCACCTCTCAAACTTAATTGTCAGCGACCGTCTTTCGCTGGATTTTTTTTCAATTAATATATATAGTTCTATGGGGTGGGAGCTTAACGTTTTGCCATTTTTTGTATTAAACATGAAAGACTAAAAATAAAAAAAATTAGTAAAAATATGTATTTTGGGTTCACTACAAAAAATTACAAAAAGTTAATCTCCCACACCGTAGAATTATATATTTCGATCTAAAAAAACATTTCGCGAAAGGTGGTCGTTGACAATTAAGTTTAAAAAATGCCGCATTTTTTGGGTACAAACGTCGAATGCGGCACCTCTTAGAATTTTTTGCTAGAGACCACCTTTCGCGATGTTCAATTTGAGATCGAAATCTAGACTTTAAAAAAGTAGGAGCAAAACAAATAAAAAATGTCCTTTTTGTGAAACACCCTAATCTATATATATGTATATTTGGATTTTTTTTCTTTCTTTTTTTTTCTTCGAAGCGCACGTGCATAGGTCGTTATACTTCTCTCGATGAGTAAGCTAGTTCACATTTTTTCCGATTGATATACACACATATATATATACATCTATAAATGAGGCATTCCATGTCAATTCAGCCACCCTAACAAAAAAACCAAAAAATCTCTACAATCAAGTTAAGTTATTTCAATAGATAGACCAAATTTCAAATTTAAAAAATTCTGCCTCATATATGCGAATTTTTTCATTTTTTTTTGTTGTTTTTTTTTTTTACCTGAAGGGCTTCCGATATCGTCATTCGAAAAATTGTTTCAACTTCTGTAAATGAATGCCGAATTTGGAATATTTTTTTCAAGGGATTCCCAAACGTTCAAAAGTTATAGCAGTTTGCATTTTTAAAAATAAGTATTCATTTTTCAATGTCAGGACACTAATTTTTTTCTTGTGGGCCATACAAAAATGTACATTTTCGTTTTGTAGAGATGTCGATACGATTAATCGTTCCCGAGATATTGCAGAGTAAATGAAACATTCCAAAATTTGCATATTTCGGCAGGAACATTTTCAAAAAATTTGATATTTGGTGTATCTTTTGAAACCACTGAACCTGATGTTTAGAAATTTGTTATTTTCGGATGGCTGAATTGATATGGAATGCCTCACATATGTTTGAAAAAAATATATATATATATATATCTATATATATAGCGATTTAACGGAACTCACAGGTGTCTGCCTACTTGTTATTCCACGGACAAGGAGATCGCTTCTTGCACTTCCGTCGAGACTTATCTATATTCGTCATCAATTATGGGACGGTGTTGTTCCCTAGATGGAAATTGTTTCCTTTTTTTCCGATGGCAAGAGGTAGGATATGGGATTAAACGAGCGCAAGATCATCCAAGGATCGATGGATATATCCTCGATGATGCTTTTTTGGTAGCGCGACCTTGAGGGTATATTAGCGCATGCGCGGACGACGACGCAGGCTCGCCTCGCACCGACCGCGCAATTGGGGCTTTCTATGGGTATTTTCTCTTCCGGTGAACGGGTGTGCACGTGCGGATGCGTCGCCGCTTTGGTGTGGGTTAAAACCGGTCGAGTTCTCCGCAACATCCGAACGTAGAAAACGTAGAAAAGCAGTCGACTCGACTCGAGCGATCTTGACTGTTATCGCACTCGAGGCACCTACACGTAAACACGAGGGTACAACAAGGCGCAATTTGCGAGGTTCAAGCGCTCGGTCGTTACGCGGTGTCCGATGATTTACCTGCGAACAAAGAGCACAAGTGAAATCTCACGAATTCCGCCACTAATTGCCGATGATTCCTTTTGAACATAATAAACTACATTATATAAATAAAATATAATATACTTGTAGAAAAAATATACATACACTATAATAAAATATACACATTAAAAATTGATTTTTTATTTGTATGTATTGTAACTCAAGTTTGAAAGTACCATTTAAGTTTCACAAATTCTTAGGTTTTTTTGTGTTTTTTTTTTTGTGAAAAGTAAGAAAATTGAAAATAGAATCGACGTTTTCTTTTAAGTATAATATAATTGTATAAAAATATATATTGCAATCAAATATATAAATGAAAAATAATTTTAACTCAAGTTCGAACTCAAGTTCAATCTCGGGACTATAAATTTGCCCCAAACTTTCCCCAGACAGTCTCCTCGCCCAACAAAAAGAACAGTAAGACTTCCCGTCGTGTTTACGTCTACGAACTAGTTCCGAACAAAGCCAAACCGGACCTATCCGCGTATACGCTCTTTCCGTCTCGCGGATATAATTCCTCGCAAACTTCTCACGACAATCTGAATAGTTTTGTCCCTCATACGGAAAAATACTCCAGGAACCGGGGCACCGAATGAAAGATAAATACTACGTAGACGAGTTCACACGGCATGAACCGAGAAGTGAGAGAGCGTCTCAGATGGGTGTTTATGTTTGGTATAGAAAAAAAAAGCACGCAGCTATGTAGCAGCAAGCCTCTCTCGAAGGCTTATTTCTTGTGCGCATTTGGTTTGTCCTCTCTGCCTCTTTGGAGCCTGGCCTCTATACACCAAAATATAGGTACATAGTTCTACATCCATATATACACATACATACACATATCCATATACATATACAAACATATATATATATATATATATCGGCTGGCTGGTAAGCACACATGTTATTTTTCTTTTGGACGGTTTCGCTCCGTCTGGCTTATGAATGGCCATAAGTAGACAGCAGTATCTAAACGCGAAGATTCGATTTTCGAACGCTACGGTGTTTTCTCGTCCCGTCGATTAATCGGCGCCGTCCATTCGGTATGTCCCTCGTCGACGAATACCAAGAATCGTAGTTCTTTAAGTAGTTATCTTCCCCAGTAGTCCGTCCGACTTGCGAAAAAAAATTATATTTTTCGTAACAATAAAAGTAACAAAATAAATGTAAAACTAAGACCTAAGCAAGATTTTTTTCATTCCGCTGAAAAAAAATCCCGCCAAAGAGACGCGATTTAAAAATTGCGAAACTAAAAGCACGCGTTACCAAGATTTTTACTTTCATGGTTTATTATTTTTTCTCCGTACACACGGCTCTGGCGGGAAGTATGAATTATATTTTTGTCTAATGGTCCAAATAGCGTAGAAGTGGGGTTATCAGACTCACGAATTCCGTCCAAGAACAGAAATTCATCGCGACTAAAAATATCGTATTTTTTATTTTTTATATTTTTAAGAACCGTCATTGTACGACGTTTTCTTACTTTGTGTTCAAAATGCCGTCGTTTGTATTTTTTTTCACCGTAACGTTTTTTTTCTCATTAATCTTTTTATAGTTGGTAAACGATGAGATTCGACGAAGCGCACAGTGCACTTTCACGCGCAACGAAAAATACTCTCGAAAAATCTTTTGCACGCTTGCAAGCATCGTTATTTCCGAGATTGAAGTCGCGAACAATTTTTTTCTTCAATTTTATTAATATCGTACAATCAGATTATAATTAACATAACTATAAAAAATACGTTGGATATGTAATCATTACGTTTTGTAAAACTTTGTATAAATAAATCGTCGAAAGGTTACGCATATTGCAGTACGCTTGTTTTAGTTACTTTTTCTGACGATGATCTTGAATGTCCTTCGGCGATTTTAGTTCATTGCGCAAAGGTTGCGCAATATGCGCAACCTTTCGACGATTTATTTATACAAAGTTTTACAAAACGTAATAATTACATATCCAACGTATTTTTTATAGTTATGTTAATTATAATTTGATTGTACGATATTAATAGAATTGAAGAAAAAAATTGTTCGCGACTTCAATCTCGGCAATAACGATGCTTGCAAGCGTGCAAAAGATTTTTCGAGAGTATTTTTCGTTGCGCGTAAAAGCTCACTGTGCGCTTCGTCGAATCTCATCGTTTACCAACTATAAAAAAATTAATGAGAAAAAAAACGTTACGGTGAAAAAAATACAAACGACGGCATTTTGAACACAAAGTAAGAAAACGTCGGTCAATGACGGTCCTTAAAAATATAAAAAATAAAAAATACGATATTTTTAGTCGCGATGAATTTCTGTTCTTGGACGGGATTCGTGAGTCTCATAACCCCACTTCTACGCTATTTGGACGATTAGACAAAAATATAATGCATACTTCCCGCCAGAGCCGTGTGTACGGAGAAAAAATAATAAACCATGAAAGTAAAAATCTTGGTAACGCGTGCTTTTAGTTTCGCAATTTTTAAATCGCGTCTCTTTGGCGGGTTTTTTTTTCAGCGGAATGAAAAAAATCTTGCTTAGGTCTTAGTTTTACATTTATTTTGTTACTTTTATTGTTACGAAAAATATCATTTTTTTTCGCAAGTCGGACGGACTACTGGGGAAGATAACTCTACTTAAAGAACTACGATTCTTGGTATTCGTCGACGAGGGACGTACCGAATGAACGGCGCCGATTAATCGACGGAACGAGAAAACGCCGTAGCGTTCGAAATTAGAATCTTTGTGTTTAGGTTCGGAGTTCAAATTTCGAAGAATGAAGTAAAAATAACAGTATTTATGGTAGTGAGAAAAAAAATTGGTGAAGATTTTGTTTTTTTATGGCTCAGTTTTGTATTTCATAACAAGTTGTTGAGGATGTACGAGTGCGTAAGTATAGATACGATAATATGGGTAAATGTCGGATTTAGTCTCATGAAGAGTTCCCGAGGACGTACGACTGAGCAGGCACAGATAGTGTGATATGAAAAAAGTCGAATTTGGTGTTAAAAAAAAGATGGAAACAAAATGGGTGAATGTTTATTGCTTTTTTTAAACGGCTCAGTTTTATCTCATAATTAATTCCTGAAGACGTTCGACTGTGCAGGCATAGATACGGTAATATGGAAAAATATCGGATTTATTAGTCTTTAAAAAAAAATTAAAAAGAAATGTGAACATTTTTTTTTTTTTTTATGGATCAGCTTCATCTCATAAAAATTTTCTGAGTTACGACCGTGTAAGGCATAGATACGGTGATATAGACAAAAATCGGACTCATGTTAAAAAATATTTAAAAAGAGATAAAAAAATAAATAAAAATAGAAAAAGGCAGAAGCGTCGATGCATTGTCCTCTGCACTTGCACTCGCACGTGTCTACCTTCGCCACCTCGAGCTCATTGAATCTTTCGTCAGGCCTCGTCAGCTGAAGGGACAAAAAAAGGTCGACGATCGAAGACGATCGTTTTTCCGTTAAGGCACGTACACCTCCGTGTACTTCGAACCAATCGACGCCGATGCATAATACTTCTCTCGCGTACGGTTAATTTTTTTCTTTTTGTACTTTTTTTTAACAGTTAATTTGTTTGCACAGTCTCGACGAGCGTGTTCCCGAGGAAATGTACCGTGAGTCACAAACGAGCATCGACATAGTCGGCAGACTATAGTCGGGGTTTGGAAGAAAATTTCCTACGGCACCGGACGAGTCACGCATAAACCTTTCGTACTCTCTTTTAGTTCCATACAAAATGATTCACGCAGACCATCTGCGCCAATACTGCTTTACTATGTTCTGCGGAATCCACGTGTCGGGTAATAAAAAAGAAGAAGCTGTTGCGTCGTTTTACGGCAAATCTGCGGGCATAAATATCGGTCGCTCTCACGAGAAAAGTTATTTCAACTTTTTTTGTCTGCTCTCGATCCACTTACGAGTAACTATAGCGACAAGCAGATGCGTAATTTATACATGGAGGAAAAAATAAGCGAGTCGCCAGAATCATCGTGGATAAATACTCTCCGGTCGATTATTTTCGGTAACCCAACAAATCAATGTTTGCCCAAAAAAATTAACTGGCTGCACGGAAAAAACCAATTGTTGCCCAAAAAATGCATTGCTCAAAAAAAGCATTGCCCAAAAAATGCATTGCTCAAAAAAAGCATTGCCCAAAAAATGCATTGTTCAAAAAATGCAATGCCCAAAAAATGCATTGCTCAAAAAATGCATTGCCCAAAAAAATTAATTGATAAACCGTTTAAATTGTATGTCATTTTGAATTTTTTTAATTTTATGAAAAATTAGTTCTTTACTTTAGACGCAAGACTTTCCCAAATGCGTTTCAAGTGCCATGTTAAACTTTTTTTTTATCGGTTAGCGCAATGGAAATTGTCATTTTCTGTTTTATCTTTTTTACATATGTTAAATACACCCGCGGTATGCGACAATCACGTGACGATGGACGTATCCGAAACACGTGGAGACACGGTCGTCTTTCGGGAGAGATAAGAATCGAGACGGCAGTCGTCGCGAGATACTCGATGCGACAGGTGTGCGATTGAAGGAAAACAAGCGTGAGCACAAGCGAAGAGTACCGAGAGCGTAGAGGAGCAAGGGGCTATTTTGGAGTCACTCGCTTCTCGAAGCGAGTTACTCGAAAATAGCCCCCCGGTCCGTGAGGCAGCAGAGCGCGACAAAAAATTGAACGATCGAGCTAGAACGAGGTTGCGAGTGAGAAGTGTGGCTGAACGGGAAAACTATTGTGCGAGTGCGTGTGTAATAAAAATTATATTCCCGTTACAACATTTTCGACCCATTCCGGACTTCCCGAGTCCGTTTACGCGCCCTAAACGTGTCGCCGGGACCCGTTTAACACGAATATTTAGTTTTATTAGTTGCGAAGTTGCCGATCTTAGGTTGTCAAAATATTTTCATCCAAGCGAAATGTCAATGGTCTTCGCAGTTTGATTGGCTGAATATTCTACTGTGGACTAGGGATTGCCGAGTTCCCGAATATTCGAGCGGTTGGAGCGTTTGACAAATAATTCCGAACGGGTTTCAACGATCCTTTGAGGCAAGTAAATATTTATATGTTCGTCCTATCAAATATATATTTTGTACCACCCTCGTGTAAATATTTCTCTGAATATGTCTGAAAATTTATTTGAAAGTCTCGGAAAATTTATTAGAAACTTCTCTGAAAAGTCCTCCGAATTTCTCAAAGTTTCTGCACTTTTCAGAAAAATGCAAAGATTTTTCTGCATCTAAATATTTATGATCGTTCTGAACATCTCCGCCGACTTCTCTTAAGGTAGTCCTTGCAAATGGTGTTGATTTCGTATAAGTTTCAGAGAATTGAGAGAGAATTGTAAACACTTCGCGATGGTATAGAAATCTGACAAAAATTAAGCGTATTAAAGATGCCGAAAACATTAATTTTCCATAATAATAATTCCAAAATGTTATTAACAAATTGCTGAAAAATTTAATTGTTCAACAAATCTCCCGGGAACATAACTGTCTTTTTTTAATGAAAATTATTCATTTATTTTTTTTCTGAATACCTATGAATTTTTTCAGATTTTTAAATTCACTTTAATTTTTTTTTTAATGGGAAAAACGCGTAGAAAGTCAGAAAATTCAAAGTGAATTTAAAAATTTTATGTGCATCCAATAATGTTTGTAGATACGATTACAAGTGTCAAATTGGATTTTCGATACTTAAATTCGGAATAACATAGTGGCCGCGATCAGAGAAAACCGGGAAAAGTCGGGGAATTTTTAAATTGGTCAGAGAAAAAGTAAATTCTCGCCGTACCTTTTATTAAATAAATAAAAAGTACATAAAAGGAAGCTTTAAAAAAAAAAATGGAGAACATTTTGAAAAAAAAATGCAATTAAACATTAATACAATAATTAGGCATTTTCATTAGCATCATTAATTTTTTTTTATAGGAGTCGTTAGAAGTTTGGTCAGGGAAAAGTCAGAGAATTTTTTTCCGGGGAAAAAACGGCCACCATGAATAAATGAAATCCGCATAGGAGTGTTCGACGACTGGGACGTATCCGAGCATTAGCACTGTTGCCTTATTACAGTATTCGTTGCGAAGTTGCCGATCTTAGGTTGTCAAAATATTTTCATCCAAGCGAAATGTCAATGGTCTTCGCAGTTTGATTGGCTGAATATTCTACTGTGGACTAGGGATTACCGAGTTCCCGAATATTCGAGCGGTTGGAGCGTTTGACAAATAATTCCGAACGGGTTTCAACGATCCTTTGAGGCAAGTAAATATTTATATGTTCGTCCTATCAAATATATATTTTGTACCACCCTCGTGTAAATATTTCTCTGAATATGTCTGAAAATTTATTTGAAAGTCTCGGAAAATTTATTAGAAACTTCTCTGAAAAGTCCTCCGAATTTCTCAAAGTTTCGGCACTTTTCAGAAAAATGCAAAGATTTTTCTGCATCTAAATATTTATGATCGTTCTGAACATCTCCGCCGACTTCTCTTAAGGTAGTCCTTGCAAATGGTGTTGATTTCGTATAAGTTTCAGAGAATTGAGAGAGAATTGTAAACATTTCGCGATGGTATAGAAATCTGACAAAAATTAAGCGTATTAAAGATGCCGAAAACATTAATTTTCCATAATAATAATTCCAAAATGTTATTAACAAATTGCTGAAAAATTTTATTGTTCAACAAATCTCCCGGGAACATAACTGTCTTTTTTTAATGAAAACTATTCATTTATTTTTTTTCTGAATACGTATGAATTTTTTCAGATTTTTAAATTCACTTTAATTTTTTTTTTAATGGGAAAAACGCGTAGAAAGTCAGAAAATTCAAAGTGAATTTAAAAATTTTATGTGCATCCAATAATGTTTGTAGATACGATTACAAGTGTCAAATTGGATTTTCGATACTTAAATTCGGAATAACATAGTGGCCGCGATCAGAGAAAACCGGGAAAAGTCGGGGAATTTTTAAATTGGTCAGAGAAAAAGTAAATTCTCGCCGTACCTTTTATTAAATAAATAAAAAGTACATAAAAGGAAGCTTTTAAAAAAAAATGGAGAACATTTTGAAAAAAAAATGCAATTAAACATTAATACAATAATTAGGCATTTTCATTAGCATCATTAATTTTTTTTTATAGGAGTCGTTAGAAGTTTGGTCAGGGAAAAGTCAGAGAATTTTTTTCCGGGGAAAAAACGGCCACCATGAATAAATGAAATCCGCATAGGAGTGTTCGACGACTGGGACGTATCCGAGCATTAGCACTGTTGCCTTATTACAGTATTCGAACACACGAAGCGTTCAAGAGCGCATTTCGGTGCTTTTTTTCTCGCTGTTTTTCTGCTTTCGTCGAAGAGCCGCTTAAAATTTTATTGTCGTCGAGACACTCGCGGAGTTAATAATATTTACGGGAGATTATCGAGGATAGTCGTCCGGCTGTAATTGCGAGGGGGAACGCGCGGGTTTGCGTAATTGTATTACTCGTATTTGACCAGAAGTCTGAAACGATCGCGAAGAAGATATTCCCACCGAAATTCAAGGTCGTTTCAAGTTCCCTCTTTTTTTTCTTCCTCTTTGTTTTTTTTGTTTTTTTTTTCGACTCTCCGCGGCATTCCACTGCGTTCTTCGTGTTTCTTTTTTTTCATTTTCCCGAAACTTCGAAGTGTACACACCGCTGTGGCAAGATCGGCGAATCTCTGGACTGTTGTGCTTTATCGATCGAACGAGAAGTTCGTTTCGTTCGCCTGTTGCCGGCAATGATGGGTTCTCGTGTGTTCGTGGACAAACATGTTGCCTCTCGTCCCACGAGTTCAACCCTGTCGTTACTCACCCGTTCTCCTCCAGTCGTGACAGTGAAATAACCGGTAAATGGGTATCATTTAAAAGAGAATTTCATGGCGGTACATAAACTTTTTTTTTTAACGGCGAAAAATATTACCCGAGAAAAATGCTATGTTGATGAGTCGACGTAAATGCAGCAAAGGGGTAACATAAAATCCATCGAACGATAGCGATACCGATATCAGTCGATCTTCGCCACAGTCGGGAGACGTCTCTCGACTGTAGCGAAGATTATGAATGAATTGATTTAATTACAATTAATTAATTATGTTATTATTCTTTATTATTAATCATTACTATTATTTGAAATTTGGTACATTAGTAGAGCGATCACGTCGCTTCGTTCAGTGCAAAGTTTGAATGCGTTCGTCTTCACCGTTTTCGAGAAATTTTTTTTAAATTTGAACCATTTAACATTGATTCTTAGGGCAGATTGACAATAAGAAATTTCTGTTACATTCTAAACATTTTTCTTTAAAACGTGTAACTTTCTTTTGTATAAAAGGGGCTGGTCCCCGTCAATAAATAAATAAATAAATAAATAAATAAGCAATAAATTGTAATGTTTTTAGGGTAGTTTCATGCGGAAAGGTTGCAAACAAATGATTGAAAACCGTAAAGAATATTGTCAGGAAGATCTGTATAAAAATGTAGACACTTGTTCTTCACCGTTGGTTAAAAATAAGCAATTACATGGAACTTTACAGCTTTATCTCGGCACGCTTGGCACGTGCGAATGAGAGGCCGCGTAGCGGACCTCTCACTCGCACACGACCTGCCCCGCATCTTGCGCCCCACCGAGCCTATCCCCTCCGAGTCTCGCGCTCGACCCTCCTTAAGAAAGAAAACGATCATTTCCTGGTGTGACGATATTTTTTTTTTTTTACTAGTAAACAAACAAATTTGTTGAACCATTTAACGATGTTGGAGTGCTTCACACGGGGTCAACCCAATTCTACATATTTTTTTGTGCACGACGGGATAGGGCACAACACTATTGAGGACAACACTTTGAGCACAAAAATTATAGTGCATGCAGTTTTGTGCACAATCCAGACGATTTAGAGCCCATACATTTTTATGCACGAAATCTATAAATCGGCTGCGGTTTAGAGCACCACAAGTCCAAGTGTCAAGTATAAATATCGAGTCCAAGTATCTCGCGATACTCGTTTGCACTATCGCGATATGCACAAAATCTAACAGTCGCTATTTGGATCGGGCGATACCTGTGTGCACTGTCGCAATGTGCACAAAAGCGCAGTGCACTATCGGGATGTGCACTATATCTGACGGTCTACTTGGTGACTATTT
The DNA here is from genome assembly GCA_917499995.1 of Ichneumon xanthorius. Taxonomy (NCBI): domain Eukaryota; kingdom Metazoa; phylum Arthropoda; class Insecta; order Hymenoptera; family Ichneumonidae; genus Ichneumon; species Ichneumon xanthorius. The sequence continues at coordinate 1,094,348 of OU824201.1, read as the reverse complement.
GGTGACAGTGGTAACGGTGTGCACAATAGCGTTGTGCACTACCACGCAGTCGTTGTGTACTAACGATCTGTGCACTATAATATTGTGCTCTATTCAGTTGTGCATTCTTTTTTTATATATTGGCATGTGCACTATAACAATGTGCACAATAATGCTTGTGTACCAAATAGCAAAAAAAAAACGTGCTTTTTGTGTAAAATGTAGTCGTGCATAAGAAAATTGTGCCACAATTTTGATGTGTTTAATAATTTTGTGCACTACCAAAATGTGCACAAAACATATGTGTCATTTTTGGTTGTGCACAACAAATTCTGTGCAATTGGTGCCGTCTCCTTCACACTAGTCAAATGACTGTATGTAGTATATAATGTTTAAAAAAATAGTATAAAATAAAAAAAAAAAAAAACGTAAAGTCAAGAAAATAAGTTACGGACGTTCGTGTTTAATAAATGTTCTTCAAATTCGCAAGCCTTTTTTTAGCATAACATTCACTGTTTTCTTTGCGGCCTTTCAGGCAATAACACCCATCGACCACAAAAATATATACTTTGAAGTTATACTCTTTGAAATTTTTTCTGCATTTTTTTCACCTAATTTTCCATGCTAACATTTTTATTAAATCAGGAAAACGGATGTTCTGTATAGCGCGCATAAAATTCGCTCTTTCCCTTGCGGCCTTTGAGGCACTGACACGCATCGCCCACAAAAATCCCTATCAGTCACTCGACGCGTGTTCAACTCCTTCCCCGATGTAAAAATGTTGATAATCGATGCGGAACGAGACTATGACTTTTTTACAGTCTTGTTCCCGTTTCATTTTTCTTTTCTTTTTCTTTATTATTGTACGGGAGTTTCGACAATAGGTCGACCTCGACGCGTGAAGAAAGAGGACCCATTCACCGGCAGAGAGATACTTACTGTTAAAATAAATTGCCGTGAATTGTATTTATTTATTTATTTGTCGTTCGTGCGGGATAGGGAGAAATAAGGCTTAATAACTCGCGTAGTTAATGAAAAAGAAAACGTAATATTTATTCTTTCTATCGTAGACAGGACTTTATAATTCGCTTCGCTTTCTTCCTTTGACGCATGCCTTGCGGCTGACTCACGCGCTCCAAAACAGAAAAATACTTGACACCTGTGAACGACAGTGACGACTGACTCCTGACCTCGTCCACGAGTCCTTTTATTATTTTCGCTGTTGCCACGCGAGAGGCTTCGGGTTTTGCCAACTCCGATTTCGGTAGCCGAAGTCGCTCGCGTCGCAACAGCGACTCTCGCCTGTGTGTGAATCCACACACACACGCACCATCGGCACATAGCTAGCGCGTTAAACCTATATCTCTAACACTTACCTATATGGTACGGAATTACTCTGGTCTCGTCGGGGCCCCCCGATTCAATGTCAGCTGGTCCCTCGCCAAACGGCTCTCGGCAAACGCTGCCTACACTCTCGAAACTCCAACGGGCATAAATTACATTATAACTTCCAGGAGAATTTTTTTTCCTTGCGTGGACACGTGAATGTTATCTTACCGCCTTCGGTAATTTAACCGGTTCGATTTAACATGGAAAAACCATGCTAAAACCGTGGTCCATATTCACAATTTTTACTTCATGTATATATTCAAGCTTTTTTGATGTTTCTTTACAATTTTTTTGTCAAGTCTTTTTACAAGAGAACACCCAGAAAAAAGTTTATTCCAATCAAAGAAAATTTATTAGGGACGAAGAAAAAAGTTTATTTGGTTCATAACCTAATAGAGCATTTATTAAATTCTAATATATTTATTTGTTTGATAGTATTATCCTTTTTATTGACGTGTTCACGACTCTATAATGCGCGTTGCGAGACAATAACCGTGTTTTTTGTCTTGGTGCCAAATATATAATTTCTTTGGTGCGAAAAGAAATTATATAAATATCCATTCGAAATCGTATTTTCAATGATTCGATTTCTTTGTGTCGAATAAACATTTATTTTAAAGTACAAATCAATAAATAGTCACTTTGAATTTTTTTCTTCTGAAAGTAAAGAAAATCCGTTATTTGAATCTAATAAAGATTTTGTCAAGGCAACGAAAAATTTCTTTTATCATAATAAACTTTATTTGAAGATCGAAATTTATTTGATTTGAATAAATCTTTTTTCTGGGTGAATATTTCATTTCTCACTTTAACCACGTTACTGCGTAAAATCGCGCTTCAAGGCGTTAATTCGTGGCGCGATGTATATGTATATATTTTTTTCACAGTGTTTATAGTCTTATTTGTATTTCTCACATGTTGCCCCGTTGGTTCCCCGATCCATAAATAATACAGGATTTATATGGCGGTCGGATACACGAAACGTGAAAAAAGCCATGGAAAAACGGTGGTCCATATTCACCACTTTTATCCTATACATATATTCAAGATTTTTATTTACAGTTTTTTTTTTTGCTTTCTTTACAATGTCAGCTGGTCCCGCGACAAACGGCGCTCGCTATGCACGGCCTACACTCTCGAAATTCCAACGGGCACAAATTATATTATATCTCCTCGGTGTATGTGGTATATAATGTAGAACTCATATGACTAGTGTGAAGCGCTCCAATCTCCTTAAATTCGTTTATATAAACTTTTACGCATCTATGGATTATAGTGAATGGTTATTTGTATTACATCAGATGTCCTTAAGAAAATATTGTAATGTTAACAAAAATATTAACCAGTTTGAAGGATCTGCAAAAATATTCGTTCAGTTTTTTCGCAGAAAAATCTGTAATATTTGCTCGATTTTGATGTGTTGCGGCTCATTCTCTTCCTCGAAAGATGCTCCACAAATTCACCGTGTAGATATTCGATATTATTTCCCGTTTAAAAATTACAGCCTTTTGTTTACCCATCAACGAAATTCCTTCGTAGACAAACACCTGTAATTTCTAACCGTACAATTCCATCGGATATCTAGTCGATGGTATTTCGTTGGTGAATTCGTAGAGCATCTTTCAACGATGAGAATGAGCCGTGATACATCAAAATCTAGCAAAAATTGCGGATTAATCGTTGAAAAAACTGAACGAATTTGTAGCTTTTTGTAAATTAGCACAAAACAGTTAATATTTTTGCAAATCCATTGCGATTAATATTTATCGAGGTTAAGGACATCCGCTATAATACAAATAACCATTCACTATAATCGATAGATGCGTAAAAGTATGTATAAAAGACTTAAAAAATTTAGCACTCGTTTGACTAGTATGAAGCTCTCCAACCTCGTTAAGGTAATCCTTGCGAATAGTATTCACTTCGCATACGTTTCAGAGAAGTGAGAGGGAATTGTAAACAGTTCTCGATCGTATTAAAATCTGAAAAAAATCAAGCATATTAAAGGTGCTGTAAAGGTTAATTTTGCATAATAATATTGTTAAAATGATATTAACAAATTGGTGAAAAATAAAATGGTTCCTCAAATCTCCCGCAACCTAACTATTTTTTAATGAAGATGATTCGTTCACTTTTCTGAATCTGTATGAATTTTATCAGATTTTTTAGTTCACTTTGATTTTGCTTCCTCATAGAGGAAGCTTTGTGATGGTGAAAAAAAAAATTTTCGAGATTTTAATGAAAACGTGTACAGAATGTTCCAAAACATCGAAAAATCACATTTAGAAAAAATGTCCGAATGTGTGTGTGTGTGTGTGTGTGTGTGTGTGTGTGTGTGTGTGTGTGTGTGTGTGTGTGTGTGTGTGTGTGTGTGTGTGTGTGTGTGTGTGTGTGTGTGTGTGTGTGTGTGTGTGTGTGTGTGTGTGTGTGTGTGTGTGTGTGTGTGTGTGTGTGTGTGTGTGTGTGTGTGTGTGTGTGTGTGTGTGTGTGTGTGTGTGTGTGTGTGTGTGTGTGTGTGTGTGTGTGTGTGTGTGTGTGTGTGTGTGTGTGTGTGTGTGTGTGTGTGTGTGTGTGTGTGTGTGTGTGTGTGTGTGTGTGTGTGTGTGTGTGTGTGTGTGTGTGTGTGTGTGTGTGTGTGTGTGTGTGTGTGTGTGTGTGTGTGTGTGTGTGTGTGTGTGTGTGTGTGTGTGTGTGTGTGTGTGTGTGTGTGTGTGTGTGTGTGTGTGTGTGTGTGTGTGTGTGTGTGTGTGTGTGTGTGTGTGTGTGTGTGTGTGTGTGTGTGTGTGTGTGTGTGTGTGTGTGTGTGTGTGTGTGTGTGTGTGTGTGTGTGTGTGTGTGTGTGTGTGTGTGTGTGTGTGTGTGTGTGTGTGTGTGTGTGTGTGTGTGTGTGTGTGTGTGTGTGTGTGTGTGTGTGTGTGTGTGTGTGTGTGTGTGTGTGTGTGTGTGTGTGTGTGTGTGTGTGTGTGTGTGTGTGTGTGTGTGTGTGTGTGTGTGTGTGTGTGTGTGTGTGTGTGTGTGTGTGTGTGTGTGTGTGTGTGTGTGTGTGTGTGTGTGTGTGTGTGTGTGTGTGTGTGTGTGTGTGTGTGTGTGTGTGTGTGTGTGTGTGTGTGTGTGTGTGTGTGTGTGTGTGTGTGTGTGTGTGTGTGTGTGTGTGTGTGTGTGTGTGTGTGTGTGTGTGTGTGTGTGTGTGTGTGTGTGTGTGTGTGTGTGTGTGTGTGTGTGTGTGTGTGTGTGTGTGTGTGTGTGTGTGTGTGTGTGTGTGTGTGTGTGTGTGTGTGTGTGTGTGTGTGTGTGTGTGTGTGTGTGTGTGTGTGTGTGTGTGTGTGTGTGTGTGTGTGAATCAGACGCGAAAGATTCAAATGGCTATATCTCGGGAACGCCTCCACCGATCAGGCTGAAATTTTGCACACAGCTTGTGTGGTTAACAGTCAATGTTTCTGCCAAATTTCGTCCAAAAATGTTCAGTTGTTTTTTTTGTACGCCATTTTTAATTTCTTCGAAAATGTCTGTGCGCACTGTAGCGCTCGCAATTTTTGAGCTGTCGGGCTAAAAATGCGTACACAGATAGAATATCATCACCCGATGATCCCATTAAAATTTCAAGAGAATCGGTCGAACCGTTTAAATTTTATGTCATTTTGAATTTTTCGAATTTCATGCATTTTTTTTTTTTTTTTACGCATTTTTTTCGTATCAAATATTCATCTACGAATAAAATAAGTGTCAGATTCGTGATCAGCGTGAAAAAATACATGGAATTACACTCTTGGAGCGACAACTAACGAAAAAGTTTACCGGGCATTGTTATAGCCAAAATTGCAAAAATGAGTGATTTTGGGTCTTTTTTGAAACAGCGATTTTTTGCTTTCCGCTGGCACCGCGGAAAAACCCACGTGCCTATCGTGATCTACAGCAAGACATACACAAGATGATGGATATGACGGGATTAAAAAGCTAGATAAAGAGGTATCACTAGGAATTCTGGAATAAAAATCGAAAGGGCAAAAAAAAAATTCAAGAGCGCATACTTCCATGTATTTTTTCGTGCCAAACGCAGATTCGACAAAGTGAAACGTGACGATGTTATATTTTTTTACGCACTGAACCTAAATCGGTCAGCCGTTTTGCATAAAAGTCTAAGACGTTGACGTTGAAAAAAGTTGAAAATTGAAATTTTCATATCGCTTCCTCATAAAGTTGAAAATTGAAATTTTCATATCGCTTCCTCATAAAGTTGAAAATTGAAATTTTCATATCGCTTTCTCATAAAGTTGAAAATTGAAATTTTCATATCGCTTCCTCATAAAGTTGAAAATTTCAATTTTCAAATCGTTTCCTCATAAAAGCTGAAAATTTCAATTTTCATATCGCGTCTTCATAAAAGTTGAAAATTGAATTTCGCGACGCTTCCTCTATGAGGAAGCCAATAATACAAACAATGCTTCCTCATAGAAGGAGCTTCGCGAAATTCAATTTTCAACTTTTTTTTTTATATGGGAAGAATGTGTAGAGCGTCACAAAATTAAAAGTAAATTTAAAAATCTGAAAAAATTCATACGTATTTAGAAAAATGAACGAATCATTTTCATTAAAAAAGTTAAGTTTCCGGGAAATTTGTTGAACAATATTATTTTTCATCAATTCCGCAGCAAGAGTATTCCAACAAATATCGACTATGCTTTTACATACCCCTGCTTATGGTGTTTGTTTCATATTGTGTTTTAGCTGCAACCTATGCATCATAATGCCAGCTCCGTATAAACCGATAAGTCAGCACGGAAAAAGTAGCATCAACAGATTGAAACGGCGATGCCTGGAGAACGACATCGTCATTTCAACAAATGATCAAGAAGATACGTCACATCCTGAGCAAAACGACTTGTTGCTTGAGCGAGACGAAGAAGCGGTCGCTATTGAGAGTGGCAGTGACGTTGTCGAACAAGACGCTGTGATTTTCGAGCTTGCGGCAGGGGGAGGTCTTGCCAACAGTTTCGATGACTCAACCTATTCAGATGATTCTGACGATTCAAATGCAAGCATTGCGACACAACAAGAAATCGATGCACGTTTGGACAATAGCGAATCACGCACGATGACATCGGACGATGAAGATGAAGAAGAATTTGGACGTCATCTAGATAGCGGAGATGAGAATGATGACAATGAAAACTTTAACCCGGAACAGCAAGATCTAGAAGAACCGCTGTACGAGGGAGCCCCCATAACGGTGGCAGAAAGCTTGATCGCAATACTGGATTTGTCACTGCGGCATAATATTACCGGAGCACTCTTGGCTGACATACTGGGATTAATTGAGTTGCATTGCCCGCCTGATAACAAGTGCACAACGACGCTGTACAAGTTTAACAAGTACTTTGCTGAAATGCAAACTCCATTGGTTAGACACTTCTATTGTACGGAGTGTAACACTAGTGTTGAACAACAGAATGCTATCTGCCCGGCGTGTGTTGAGTCGAACATTGGGTACTTCATAGAAGGCCCAATAACAGCACAAATTCAGGCACTTTTTAAACGCCCTGGCTTTACCGATAAATTGCAACATCGAGTTACTCGAGGCCGCGCGAATCCAGAGAGCCGCGAAGACATTTATGACGGTGAAGTCTATAAAGAGTTATCACATCTAACTGGCATCTTGGCCCTCGACCAAAATATCTCCTTTATGTGGTACACGGATGGTATCGCTATCTTCAAATCATCGAAATTCAATATTTGGGTTTTCTATCTCGTGATCAACGAACTGCCATTTTCTGAACGAACCAAGAAAGAAAACATCGTATTCGCTGGATTATGGTTTGGAGAAAAGAAACCACTTCCGAATTTATTCTTGAAGCCACTCCGTTCAAGTTTGCAAGAGTTGCGTGAAGGCATCGATGTGCAAGTACCAAACTCCGCTGTCCCCGTTCATGTGAAGGGAATTGTCATTTGCGGAACGTGCGATCTGCCAGCTAAAGCGCTGTTTCTGAACATGAAACAATTCAACGGGAAGTTTGGCTGCCAAAAGTGCAAGCAGGAAGGAGAATATCTATCAGGCGATAGAGTTCGGGTTTATCCGTACGAACGAGTCGCTCTACGAAGCGACGAAGAAACGAGAATGCATGCCCAGTTAGCACATGAGGAAGACATTGCAGTATGCGGAGTAAAGGGACCAACAATTTTAGACAAAATGGTGCATCAGAATATGAGGGCAATAGCAGTTGACGTAATGCACTGCGTGTTCGAAGGTGTCGTCAAATTACTGTTAAACATCTGGTTTACCAGTAATTACTCGAATCACCCAGCTTCTATGATTCAACACATCGATCTTATAGATCAGAGGCTCACATTCTTAAGTCCACCTTCATCTGTGCAAAGACTGCCGCGATCCATAAAGAAACATCTCAGTTATTGGAAAGCGCATGAATTCAAATCGTGGTTTTTCTACCACTCGATACCGTGCTTACAGGATATCATGGACACAATATACTTCGATCATTATTTACTGTTTGTGCTTGGGATCTCGCTGCTGTGCAAATCCTCGATTACACCCGATGAATTGGACATTGCCTCGCGTTCGTTGGACGAATTCGTGTCAATGTTTGAAAACTTGTACTACCGGAGGAATATGAGTAACAACCTACATCAATTATTGCACTTAGCCGAAAACGTTCGACAGTTCGGTCCTCTGTGGACCACGTCCTGCTTCCCATTTGAGGACTTGAACGGTAAATTGAAAAGGTTGGTCCATGGAAGCAATTCGGCACAGCTACAGATATTCTCAGCTGTCTCGAAGTTCTTGATCCTCACTACGCTCAAGAGCGAAAAACTGATACCAGGTCGACCGGTGTATCAGTTTTGCGAGGACTTGAACTACAAACATGGGCGAATAAAAAAGCACCGCGTAACGGAGTCCGTGTATATAGTCGGGACATGTAACGAGCTGCGGGAACTGCCTCGTGACATTGATGATACTCTCCAACGATCCGGTGTAGTCGGCCGCAGATGCTTCGGGTACAAGAGACTTTTGAAGAAAAAAACGATGTATGCATCCACAGAGTATAGGTGTTCGACCCGAACTAATTCAACGTACGCGCTCTACGCCATTCGCGGTGAACCGGATCGGATTGGGAAAATAAGATGCTTCGTCAGGATCGCCGCTTGTGCCTGTCCCGGATTGTGCGATTGCGAAGCTCAAAATTACGCAATACTGAATCCGTGCATCTTGGAAAACCGATTTTCAACGTCCATAGACAGTACCGTTCTGTCTACCGTCCACAGTGTTTTGGACTTGGAATGCTATCAAGTAGCTGTGAACATTGATCAATTGAAGTCGGTTTGCTATTACTGCAGAATACAGGACACAGCGGAAACATTTGTTATCGAACCAGTCAACTTGATAGAAGCAGAGTGAAACATAACTGTTAGCACAAACTGTTGGATACCGATTGTTACGTTTTTGTTCAACATTTCGTTTATTCTCTCCATAAACGGCTCTGATGAAAACTACGAGGATGATAATTCCACTACGCAGGGCCTGAACGACTACCTGAACCTTCACGCCTACAAAAATGCCGACACTAATGATCTCTGAGCAGTTTTTACCAAACGGGCTAATCACACGTTCGACGTCAAGGTGAGCTCCGGCACGGCGACGATTGTCAATTGTTACTTGAAATTTTATTTTATTTATTTTATTTATTTTGCGGATTTCTTCTTTACAATCAGAATATAATATATAGATAAATACTAAATATTAGACCTCCAGAGTAACGAATTATAAAAGTCGAAAAACTTAAACACTTAAGTTTACGATTTATAAACTTATATATATTTTTTATCTTAATTATATATTTTCGAGAAAAATTATGTATTTCCGGTATGGCGTCACTTCCGGTCGAAAAATGAGATTTTCAATCTATCCGACTAAATATTTTTTTTATTGTACAGTTGAACCCCGATTAACCGGGGTCGGATTAACCGGGAAGGGAATTAACCGGGCGTGTTCCGAGGTTTATTTATTTTTATTTTTTAACATTTTTTTGTGTGGTGTATGGCTTGCGTACTATTTTAATGAAAGAAAATATCCGTAAAGCTTTCCATTTGATTTTGTGACTTTTTACATATGTTTAACTCCCGACTGCCGGCTAGGGCAAAAAGACGGGAGTTATGCGTTTCACCGAGGCCTCCGACTTTTGCTGTTTTTCGTTGTGTCCAGTGTTTGTTGAAACGGCGCAATTTCTCTTATCAGAATTTGGCACACTAGTTCTGTGTATGTAGGAGTGTTTTTGTAGCAAAGCAATAAGAAAACAAATTTGAAATGGCCGAGATAATTAACTTAATAAAAAACGGGGCGAAAGCTTATTCAGATATATCGACAGGCTGCCGCCATTATCTACTATTGCCATGCGATAATTTTTTTGTCGTCTGCTATAAAAATGCTGCAGCTGAGTGGTATTCTCCAGCGCATTGAAATCACGCGACGTGTAGTATAACCTCGAATACGCGTCGCGCTACGTCTATGCTAATTTTATATACACAGTAAAAAATAATTTCGTAAAATCGGAATACGAAGTTTCGGAAAAATATTTTGTCAAATAAGTGAGAAACTCAATTTGTTCACGCGTGAATTTACAGTCCTGTCTTTTTTATTTCACGTGCCATTAACAATTTTTAGTGTGTTCTTTCGTTTGTAAAACTAGAACACGGATGGTGCGATTGGAAATGTAACAAATAATAAATTGTGGACGTTTGTGGACAATAAGTTTTGTAAAAAGTCCAAACTTTTTTTTTACTGTGTATATAAAAGTTGACTCACGTTTTAAAAAATTATTATTATTTGCCAGATAAAAAAAAAACAACGCCAACGCTCAGCTGTTACACGCCGATCCCTGTGATGCGAAAGTGCAAACCATTTACAGTGACAGTTCCGCGTTATCTCTCCGAAACTCCTCGTTCATCGTCGAAACTGTTCGAAAATGAAATACGCACTAGTATTCTGGACGAAATGCGGCCAGACTAGTATTGTTGATGAGACTGTCATGCCGGATACGACCGAGGAAAACGATGAGGTAGAATTGCCCTACGGCACCGGGACATATTCTGCGAAAATAATAAAATTCAGCGGTGAGTTTTTTTTCTTCCTGAAGTCTGGGCAAATTTTAGCGTATAGTTCATTTGTAATATTATTTAGATTCAACATAGATATATTTTTGACTCCAGAGAAAAAGTTGATCCTCCTTAAGTTGGAGTAGAACGTTAGTAGAAAATAATCCAAATGCAACGTAAAGTTATTTTTTTATTATGATTATTATTATTATCTTATGGTGTAGAGGAGCGATTTTACCTTTTTGACCGTTATTGTCATACAGAGAATTATAACTGGCTTGCATCCCTCGACGTTGACACGCAAGGTGAGCTGATGGTAAAAAAACGTAGGGCGCCAATAAAGCATAGGACGGCGAAGAGACCAAAGATGGTGGAACATGTTGCCAGGGAACTCGAGGCAGAGTTGCTCGAGGAGAGGAAATCCGGGGAGGAAGGAGAATCTCCCCGGAGAACTCTGTCGCCATCTCTTCGGAAAACTCCGTCGCCATCTCCCCGGAGAACTCTGTCGCCATCTCTTCGGAGAACTCCGTCGCCATCTCCCTGGAGAACTCTGACTACATCTCCCCTTAGGGATCGAGCGATGTCTCCCCAGAGAACTCCATGCACATCTCCTCGGAGAACTTCGTCACCATCTCCTCGGAGAACTCAGACGACATGTTACCGAAGAACTCCGGCGACTTCTCTCCGGAAAACTCCGACTACATCTCCCCGGAGAACTACGCCTACATCTCCCCGGAGATCTGCGACTTCATCTCGCCAGAGATCTGCGACTTCATCTCCCCGGAGATCTGCGACTTCATCTCCCCGGAGAACTGTGACTTCATCTCCCCGGAGAACTGTGACTTCATCTCCCCGGAGAACTGTGACTTCATCTCCCCGGAGAACTGCGACCACAAGTCGCCGAAGAACTCCGGTGACATCCCCCCGGCGAAGTGCGATCACATCTCCCCGGAGATCTGCGACTTCATCTCGCCAGAGATCTGCGACTTCATCTCCCCGGAGATCTGCGACTACATGTCGCCGAAGAACACCGGCAAAATCTCCCAGGAGAACTGCGAACACATCTTGCCAGAGATCTCCGGCAACATCTCCCCGGAGATCTGCGACTTCATCTCGCCAAAGATCTGCGACTTCATCTCCCCGGAGATCTGCGACTTCATCTCCCCGGAGAACTGTGACTTCATCTCCCCGGAGAACTGCGACCACAAGTCGCCGAAGAACTCCGGTGACATCCCCCCGGCGAAGTGCGACCACATCTCCCCGGAGATCTGCGACTTCATCTCGCCAGAGATCTGCGACTTCATCTCCCCGGAGATCTGCGACTACATGTCGCCGAAGAACACCGGCGAAATCTCCCCGGAGAACTGCGAATACATCTTGCCAGAGATCTCCGGCAACATCTCCCCAGAGAACTGCGACTTCATCTCCCCGGAGAACTGCGACTTCATCTCCCCGAAGAACTGCTACTTCATCTCCCCGGAGAACTGTGACTTCATCTCCCCGGAGAACTGCGACCACAAGTCGCCGAAGAACTCCGGTGACATCCCCCTGGCGAAGTGCGACCACATCTCCCCGGAGATCTGCGACTTCATCTCGCCAGAGATCTGCGACTTCATCTCCCCGGAGATCTGCAACTTCATCTCCCCGGAGAACTGCGACTTCATCTCCCCGGAGATCTGCGACTACATGTCGCCGAAGAACACCGGCGAAATCTCCCCGGAGAACTGCGAACACATCTTGCCAGAGATCTCCGGCAACATCTCCCCAGAGAACTGCGACTTCATCTCCCCGGAGAACTGCGACTTCATCTCCCCGGAGAACTGCGACCTCAAGTCGCCGAAGAACTCCGGTGACATCTCCCCGGCGAAGTGCGACCACATCTCCCCGGAGAACTCCAAAGAAAATTCCTCATGGTAAACATGCATTTTTTAGTTCTAACCGAATAAAACTAAATACATTTCTTCTTACTTTGGTGGTGGACAAAGTACCAGAAAAAAACTTCAAGTATAAAGTACAACGTATCGCAGTTGCTTGAAGTGTCAAGTACTTTTTGTACTTTAAGTATTTCTCAAGCTCTCACTTTTCTCAATTGGACTTTAAAAGAAAATCTCAAATCTTCCTCGTAAAAGTTGAAAATTGTGATTTTCATATCGATTTCTCATAAAAGTTGGAAATTAAAAGTGCATATCTTCTTCTATGTAAAGGCATTTTCTGTATTTTTGGCTTTATGTTTTTGCTATTATATTTGTTTGAGTATTATAACACTAGCAATTAATAGTACATATTCATACAATAACGTTGAATATAGCTGCACGGAAAAATGTTGAGTCGACAAATCCAGCTATTTCCTCCCAAAGTTCTCGAGTCCCACAATCTGCACCGCCGAGAAACGATAATTTGTCTATCGCAGGCCCATCGAGACTTTCAGACAATTGTCGTGACGATTCTAAGGTATTTTCCTTGGGTACTTTACTTCCAGGGCAACATTTGATGCTTAAACTCTCAGCGAACATAAAAAACATTTTCAACAAATACGAAAATATCATATTCCCATAAAATTTACATGATTGGATCAATTTTCGCTAATTTAATATACAACATTGTACACTGTTCTTGCATTCCCGTATCAAATTTGTGATTCATGTCTCCATATTTATGGGAATTAGACAACTTTTCGCAATTAAAAAAAAAAATCAAAATCCCATAAAATCTGACCGGTCAGATAAATATCCGCTAAATTCAATATGAAATGTCTTTGATAAAAATATTGTATTCGTGTGCATTTTTAGGGCGATACCTAAAAATGTACGCAAGTTAAAAATACCAGCAATTTTTGAAAAAATTTTAAATCCCGTAAATTCTCTGATTCGGCTTCAATCGTCATAAAAATTGCACTGAATGAAGAATCTCAATAAATGACCTTTGTAGGTGGAGATTCAGGAAGGATCGGGAGTTTGGGTCGATGCGACGGAGCTTAAACTAAATATACTTCGATTTAAAACTTCGCCCAGAGAGATGATTCGGCGCCTGTTGGTATACCTGGTAGGAGAAGAAAATCTAAAATATATGACGGCTTGCGGCAAGAAAACGAAACCCGGGAAAAACCGCGCGGGCGAGGCGGGAAGACGGGCAGTCCCAGAAAAAATTATGAAAGCGATCAAACGTAAGAATGAATGAAACCTTAAAAGAACAAAGGTGCAAAGTAATTTGCACATGGTTTCCTCATTTATTTTTTGTGCATAGTTTTTTTATGAAATAGTACATTATGCTACAATGAAGGACAGTGCGTTTTTTCACCGTGCGTGAAAAAACGCCGTCTGATGGCCGAGCGAAGCGAGGGCAGAAATTCACACGGGTGAAAATGCGCTTCCTCCTGACTGGCATATACTATTTTTCCCGACTATCCTGGAAAGTGGTCATATTTTTATGCCTGCAACGGCACGACGTTTAGCTGTAGAACAGTAATTTTTTTTTGCAATTTTTAATTTTTTTGCTACTTTTATTCATTTTTTGGATTTTTTTTGCATGTTTTCGCAATTTTTTTTTTTTTTTAATTTATTTCCTTCCGCTAAATCACTTTTTTCCCGCTGGTCAAGAATCGGCTTTTTTCCACCGTCCGTTGCAGGCATGAAATAGGCGTAGTTTGGGAAAAAAGTCGTTAATCTATTTTGACTTCTTCATAGAGAAAGCAACCAGCAAAGAGGCAATAAGTGAGGACGCCATGTGCTAAA